>OZ023265.1:59158390-59758390 GCA_964006375.1 Tillus elongatus
GTCGGTTGTCAGAATGACCAGGGAACAGTAGAATTTGTGCCACAGCATCGTTCATCAAGTTTTGACCAATGAATTGGCAATGAGAAAGATCTGTTCGAAAATGGTTCCAAAAAACCTTTTGCAGGAACAAAAGGACATTCTGAAGAAAGTGTCGTGACTTTTTGGAATTATGGCGATTGAAAATATTGAAAGTTTTTTGGAACGTGCCATTCATTACTGGTGATGGAAGTTGGGTGTTTGAGTATGACCCGGAAACCAAAAGCCAGAGCTTGGAATGGCACACTTCAGGCTTTCTAAAGCCCAGAATAGCAGGAATGAGCAAATCAACGATCAAGAGCATGCTGATTTGTTTCTTTGATAGCCAGGGAATCGCCCACAATGAGTTTGTGTCTCAAGGACAGACAGTAAATCAACATTTTTATGAAGAGGTTTTCAAATAGCTCCGATAAAGGGTCATGCGTGTGAAAGCAAACATCAAGAACAATCTACACCAGACAATGCGCCTTGTCACACAGCAATACCCGTAAACGAGTTTTTGGCCAGAAAAAACATTACTGTGGGTCCTCTCCCTCCTTAATCACAAGATTTGAGTCCTTGTGAGTTTTTCCTCTTTACAAGATTGAAAGTTCATCTCAAAGGAAATCATTTTAAACACTCGAAAACATTCAAACGGCTGTAACCGACTAGCTGAAGGCTATTCCAGTGTCTGCGTTCCAGCACTACTATGAGTAGAAGAACCGTCTTCAACCTTGTATAGCTTTCCAAGGCATTATTTTGAGGAAGACAGGGTTAAATTGTAATTATATTTAAATAATAATATTTAAAAAATCAGTCTCTATACTTAATTTACAGACCTCGTAAGTATCGTGTCATTGACATGATATGTATCCATCACTTAATTAACAAATTTGTTTCGTGTTATAATGACGACTGCATTTTGGAATTCTGTAAATAGCACGAGACGTGCCGCTGGACCATTTGCTATGAGTCGAGATTAGACGCAGCCATTGTATCGTTAAGGAACAGTTGCAAACAGACAATCGATCAAGCCAAAAATAAGTTCCACCAATCAATAATGGGCAATAAAGTCATGTCTAATCCAAACAACACCCGAAATTTCTGGTCTATGGCAACAATTATAGGTAGAAATTTCCCCGCCAGCTTTTTTCCTCCCCTGGCGTCCAATGATGGAATATTCCTGAATTGTCAAAAGAAAAGGCCGGTCTAGCGGCCATGTATTTGCTTCTAATTCCACGTTTAATCTGCAGGGAAAGAGCCCACCAAATATTTCGGCTGTAAAGTCAAAAATGGGAGAAACTTTTTTAGGCATCGTATGCTCTTAAGCACATATTGGAAAAATTAGACATTAAAAGGGCATCAGCCCGATGGAATCCTAGCAATAGTTGATAAAATGTGTTCTCCTAAACTGATTCCAATTTTATGTCGTCTCTTTTCGATGTCTTATAACATGGAGGTATTTCCATCTTCCTGGAAACAAGCTCGAGTTCACCTTATCCCTAAGAAAGAGAGACAAATCTGGCGTGGGGAAATATCGTCTAGTTTCTATTCTATCAGTTTTGTCTAAAGTTATCGAAACCTAACTCTTAAATGGAAATAGACAATAAGCTACATCAATAGATACATTTTTCATTACGTTTAAAAACTACAAGGCAGATGTAACATGTCTACATATTTTTTTACTTTAGGTAGGAGCGCTATCTCCTATATGACAACAAACTAAATCATGTAGTAGAGCCTCGGTGGTTAAGTAGTAAGGACGTGTGCCTCTGAACCGAAGGGTTCTGGGTTCGATCCCAGGGTTCTCCTTTCACTTTTTCAGTACATACATTAATATTAACCGAGGTTGTGACATTGTATTTGAACAATTTGAATGCCTGCATGTAAAGTCGTCGGTCTCGTGTCCATGCGATGTTAGGCACGTTAAAGATCCCTACCATCCTTACAGAAAGGCAGAGGTTCGTCAAAATTTTCAGGATAGTGAGGTGAAATTTCTCCCTGGCGTCGGTCATTGACCATAGTAGGGGAAATAAGCCGACGTTATAACAAACAAAACACATAAATCATGTAGCGTTTTAAGCCGATCTATCTAATAAAACTCGCTACAATACAAAATTTCTGTTCCAAGAAATACACCAACCTTTATTATCAAATAAGAATGTCGTACTTATGTCGTCTTGAGATCATAATCGTACATATAATTAAACTTATGCAATTTGCCTTGTGTTAGTGCACGATATAAATATATGTTAATGAATGTTTCCGTTGTTTCATATTCTTATTCCATTTATTGTAATAAGTTTCATATATATTTGTTTGAATTGGTGCGGTACCGGGACCCTCACAAGGCGGACTGGGAAGCGTACAGGGCAGACCTCGCAGTGGAACTGTGGGGTGGGGCGGGGGGTGCGGGGGGTGGGTGTGGTAGGAGTACCATAGCCAATTCAATAGACCTCGACATTGCGGCAGCCCAAGTGCGAGACGCAATCACCTCAGCCTATAACGCCAACTGCCCCCTAAAAATGAGGGCGTCCACCAGGAACGTGTCGTGGTGGAACGAGTACCTCAGGCAAAGAAGGACGCACGTTGGTAAACTGTTCAACGCGGCCAAAAGGTCGGGAGCATGGGATGAATATGGGCAATGATAGACTGAAGATCAACCCAGGCTTCAGGATATCGTGAAGGAGCCCATGCTTAATGTGAGGTCAGACTTTGCAAGCCCGCGAATCTGCAGGGAAAACAGTTTTACAGCGGAAATCCCTGACCGCAAGGCATGGCGGGAGGAGACGCCGGGCATACCACGGGACGCACTTGTCTGGTTCACGGACGGATCCGGCGGTGAACGTGGGATGGGGGTAGGTGTTTATTCTTAAGAACCGAGGGTAAGTCATAGTATTCCCCTCCGAGCCCATGCAAAGTTCTTTCAGGCTGAAATGTACGCCATCCTGCACTGTGTGCGGGAGAACAAGAGGAGGGACTACACCAACAAGCGGATCCTCATCGCCACAGACAGCCAGGCAGCCCTTAAGGCCCTAAGTAGCCCACTGGTATATTCCCGGCTGGTGAGTGAGTGCCGAGACGAGACGAGCGACCTGGCTGGGCAGAATGAGGTCACCCTCATCTGGGTGCCGGGTTACTCGGGAGCCAAAGGCAATGAAGAAGCTGAAAGTCGTGCGAAGAGAAGTAGAAGAAGTAATGGGACCAAAATCAGTTCTGGGCGTGACAAAGAGCACGGCCAGGGAAGTCATTAAGTCCTGGATCAGACACGAACACAAGGTGTACTGGGCAGAATGTCCAGGGCTTAGACGTGGGAAGTCAGTAATTGACGAACCCAGTTCAAAGAGAGCTGTGGAGCTGCTAAATCTTAGCAGAGGACGGCTCAGAAACATAACAGGTCTCTTGGCGGGACACATGGCCGTCAAGAAACACCTGCATAAAATGAGGCGGTTCGATGGGGACCTCGCATGCAGACTCTGCGGCGAGGGGGAGGAATCAGCCCAGCACATCTTGTACGAGTGTAAAGCTCTTGACCGCAAAAGACAACTGATCTACGGTCAGTCTAGACCGGTGACAGAGCAATATAAAACTTCACCCTAGCAATCACTGTGCAGACTAGCTCAAGGCACAGTGATTTTGGAATGGGTGGAATAAAAAGACTAAGGGCATGCACAATAAGCCAAATGCTGCAGTACTATCGGGCGGCAAAGTCGCGGACGAGTCCTGAGGGAATAAATAATTGGATAAATATAGACATGCTCTAACGAGCTATAACAAAAGACTGAGGGACGCCAGGAAGGAATCGTGGAGGAGGCACCGCGAGGAAGTGGAGAACACATTCGAGAGTGCTCAACTACACAAGATCCTGTCCAAGAGCACTCCGATCAACATAGGCTCCCTAAGAACATCCACGGGAGGCTTTACAAGCTCGGGGGAGGAAACTATGAAAGTTTTACTGCAAACGCACTTCCCCGGCTGCAACATAATAAACCAATCACCTTCGAACTGGGAACACTCAGAAATAGAGGTGCCGTACAGGCGGGCATCTAGAGTAGACTGGACAATCGCTAAAGAGGTGGTTACTTGGAGCAAAATCAGATAGGCCATTAACAGCTTCAAGCCATTCAAATCCCCGAGATTTGATAGCATAATGGCCATCATGCTACAACAGGGTATAGACATTCTGGTGCCGGCGCTTACCCTCATTATGAGGGCCAGCCTGGGTCTGGGGTACATTCCGAGAGCATGGAGACTGGCCAGGGATGTATTCATTCCTAAACCTGGGCGTCCAACAGACCTGACAAAGTCCCTGAGACCAATAAGTCTCATGTCCTCCTTGCTAAAAACAATGGAGAAACTGCTCGACCGGCACATTAGAGGCGTTGTACTGGAAGCATATCCCCTACACTGCGGACAAAATGCATACAGAACAGGAGTGTCAACAGAAACAGCAGTGCACCAACTCGTGCTGAGACTGGACAATACGCTGGAGAACAGGGAGATGGCGCTGGGGGCCTTCCTAGACATAGAGGGGGCCTTCAGCAACACCTCATTCGGATCGGTACTGATAGCTGTCAGGGAGCGTCGAATAGAGGATACGTGCTGCAGGTGGATCGGTTCCATGCTCAGGCGGTGTTCACCTCACTCGCGGGAGGGACTCTGCTGGCGGGGGTCGCGGCGGGGTGTCCGCAGGGAAACGTTTCGTCTCCCTTGCTCTGGTGCCTAGTCGTGGACGGCCTGCTAGGAAAGCTCTGGGAGGGGGGTACGAGGTACAGGGCTATGCGGACGACATTGTCATCATAGTCCGAGGAAAGGTTACAGAGACAGTGTGGGAGCGCATGCAGACAGCATTGAAAGTGGTGGCAAATTGGACGGTTGGCCAAGAACTCGGGGTGAGCCCCGAGGAAGCAACCGTCATACCGTTTACGAGTAGGAGGAAGTGGGGGAGCCACAGAAATCTCACTCTATACGGTAGAGACATCCCAATGACCAGGAAGGTTCAATATCTTGGGGTCGTATTGGACCCTAAGCTAACCTGGAATGGTCACGTTGAAAAAATATCGCGTAAGGCGGTTATGACCCAAGCCGTCACTAGGCGGCTATATGGAAAAACGTGGGGACTAAGGCCTAGTATAGCTCACTGGCTATACACAAGGCTGGTCAGACAATCGTTAACATACGCGGCACTGGTCTGGTGGCCTAAGGTGACACAATCCAGTGCCCAACAAAAACTAGGCACGATCCAAAGGATGGCTTGCCTGGGCATCACAGGGGCCATAACTTCAACCCCAACAGCCGCCATGGAGGTGTTGCTGGATCTCCCCCTCCCACACACACACACTTAGTTATCATCGGGGAGGCCAGGTCAGGACTATACAGACTAGCCTGCAATGGTAGACTGAAGATCAACCCAGGCTGCAGGGGCCACTGCAAAATTCAAGAGATCGTGAAGGAGTCCATGCTTGAAATGAGGTCAGACTTCGCGAGCCCGCGAATCTGCAGGGAAAACAATTTTACAGTGAAAATCCCCGACCGCGAGGCATGGCGGGGGGGAGACGCCGGGCTTACCACGGGACGCGCTCGTCTGGTTCACGGACGGATCCGGCGGGGAGAGTGGGACGGGGGCAGGTGTTTATTCGATAGGACCGAGAGTAAGTCACATTATTTCCCTCGGAGCACATGCAACGGTTTTTCAGGCCGAAATGTACGCGATCCTGCACCGTGCGCGGGAGTACAAGAGGAGGGGCTACACCATCAAGCGGATCCTCATAGCCACAGACAGCCAGGCAGCCTTTAAGGCCCTAAGTAGCCCACGGGTACATTTCAGGCTGGTAAGTGAATGCCGAGATGAGACGAGTGACCTGGCTGGGCAGAATGAGGTCACCATAATCTGGGTGCCGGGTCACTCGGGGGTCAAAGGCAATGAAGAAACTGACAGTCTCGTGAAAAGAGGGTGTAACGAAAATTGCACTTCGCTACCGTAATTCCAGCTCATATTTTATAATGAAACTCGGCAAATATTTATTTCCAAAGAATTCTGCCGTATACTTATTTTAAATCACCTGTATATACATATAAAGCTGTACAAAATACTGGCTCACCCAGATTAAATCAATATTGGAATGTTGTCTATTGATAAATAATATTCAAACGTCGTAAATTCACAAAATGTTCATTTTATTCCGTCCATAAGAGGAACAAAGACACTAAAGCTTCTAGAATTAGTAAGAGATGCATATATTTTCCAATATAAAGGCACTTCGCCTACATGGTTCAGTTCAGTTCCGCCGTCTGAATCTCTTGTTTAAGTATATCCTTCACAGCAAAAGTTTATAATATTACGTCATAACCCAAGTTGTCCTCCCAGTACATAACACGGAAATTTGCAGAGTTCTCTTTTCATTTAATCGGTGTGCTCGTTTCTATAACTTGCCCATGCCCAATTAACCGAAACATTTATTTTGCTTTATGTATATTATGTCTCATTCCAACTATAGTTTATTTGCATTTAGCTAAACTATTTTTATTTTAACCGAGAGACTTCAAGTTTCCGAACCTATCATACCCGCTAGTAGGCTATTCCAGAATATTGAATTTGGGGCTTGAAGGTCTACATATAGCTTACAGTAATTCATCTCCCAACAGACAGCTCAGAAACATAACAGGACTATTGACGGAACACATGGCCGTCAAGAAACACCTGCTTGAAATGGGGTGGTTCGAGAGGGACCTGGCATGCAGACTCTGCGGCTAGGGGGAGGAATCAGCACAGTACATCTTGTGCGTAAAACTCTGGACCGCAAATGACAACTGGTCTACGGTCAGCTTAGACCGGAGACAGAGCAATATAAAACCTCACCCTACCAATTGTTGTACAGACTAGTTCAACACACAGTGATTCAGGAATGGGTGGAGTAGAAAAGACAAAGGGCATGCACAATAAGCCAAAGGCTGCGGTGCTATAGGGGCGGCAAAGACGCGCACGAGCCCTAAGGGAGAAAAAAAAAGGGTATCAAAAATTATCATTGCCAAAGGTGGCCATGGAATGGTAAACGTTCGTCTTAGCTCTTATAGGAAATACTCCTTTTGGAATAATTCATTTTTTTGGTAAGTGTTTTCGGAAAAATGCCCAAATTAAAACGTGTTGAAATGTTAACGGTATTCTCAAAATCAATGAACTAGTACACAATTTCGAAGGCAGGCTTCAATCGTGTACTTAAGTGAAGTGTTGTTCTCTATCCTCAAGAAGAATTTACCAAAATTGTTTATCAAGCTTTGTCAATCAAAAGGTGATTAACATAAATCTATTAGCTCAGACGGCTATTTTAATATCCATGACCACGATTGATCAAGTTAATATTAGAAGCGCCGTAGCTTATTTGGCAAATGAGCTGTACGTTTAGCTTCTCAACTTTGATGCGTCTATTCTGATCCGGTTTCCCGTAACAGCTGAACCAAATAAATGTTATTTTTGAGGAGGAATTCAAATTGTCCCATCTTATACTGACTCACTGTCAAGTGTCGCTCCAAACAGGTGACACGCTGTTATATTCATCCTTCCAATTCAACAACAAGATGTTGAAGTGATTTACCAAATGAAAAAATATTTACCAGATTAAGTAATAGATACTTCTCTATTTCTATTTTCAAGTAATAATTAGTCAATGATCTACTTATTCATAGTGCATTCACATCTGCAGAATTACTCTATAACTTATTATCAATTTTGAATTTTAAACCCAAGTTACCCGGCAGCTGGTTTGGGTTTATACTGATCTGCTGTGAGGTTCACGTTAAGCTAGGTTCATACAGTATAGATAATTGTGAAACCTATTCCTATTGGTTTATTTTAAATAATATGGCAATAATAATTATTGTCAGTATGAACCTAGCTTTAGACATTAGCGCATTATTATGCCTATTCTTCTCTGGTTTTGTGTGCGTTGTCACTAATTATCTGTTAAGGTACTCATAGAATAGGGTTTCTCTATGATGCATAGATAAAAGAATCTTAGTTATTCTATGATATTGTGATGTCCATAGATGTGTTTACTTTATCTATTGTGAATGGTGACGTTGACGGTTGACGTTAGTGTTGTGTAGTTGTGTGGAAAATAAACGTTAAACGTAGTTTTTGAGAAAATTGTTTGAAAAGCAAATAATCCTACAGGATACACAAATAAAGGGGATTATAAGTGAATAATGACGACTGCTGCGCGTCCAACATTTGAACCTGCCCGAGGTGGGCAAGGTCGAAATGAAAAAGACTTAAGTGCTATTTCTAGACAGTATTCTAGCAGAGATTTACCAGGTCACACCAAATTGAAGTACAGGTAAGTTTACATCTCATTTAAATACAAAATACAGTTTTAATACCAATTAACAATTGTTTCCGTAGAGAACATGGGCAAGGATCTGTTGATGAAACCAGGAACCGTGATTTCCGGAAAGAACTGGAAGATCGAGAGTCCAGCAGTAAAGGTTCAAGAGGTGCTCGAGTGTCGTCAGATCATCCTAGCAAAAGACTGAAAATCGATCAGCTGCCCGCTGCCAGTTTGGATGCGGACGATCCTCTAGATGAAGATGATTCTGACTCCAGCGATTCAGACAACGAAACTGAAGTTCTTTTGGCAGAACTCAATAAAATTAAGAAAGAAAGAGCCATGGAATTTGCAAAGAAGGAAATAGAAAGAAAACAAGAAGAGGAGAGGATACGAATGGAGAATATTCTTAGCGGTAATCCATTATTAACACATTATTCAGCCGGTTCTGCAAAAGCAGATCATAAGGTAAAGAGACGTTGGGATGATGATGTGGTCTTCAAGAACTGTGCTAGATCTGAACCAGAAAAGAAAATAAATGTGTTCATTAATGACTCGCTCAGATCAGATTTTCATAAAAAGTTTATGGAGAAATATATTAAATAGTTTGTGTTGGTGTTTTACTGTAGTGAACTTATTATTTATGCAAATGTTATTAGCAAGTCAAACAAGGATTTGTTGGTTTATAACAGTGACATTAATATTAGTAGATACTTTAAAACAATTATTATCAATTCCTATGCTTTTTTGTATGACAGAACTATGGAAATAATGTTAAGGTAATTACACATTTAAATTGTAAATAAATATTTTCTATCCTATTAAATAAAATTTTTAGTTTTCTTGAATGTGCAGTCAGATGAATTGGTAAAACTTATCATCTAATAGAAATGTAGATACGTCCCGTGATTCTTTAGTTTTAATTATTAAGATTAAAGTCTGTTAATCATTGGGGAATAACAGACGACAAAACTTTTGACTTACAATGTTACCTGTTTCAGTTATGATGGAATAAAAGCAAGGTAAATGTGTCTGAACTATAAGTTGGCCTTTGGTTGAGCTGGAAATTTAATAAATATTACCTGCTGCTATTAATTTATTTCTGTCATCATCATGGTGTGGGATGAACTCCTTTAAATTATACATCAAGTGCAGAATAGTTGAGTTTCGTTCAAATACAGGATCTGGAAACTCATGAGTACCACATCTGTAGTACTTACTCTTCTCAAGTGAGATTTAAAAATGTGTGACCTTGGGCTGATTAGGGTAGGAGAAGAGAAGTGATTTAACTCCAATATTCAACAATGGAGAGTGTTGTATATTGAACTATTGAGCTATATTGATCATATCAAAAATATTCAAATTCCTCGTTGCAGATTTCTTACTTCCAAATTTCACTCAGCTTGTAATCCTTCAGCAACATGGTTTTGTAAGGGGCAAGTCTACTGTGACAAACCTCTTGGAATTTTGAGAGTACTCTTTTGAGGGCTATTGAAGATCAACATCAGGTGGATGTAACATACAGATTTTGTGTGAGCATTTAACAGTGAATATTTAGTTTCTGGTGAAGAAGCTGTGTGCCACGGGCGGCATAGACCCACTGTTGAAATGGTTGAGGACCTATCGTGAATAGACAGCATGTAGTGAAAGTGAAGAATTTCATGTTCATATGCTTTGTTAATGACAACGTCTAGTGTATGGACGTTACCAGCACTTTGTTTTATGCAGACGATTTGAAGTTTTTCAGAAGAGTGTAAAGTACTGCAGACTGTGGGCTTATGCAGAGTGACCTAACAGAGTTGTGTCATGGTGTGGTATGAACTCCTTGGAATTAAACATCAAGTGCCGAATAGATAGTTTCTATTGAATGCCACACATCAAATTATGGTTTCAACTGCCTTCTTTCCAGAATGTGTCTTGAGGAAAATTTGTTACCAAATGAGATGGACTTTTTTAATTGTTCTTATTTACAGTTCAAAATAAGCATTGATGTATTACTGCAATGTGTATAATATGTTTGTACTCAATGGATTATTTCCCTTAATATGTATTACTAGCTGACCTGACAGATATTGTCCTGTTGAAATTTCAATATGTCAAACGATATTTGCGCGAAATAAATTGAGAAAAAAGCACTTTCTGTTTTTTCCTTATTTTCCGGGCAGCTTTTCAAATTTTTCCCTCCCTAAAACCCTTATTTGGACTATTATCATCTTTAAAATAAAATTAGCCAAATCAGTCCAGCCGTTCTCATGTGATGTGCTTACCAACGAACAGTATTTAATTTTTATTTATATAGATAATTATTCAGTCAAACAGTGGCAGATGTGGGGTTCAGACGAACCCGGAGGTATGCTGAGATCTCTAGGGAGTAAAATAACCCATAGAACTTAAAACTGGAACTGTGAGCTTCAAAACAGGCAAATGACCTTGTTTGAATGCTGCTCGGGAAAGAAATTCCATATATCGCTTCGATCAAACACTGGCGGATGTCGGGTTTAGACAAACTCAGAGAGATGCTGATCTCTGTGACCTTCAAAACTGGCAAGCAACTTGGCTTAGATGGCAGACTACCTCAACAGTGAGCAAAAAAAGCCCCGAGAAGGCACTGCCAAACCAACTTTTACCCTCAAAAATTAAACTCCTGTGAGGAGCAGGATTTGATGGGTAAAATTTAAAAAATTAAGCATAAGCCCAAATAGATCCATAGTGGATGAACTGAAATGGCCCATTCTCCACTGCACCAAACTTAGGCTCAGTGTGACAAGGAGGGCAGTCAGCACACAGGACAAGATGCTGAAATTGTGTTCTGCAAAATGCTTTGCTGGATTTATTGGAATATGTACCTATATATTTTGTTTCTTTAACGCCGGTCTATTTTCGCGACTATGGTCAATCACCGACGCCAGTGAGCAGTTTCAGCTTACTATGCTGAAAAATTTGCTGAGCCCCTTCTGCAAGAGTGGTGTATCGTTGGGCAGACACATCGTAAAGTCAACACTACAATAGAGCGCCGATTCGACAGAGAATACCGCTTTTTTCAGTATTTGTCTGGCTGACTGGCTCTAATATTGATCTCTGCTTCATATCTAGTTGCAATATGTGAGTTATTACATACAAATAAACATACTTATGGGTAATTGATTGTTATATATGTAAATTTGTAAGAAACTCAATCCTGACTCACCTTAATGAAAAGGTCATTTTCTAATAAGAAAATCGATGGATATAAGATTTTATTCCATATTTTAATTAAAAAATGTGATTTAAAATGAAGCCACATATTATTAAGCATTTATTTTCAAGAAAGTTATCTTTGATGGCATCTACTTTTTCACATTTTATAATGCATAGCTGCACGATTTTTCATTAAAACAATTTGATTTAAAGAAAAACCAGATTTTCATAAACTTTCTATTTTCTTCTTTTATTGCCAAATATTTTCAAAAAAGCTGTCTTACATTATTTTTTAATGCTCATTTGCTGCAAATATATTTTTCAAAATTTATTATTGAGGGCGAAAGGTTTTAAAAATATTTCACTGCCATAAAATAATAATTATATATATATATATATATATATATATATATATAACAAAAATTTTAGATCATTTATATGAAGACACTTCCATAGCGCACTTTGACGCGTCCAGACTTTTTATTATGAGTAGCAGAATGTTCGCTACATGATTGTACACTTATTTTTTTTATGCTGGTTGCATTTTCGCGCATTTACTGTTTTTGGAATACCTAGTAATACTTTAATTCTTTATAAACTGAGTGGGCAGTTCTCCCGACATAAAATTTCTCAATCTGCACATTTTTATAATATTCATTGATAACAAATTAAATTGTCAGGTTATTAATAATAAACTGACAGATAAATGAGGTTGGAACTGAAATGGTCTCAAAAAGTTTTAAAAATTTTAATTACAAATTGGACATATATTAACTATTTTAGTTTAAGTATGTTTTATGAAAATTCGCTGCCATAACGCACTTGCTGCGGCCACACTTTTT
The DNA here is from genome assembly GCA_964006375.1 of Tillus elongatus. Lineage (NCBI taxonomy): Eukaryota > Metazoa > Arthropoda > Insecta > Coleoptera > Cleridae > Tillus > Tillus elongatus. Next base: position 59,170,746 of record OZ023265.1, read on the forward strand.
TGTTATAGACAAACCTTATTAAGGCGCCTTTTATCAATTTTTTCAAATATATCAGAATAAATGTGTGCTTTTGTAAAGGTGTGATTATGCATCAAGATTATTCTAGATTCTCGCTTATTAAGATTTGAAATATTTTTAGAACTCTTTGCAACAAAGCAGTTGCTGTATGTAGACTTTTTTTTATACTTTTATTTACTATTTACCATTAAAAAAAATAAAACTCACTACAACAAGTAGTGGTTTTTTAACAAATGTTTACTGTTTAATAACAGGAATTTTTTATGCAAATTCGTTAGGATTATGCATTTGCTGCGCCCACACTTTTTTCTTAATGCGAATCAAAAAATCTTATCAAGTGCCTTTTATTAATTTTCCTCAAGTATCAGAATAAATGTGTGCTTTTCTGAAGGCTTCACTATATATGTATCAAGATTTTTGAAGATTCTAGCTGAATGGGAAGGATTTAAGATTTGAAATGAATGAAACACTTTTTTTAAATACTTTTATTTACTAGGTACCTATTTGATTACCAATTTTTTTAAATTAAAACTCGCTACCACAAAGCACTTGCTGTGTCAACACTATTTTGTTATTGAAAATGGATCTCTTATTAGGTGCCTTTTATTAATTTTTTTTTTCAAATATCATAGTTAGTTTGGCTATTTAGGTTTGCTTAAAAAGGTATTATAAATTCAAAACAAGGGTTCTTTTAACTTAATTATAGGTATACTATATCAACACGCCAAGGTGTTAAGCAAATTGCCTATTGCATCAACTTTCAGCACTTCCCTGATGAATTACAGTCGACCAATAAATTAGTGTACGTCCGCCTAAGTGGATTGGTGTATGCAGGGGTTGCATACATGTAGGCGCTGTCGGTCGAACGATACACACTCTCTGTAAGAAGGGAGGGATATTTACGTCCCTAACATCGTATTGTACACGGGACCGACGGCTTAACGTCCCCTCCAAAGGGCGGAACGTGCAGACATCCAACATGCATAAACACGATGCCACAACGCGGTTGATGTTAATTTACATAATGTACTGAAAATTATTTGACGTTTATACTCTCTCCCCATTGCATTCGATCTGTTTGTGCTTGCAGCTGCTATCACTTCCTGGGGTAGAGCATTGCGCTTGTTAAACACTGTATGAAATATAAATGAACTACGAAAAGTTGTGCAAAGGGTTTTTTTTTTCAATTTAAGTGAGCGACCATGTAAGTGAATATTTGTAAAGAGGTGGAACATATGAGAACGATCAACTCCAATGCACCCATGAAGTTCCCACCCTGAATGGCACACAGATACAATTTTCCAATGACGTTAAATATTTAGGTATCTTAGACCAAAAACTGAATTGGAACACACACTTTGACAAAATCTTCCAAGAGCCACAATGGCAATGTGGCCATGCTCTAGACTCGTAGGAAAGACATGGGGATTGAATCCCAGGATGGCTATGTCAAAGTGTGGTCAAACCCATGGTCACATATTTTTTTAAATTTATCTGACATAAATTTTACAAGGTACAATACAAATAACCTTAGGCTTGTAGCTGCGTTATATGTACAAATTTTAAAACATAGTATCTAAAATAATAATTCCATCCAAAGTAGTGTTAAAAATTGTCAGATTTGACAGTGTAATTGTAATATATTCTCACTCCTCACCAGTGTAGTTCTCCCAGTGGCTAACACTTCCACTTTTGTTAAACTATACTTCTAGTTCTGCTTACAAAACTCTAGGGTTTCTGATAAGAAACAGCAAAAATTTCTCACAGACTGACACCCTCCTCCTGCTCTTTCGTTGTTTGGTTAGGTCCCTACTTGAATATGGCTCAGTTGTGTGGGCTTCTACTTATGAGATACATGTGGCAAGTCTAGTACCAGTGCAAAGGAAATGTCTAAAATTTCTTAGCTTTCATGAGGATGGTCGATATCCTATTGGTGTTCCTCAAGAAAGTTTACTTCTTCGCTTTAGTCTGCAGAGTCTGTCGATGCGCAGGCAGTGCAGTTTAGTTATATTTTAATACAAACTGGTTAATTCTGTGTTCGATTGCCCTAATCTGCTTCAGCAACTAAATTTCAATGTGCCTCGTGTTGCAGCACGTTTTCCAGGCACATTCTATCTCCCAACTGCTGCGATCGTCTCAAATTTACCAGATGTGCAATAATTACTCTGTACTGCAAGACCCCCTAGATATCTTCTCATGTAATATATCAGAGATAAAAATGTTTTTCAAAGCGATCTAATTTGCGACTCCCTTTTGTGTAGTTTATTTGGTTATTGTTTGTTATTATGTTTTGAGTATTGGCCCATCGTTAATTTGGCTTTTAAGCTGTTGGATGGTGTATGAATAAATAAATCTCCTTTCTTGTTAAGCAATTCCCATACTATTTTGTTAACGAAAAAACTATGTAGTTTTAAATTTTCTTTTTAACACAAAACAAATTCCAAACATTGCAGAGGCTGATCTATTTTGGAATAATGGGAGATATGGCATTATGCCCCACAGCTGTAATAGAGGCAATGATGAATCCTGCTCTACTATACCTATGCCTGAAAAGGGAAGCAGCACTAAGTGCCTCGTGGCTATTCCAGGCGGACAAATTCAAATCAGGAGACTTGGTTGGGGTTGGCAACTTGCAAATCCTGGAAATTATTTACTGGTCACTCCCCAAACCAACAGACCAAATTCCAGCCAAACTGGACCTCATAATTCCATTCGACGTGGTCATAAGTGATAGCCAAGCATGGGACAGAGACAGTGCAAGGCCGACACACAACTCATCTGTATGATATATAGACAAGTCTAAACAAATAGGGAAGCAGGACTAGGAATAAGAGGACCTAACTTTAGACTCGCTAAGTCCGTATGAAAAACTTGCAGCATCTTACAAGCAGAAATGCTTGTTATATATCTGTGTACAGCAGTGCATACAAAGAAAACTCAGAAATAGAGAGATCTACATCTTGCCAGACAGTACTAAAGACTCTGAAATCTTTTAAAGCCGTGTCTAAACTGACCCGGGCATGCAAAATAACCTTAAAGCAACTGGCCAAAAACAAAAAAGTAGCTTTGATGTGGGTACCAGGAGATCAAGGCATTGAAGGAAATGAGGAAGCACATATAAGAAATGAACTTGAAACTTGGGAGAAGAACCAAATGCTGTCATACTGGAGGAAAACGCCAGGCTTAAGGCAGGCAAAACGGTTCATCATCATATCAACAGAGAAGTCTGAACTGTTTCTTGGATTGAAATGGTTCATCATCTCAACAGTGCAGCCTCAACTGTTTCTTGGATTGAACAGGAACTTGAGAATAATCAAATTACTTTTCAGAGGACACTTACCAGGAAGGTATTACCTTATGAAGATGAGCGAAGCGAACAGTGAAAACTGCAGATACTGCACTGAAGCCGCAGAAAAACCAGAACACTTGCTATGCGACTGTATGGCTTAATTCTGCAAAAGGCTCAAATACCTTGGAGGGGTGACCCTAACACCCCAGGAAATAAGTAAAATAGCCCTCAGGAAGATAGTGGACTACATAACAAGTCTAAACTTTTTGGACAACTATTTGGAAAAAAAGTCATGCACAAAAGACACATTGGTGTCACAACGCTGAGAGCCAAAGGTCTATACAACTCATGAAACAATCAACAATCTACCCATGAAGTGTTTTATATGTATAGAGTAAGTCACCTCTGGCTTGTTTCTCAGAAAACTTGAACAAATCACACAGCCTTAGCTTTTCATCATAGTTTGGACGCACAATAGGCGGACATGTGACTATATGCTGCACAAACTCCAGCAAACCGTTGTCTCTTTCCAGTATAGGACACCACACAACTCCTGCATACTCTAGGACAGGGCGAACTTATGTAGTGTGAAACCTATTAAAAGTTTGAACGAATGGCCTTTTAAATCATTATGCATCTAGTACAAGAACTTATTGGTTTCAGATGTTACGTGTGCAAGATGGGCAGACTATGACAAATTGGATGAAATAATAGGCCCTAAATATTTATGATTGATTATGATTCATAGATTGCTCCAGTTATACTGTATGAAAATTTGGGATTGTTAAAACCTAAATGCAAAACATTTGTCGATGTTTAAATGCAATAGCCAGTTAGTAGACCAATTCGCAATAACTTACAGTAGATACAGATTTGGAGACTACTTCTCTGGCTTCACTGTTGGGTTTCGTTTCTGTAGGTGAAGGGCGTAGCCAGCGCGTGAGCTAACTGGAGCAAGAGTCCTTTATGAATTCTAGATGTTCTTGAACGTTTCTGTGACTAGTTTCGCTGCGTGGCAGCATTCTGACAGATAAAAATTGAATTGGTACGAAATCATGACAACTACAAATAAAGATCTGTAGCTATGTTAAGCAGCGAAACTATCCACAGAAACGTTTAAGAACATTTAGAATTCATAAAGGCTTCTTGCTCCAGTTAGCTTATGCGCTGGCTACGCCCTTTACCTACAGAAACGAAAACCAACAGTGAAGCCAGAGAAGTAGTCTCCAAGTCTGTATGTAGTATGGACCAGTTTCACCAAGTAAGGGCAACAACAATCAATGAAATAACCTACAGGTTAAGCTAAATATTACAGCAGCAAGTCAAAGGCTTCTGACACTTTCAAATCATTCGCGTAGAGCATATAGTCACATTTTAAGAGGCAGGGTAAATCCGAAGTATATACTACAAACAATACAGGACCAATCACAGATCCCTGTGGTACTCTGCCAAGAACATGACGAAGCAAAGATAGTTTGTGCAACTCTGACCAAATAGTAACGCTAAAAAAAAGCTTTTGATCCAGCTCAGAACAGGGCCACGAATGCCATAATGTTCTAATTATAGTAGTACACTAAACGCCCAGAAAGGAATCCATGTTGCTTGTTAAACAAACGTTTTATGTTTTTTACTCACAAAATTCTTTGCTTAATATTAAATCACTTTGCTGATTGCGTCTTTCGAGGTTTGTGCTTTTGGTATGTGCAACCCTGTTGCCAGGTTAAAGCTATGGGATGCTTACCAGCACATGGAAATTGAGAAAGGACAGCGTGGATCTGAGAACTAGGTAGACAAGAAATAAATAAAAACACTCAATACAATATCATTTGTACAAATATCTATTGCATGTTGCCCAATACAACATCTGTAATAACATCAAACTATATTCAGAAATATACAAGTAAGGCTGCTGCTGTGCAGAAAAAGAATATAAAAATATACAATAATTCTATTAAAATAATACCAAAATGTAAACAAATGGAATCATAAAAATAATATATATTTGTTTTTAAATAAAACTAAAACTTACACTTTTGAACAAATCTGGCAAGTTGTGAACATAGGCAATGATTTATATGTTAAAACAATAATAACTATAACTAAAAGCGTTAAATAATTATTATAGTGAATGTTAAAAAATACGAATGAGTTAATACAAATTTAAAACTAATGCATTTTCTTAACATAACGAAACAAACATAAAAATAACAACCAACACAAACTTTGCAAATGACAATTTTTTCCTTTTCACAGCCCATATGCAATATTCGAGTCATGGAATTCCAGATTGAGGTAAAAACAAGCGACAAATGCTCACGTTGCTATAAAAATGACATTATTTTGTAGGGTCTTTCGTTAAAGATTTCTAAAACTAGATCTTCATCTAAAGTGCAACATCTTCACCGAATGTAATATTTTTTAATTGTGGACGGTAAGTATGTGAATTTTTTGTATCTTCATAATGGCATTGAAACATGTTATTGCTTTCTGTTCATTGTATTTAAATCATTCAGTGAACAGGTTTTGCACACTGACTTCATTTATAATTATTTTGTACCTACATTAAACAAATCAACATATATCATTACTATTTATAAACACAAATGCATTTTCCAAAAGCATTTTATCAAATCATTTTGAATAGGCTTTCTTTTATGCTAATGGTAGTGTTAAATGTTGACCGTAATGTGTGGTGAGTACATTTTTTAAGTTTCATAGTACATTTATAGACTGAGGCTTAAAAGATACTTTCCAATTTACTAAAAGAATTTATTTTTACATTGTCTGTATTAAAAGAGGTACCAAGCTATAAAAACTAGATGTGTCATTTTTACAATGGTCAATTATAGTGGCTTATTTGGTTTGATAGTGTCTTGGCAAGAAAATTCAGCATTAAGAACATTAAATAAGTTTTAATTTGTGACATAAATACTCAGATTAGGTGATTAGGCATGTCAGCATTGTAATTATTCGTTACTGAGTATCCGTTACTGGAACGTACCTGATGTTTTGAGTATTCATTCGTAAAGGTAGTCGCTACTCTAGTTACCAAACTGTTACTTTTGATTTCTTTACTCTAATTACTAAGTTACAATTTCCATGAAGGTTACAAGTTACAAGTCTCTCGGATCCGGTATTGGTACTCACGTATACGTAACTGGCGCTTCGCTTCGGGTTGGTATTGGCACATGAATAAGATCGAATATCTCTTGCATCCATATGAAAAAGCATGATAGTATGCGACTACAAGCCTAACAGTCAGTTTAATAAACTTTACCTTCCTTCTTAGTTACAAGCTAGGATTTTTTAATTTGAATAATAAAGAGATATATTTTTATACTGATAAAACAAATTATTACAAGATTCACCCTATATTATTATATATGAAGTGTTTTGTTAAATGTAGCTTCTTCGGATATAAAAGTAAAATGCATATATAGTAATAGAATCAAATATTCATTTGTTTTCTTATTTACGTTTGAATTGGACTTAGATTAAGAATAATTTTTTATATATCTTCTCTAGTGAATTATTATGACAGCATTTCGTTATGATGGATCGTCTTCGGATATAAAAAGTGAAATGCAACATAAAAATCAAATATTAATCTATTTTGTTATTTATGTTTGAAAATGAAATGACGTCAAGGATCAGCGAAACCATCTAATTTTTTATACATCTTCTCTATGGAATTTTAACATGAGATTATATCGAGTTATTATAACCATGAAAGAATTTACAGAGGTGAATAAATTACACACTCAAATAGATTCGTTACACACAAGTAGTATTTGTTTATGTTATCTTTTTTTGCGATTACTTTGGGTTTTAAAATAATTTTACGTATTTGCTATATCATTACACGTTGCATTTATGCCTATTCTTGTACCTTTTGTTGATTTAGATACAATTCAGCTGATTTTGTATGTAGCTTTGCATTGAGCAGGAAATAAGAGGATAAAATGGTATCTGGTGGAAATCAACAACTGTTGAGTGTGAGACCATTTGATGGATCAGATTTTTCCAATTGGGAGTTCCGAGTGGAGCTGCTCCTGGAGCAGACAAGTGTATTAGATGTGCTATTATAGGATGCACCAACTACAACAAGAGAACTTGCTGGATTCAAGAAACAGATGTGAAGGCAAGAAATATAAGAGTTCAGTGTCTTAGCTGATAACCTGAATGATGAAAATGAAGTCGACTGCAAAATAAATTATGAATGCACTTGACATGACTTGCAGAAGAAGGGGTATATCTACGCAGGTGCAGTTGCAGAAAAAACTGGGAACCCTGAAGTTTAATGAAGCCATAACCTTGAATGGCTAAAACAGGCCGAATAGCTTATGTGAGTAACCTCTCGAATTGGACTAGGTTGCGGGTTGGCGTTCCGTATTTGGACAGCCGGTCTTTTTCTCTCCAATGTGGAAAGGCCGGCTTCTGATGAGTTATGGGTGATGTCCTTTGTCTATATGTGTATGTAAGCTCCCTCCGCATAAGTGAAAGGCTTCTGGGTGCAGAGTTTGTCTACTGTGGTATTATTATTATTGTTTTCGTCACAGGATTTGAACAAGCTGTTCATGAGCTGAAAAGTGCTAGTAGAAGACTTGCTGATACAGAAATGATATCACAACTCCCTTCGGCTATGCCAGGATCACATCACACAGCCACAGTTGTAATTTGTATATTGTTCTCTCAAGACGAAACAAAGGTCACCTTGGACTTTGTTAAGAATTAGTTAATGATGGAAGAGTTGAGACAAATGAAAAACACTGGGATAGAAGCAAGCAAGTTGCTCAAAAAGGTGGATACAGAAGCATGCAGGAAATTGGTACAGGCGATGTAAGGAATACACTACCTTTTAAATGTTATAGTTGTGGACTTGTGGGCCATAAAAAATAGCAATGTCTAAGAAATATCAAAAACCAATTGAAGTCAAAGTAAGCAAATTCAGTCGATGCTTCACTAAACAATGAAGATGAAATTGCATTTATAACATCACAAGAAGATTCAGATTCAATGTTCGCAACAGATGAGATGAAAATAATAAAATTTATTGTTGATAGTTGTGCAACAAATCATTTGGTCAATAGCAGTGTAGAGAAATATATGTGTGATACAAAGAAAATGAATCATCAAATAATTGTTGTAAATTGTTGATAAGTACAATTTGGAGAACCCAATTCATCATAATACAGTTTTCAGACCTGATGATTGTTTCGCTAACAAAGTTAGCGTCATTAGAGGGAAGATATGATGATATTCATCTCTCTAATGACACTAACTTTGTTAGCGAAACGATCGTCAGGTCTACAAACTGCATTGTGATGAATTGGGTTCTTCAAATTGTACTTAATTAGTTGTAAAAGTTGATGAGTCCATTGATGGATGCCTGGTTATGTGAAAAGTTGTATTATAATCTTTTATCTGTCAAAATATTAGGAGAAAGTGGTTTGCAAGTGTTGTTCAAAGCCAAACAAGTGTTCCTTGAAAATAAAGGAAAAGTAATCTTGAGAGGAAAGTGATGTGGAAATATTTACACTGTGTTTCCAAGATCTTCCCAAGAACAAAAAGCAGTATCAATATAGCAGTTGATGCAATGATGTTGGGGGATATTCATCAAAAATTCCTGGCACTTGATATTTGTGAAGTATGTCTAAAGGGAAAACCATTCTATCCAATTAAAGAGGAAGGGAAAGCAAACAGAATCTTAGAAGTAATTTCAAGTGATGTTTGTGGGCCAATAAATCGGACCACAAATGATAGGAAAAGGTATTATGTATCCCTTATTAAATCACTCCTCACATTTTTGTATCGTTTACCTTACGGTGTTGTAGAATGATTAAATCTCTCAATCATGGAGAAAGCTAGGTGCTTTTTGTTTGATGCACAACTGAATAAATCTTTATGGTGTGAAGCAGTTAGGATAGCAGCATACTTAATGAACAGAACTGCTAATAGTGTTCTGCCAGGCAAGAAGACCCCAGGTGAAATTTGGTTCAATCAAGCACCAATCTATAAAAAAAATCAATTATTTGGATGTACAGTTTAGAATTACATTCCCAAAAATAGAAAATCAAAGCTTGATTCGCACAGTAATAAGTTTATCATGGTTGGGTACACAAACAATGGTGTAAGCAAGGTGCTTACAGTTTGAGTATCTAGATTTATCATATTTCTACATACATAAATGTTTGATTTGATCTCAGAAAAGTTATGAAAAATCGCCACAAGTAATTGTATCTATCATAAAATGCATAAAATATGTAGGCCGCAAACAGGCGGAAATTGTACGCGCGGTACAACGGTCAATTTAGTGCAATATGAAAGGAAATGTAATTCTAAACGGCACCGGCGACGATAGGACGGGTAGGTAACCTCTAAGGAGGCCACTTGAGTTGCAACAGAAAATTTCCGCAAACTAAGTGGTTTTGGGGACTCGGCGAGAGTGAAGAAAAAGATAGGTGTCAGGGGCAGTGTGCAGGCAGCCGGCCTCCGGGCTAGGCAGTGCCGCCGCGGCGATGATTGGCAAGGGTTTCTGTTAAGTAAATTAAGAAGTGAGATTTCTGTGAGAGAATTAGCTTTTGTTTGAAAGGGCGGTTATCGCGAACGATCGTGGTTCAACGGCCATGGAGGGGCTGGTAAGGCAGAGTACAAAGCTGGTGTATGGCCTCGGATTTCTGGGTGAGTTCGTTCTAGTTTAATATTTTTGTTAAATGTTCCCTTTTTCTTATTAAGAATGGGCCAGCTGTCTCGAGTACCGAGTTAATTTAAAAAAATAAGATTTGTATAGATATTTTTGAGCCATGGGCTGTAAGTAAAGATATTATAGAACGATTTAGCCGTAGGGCGCTGGACTTATAATCCGAGTGAGTGGAGTCAGATTATTATTTCGATATAGGTTTTTTTATGAAAGGAATTTTAGCAGCTAGGGAATTTTTGTGAATTTTATAAGACGAAGTACAAGATAAGGCTTGGGGCCTTAAGGGTTTAGTTGGGAGCTATAAGGGATGTTAGCTAAAATTGAAAGCTATCATTAGGCTAAGAGAGAGTCAATTATTAGACTAGAAACAATTATACCGGGGGCGAAAATAATTAAGTTTCTCCGGCATCAACTTTGTGTAACATTTAGTACATTTTAAGATTGGGAAAACCTCCCACTCAATCCTGTTTAAATAACCTTAGGGTTTTTATCATTGGAATTAAGAGTTTTAGTATAATTTTAATCAGACGGAAACCTTTGGAATTAAGGGATTTAAAAATTATTGAGTTTTTTTTCTTTGTTTAATTTTAATCACAAGGAAACCCTTGAAATTAAAGGATGTATTAAAAATTTATTGTGCTGTTAAAATGTTATCTGTAAAAATTTTTTTTTTTGTATTAATGTAATTTTTAAAACTAGATGCGGGGTTTTATTCTTAGCATAAGACTCCCTAAACTAGAGTTACTTTTACAGTCCTTTTAAAATAATTCTGACGTGGTTGTCACTCGGTATACACTAAGGCTGATTATATAGTAAAATTTTGGGAGTTTGATCCCAGATGCTCGGTTTTAGTGTTCCAAATAAATTTAGGCAAGACCTCCCTTGAAGGTCATAAAACCTAAATACTAGCCTCAAGGTATCAAGGGTAGGTTTTTGGATACGCGTTCTGCCGCTCCAACATTGCCGATCCTAAAATATAACTAAATGAATAATTACTTAAATTTCAATAATAATAATAATAATTAGAATTTACAGTCAATTGAGAAACCTTTGTTTTAAAGAAAAGTAAAAGGCACGTAAAACTACCCCATTACAATGGTTACAAATAGTGGGACCCTGAAAACAAGAAAAAAATACTTGGAAGAAATGTAAAATTCGATGATTTGCCCTATTATGAAGGTGGTAGGTAGTTATAGTAGTTCCCGTTACTATAACCAGTTAGCATAGTGAAAGTAATGGTTATGGTAACAAATACTGTTTACACAAGTAACAAATATCGATGCTCAAAAATACCTAAACCTGCCTAGTGCCGATAATGTACATTATGTGAAGATTCAGTGTGGATGTTAATTTAATAACAAATTTTAATACCAATTGTTCTTTTTTGATGGCCTCATCTTTGGTATCTCTGTTTTGTTGGCTACTACAGTGTTGCCTGTGAAAACTGCTTCAAAGTTTAATGTTTATAACTTGGTACATTTTAGTGATGTGAATTCACAAAATGTTGATTTGGAAATTTTCTAATTGCAGCAAATTTCCCAGTGTGCTTGATAATTTTCCCACACACACACACATAGTATTTACTAAGTGTCAAAATTGAGCACAAAATATGTAGTCGAGAGCAAATTTACTTTATTCAACTAATGTTTTAGTTTTTATTTTGAAGGTGTTTTATAAAAACAGCTTTGAGCTATTAGTTTTCTATAAAATAGGTACATTCTAGCGCTGTGCAAAGCTTCAAAATTTAGAACCGACCTGAACTTGAACCCACCCTTCGGTTCGAAAAATTGTACACACCGACGATGTTAAAGTAGTTTGTAAGTCGAAATACTAGACCGGAGACAGAGCAATATAAAACTTCACCCTACCAATCGCTGTGCAGACTAGTTCAAGGCACAGTGATTTTGGAATGGGTGGAGTAAGACTAGGGGTATGCACAATCAACCAAGGGTTGCGGTGCTATCGGGGCGGCAAGGCCGCGGACGAGCCCTGAGGGAACAAAAAAAAAAAAAAAAAGTCGAAATACATAATACTCCAAAATAATTCGAAGTTCATTATTCAAAAATACTTTAAAGTTAACCACTGCAGGCATTGAAAGCTGCCAAAGATAGCGAAGCTGTAACACAGTAGTACGCGGTTGAGTCGGTAGCAGCGTTTTAAACTCTGTATAGGCCACATTGAGTCAGTAGCATAATTTGAGGAGATTTCACTAATGCGTCTTTTCAACAGAGGGGTACATTGAGACCCGACAGAGCCATTTAACAATCACAGATTTAATTTTTTTTATATATCCTAGGAAAGTAAAAAAAAATACTGCTGCAAATTGAATGATAACTTCCACATAGCTATAATTTATTCTCTTCAGAAAGACATTCTGATGGAATGAATTTGGGGCCCATGACGTGATCACAAAGAAAATATTTGTATTCCTGTACCCATAAACTTTTGAAACGTTATGTTACTAGAGTTTTATTGAAAAAATGTTAATTTTCACCAAATCACCCCGTATTTATCCCCTACCCCCTGACGCGATCTTACCCAAAAACAATTGGAAGCGTTCCTCTGTCGGGTGCTAACTGGATACCAAATTTGAAGATGATATCTCAATTCGTTAGAAAGTTATTGCACCTACTAACGGACAGACATACGTGCCGACATACCGACCGACCGACCAACAGACAAAAAAATGTTCTTTCAAGAATCAAGTTTTCTATATGTTTTGACATTTTACGGTGCTTTAGCAAAAAACATTTCGAAATTTTGTCAACAATATTCCACCCCCACACATTCAACCCCTAATTTAATTTCAGCATAGAATACCAGATGATTTATGATATTTAAAGTTTTCTAATAAATAAACCCTAAAACGTTACATTACTCACATTTTAACGAAAAAACGTCAATTTTCACCAAATCACCCCCATTCATCAGCTACCGCTGAAGCGATTTTATCCAAAAACAATGCGAACTGTTCGCTTGTCGAGTGCTAACTGTGTACCAAATTTGAAGACGATATCTCAATTCGTTCTAAGGTTATCGTGGCTACAGACAGACCGACAGATAAAAAATTTTTCGTCCCAAATCATGTTTGGATACTTTTTATGATGTTTAAGTGAAAAAAAAAAATAATTGAAACTTTTGTCGCCGATAAGAAACTTCTACATGTGACAATGCGGAAGTAATAAAGGCCGGGTTTGTGCGAATAAAAATTTAAAAGTACAGATGTGTACTGTGTACCAAATAATGAAAAACCTGTATATTACTAAGTGTATAATACAATTAGTTCACCTATAATAATTATAGTGTTGACATCTCTGGAAAAATATAATTTTTTGTGGCTAAGCATTCTCAAGTTATTTTGAAAAAAACTGCTTTAGAGCTCTTTTTTAAGGGGTTGAATATTGCAAGTGGTGTATTTTTGTGTATAGGTCAGTTAGTGGTTGGGAATCTGTGTTGACATTTTTTCCCTCAGGGCTCGTCCGCGGCCTTGCCGCCCCGATAGTACTGCAACCGCTGGTTGATTGTGCATACCCTTAGTCTTACTCCACCCATTCCAAAATCACTGTGCCTTGAACTAGTCTGCACAGTGATTAGTAGGGTGTTGAGGCCTTATGACAACCATTAAGGGAGACTGTGTTCAAATATTTACGTTTTAATAATTTTTAATAACTATTACTTTTATATTTGATCAAAATTATCCCTGCTAAAATTTTATATATTTTAGATAAAAATTAAGTCATCCTTATTACTTGCATCAGGTCTCAACTTAATACCCTAAGCCAAAAAGATTTGTGTTTTGAAAAAGCTCTCACCCTTCATGACAAAAAATTAAATAATAAAAATAAGTTATTATATTGTCATACAATATTTTCAACCACTCCTTAAACAACTTTTGAGATGCCTTGAAAAATTTAGTTGGAATACCCAGCATAACCATATTCGTTTACTTCCTCTTATTCGAGTAAAAAAATAACTTAGGTTTAGTTAGTCTTTTCAAGCCAAACTGCAATAAAGGCTCTTGGTTCCTACCGGTGTAATTTAAAAACGGTATGGAGTTGTAAATCTGCCCTTAACGAACTGGGCAGCTGTAATGAGGTGTCGCTGGTCTGGATACCGGGTCACTCGGACCATGATGGCAATGTTGCGGCCGACACGCTTGCCAGGAGTGGTGCCCAGAGAGACTTTGTCGGACCAGAACCGGTGCTGGGGATAACATCATGCACAGCAAAACGCACCTTAAAGACCTGGACAGAAAGAATGACAATCCAGTATTGGCAAAATCTTCCAGGATTAGCTCACTCTAAGGTCTTCATAAATGGCCTGTCTGAGTCAAGGGCTAAAAAAACTTCTAGAGTTAAACAGACAACAACTGAGTACTCTAGTCGGCCTGTATACAGGACACTGCCGCTTGCATCACCACATGCACGGTATTGGAGTCGGTCAGGAGACCGAGTGCCGGCTGTGTATGGAGAGTGACGAGACAGCAGAGCACGTACTGTGTTCCTCTCCGGCAGCAGACAGGACTAGATACCTGCTCTTTGGCAAGATAAAGCTTGCTCCGGAGGATCTGGATCAACTTTCGCCCACAAAGATTATCGACCTCTGCAGGAGGCTGGCTTTGTTGGGCGAAATATAGACTATTAGGCGTGAGCCACAATATACCTTATGGTCCCAGTGGAGGGACCAGTATGGCCCACTCACAAGCAAACCTAACCTAACCTAGTCTTTTCAATATTTTATCTATTTATGATTTAACTGCAGTCCTAAAAAGAAAAAGTAGAGAAAAAAATTTGTGAAGCACATACCCGCATTTAAAAATTGGCGAATCAAGTTTATAGTGTATCTAAACTGTTAATAAAAAGTTATTATTTTTTTAATCTGCATTGTTAAACAATTTGTGGAAAAACTGGAAGTTACACAAAAATGTCCTCGTTTTTTTCTGTGAAATTCACATCACTACTCACTACTTATTATTTTTAAGAACTTCTCATTTTATTTTTTGACTGATGAGCTGCTTTGACACCCTGTTTTAAAAATATTACATACAACATAAAGATATATCAAACTAAATACATAAGATATACTTCAAAGGAAGTTTAATTGTCAAATTTCCAAACATATTTTACAAACTTTGCCACAAAAAAATCACATCAAATATACATCCTCAATATCCTCGTGCAAATGTTTTTAACAAATGTATTAAGTCAGTAAAATATGAAAACTTTTCACTCATGTGTGAATTTTCTCGAGTTAAAATTATATTTCCTATATTATTTCTTTACATTTTTTTTACTAATCTACATTAACTGTTTAACACCATTTCACTAAACTAAAACAGTGGTGTAAAAGAATTTAATATTTAAAATGTAACACAAATCTCTATCTTCTTGTTTGCACAAAAGCTTTTTAACGTTCCTGTTTTTCATTCCTTCTAAGAGAACTGAATCCTGAATACCTTATGTTAGAAGCCAAGAAAGATTTTACTTTAATAAATATTTGAAACGAATAAAAATTGTTACAAAAATGACTAAAAACTAATAAAGATTTAGCGATGGAGAGAAAAATATAAAATGTAAATTAAAACAACAAATGCCCATAATTTATCAAAAGTAGAAATTTTCATCTGAAAGCACGTAGAGGATTTGTTAGGGTAAAGTTCTATTTCTTTATCAAATGTAATAAATTGTGTCCTAAGATATGTTTTATTATCGCACAGATGAATATGGTTTTTTTTCTTTGCAACTGGTTTCACTTTTATGAAGCCTATTGTAAAATGAAAGAAAAAGCTTCTACATCAGTATTTAGTATGGAACGGTTTCATCAAGTAAGAGTGACTGCAACCAAAACATATTTGTTCTTTCTGTTCCCATACAAACACCTATTCATAATATTTCTGCACAATTCATGATATCGTCGGCCTAATGTGAAAAGTACATAACTCCAATTTTGCCGGATTTTGGTTTTTTGTACCATCTAATGAAAAATTGTGAAATCTACAGGCTACAACTTAGCGTTTTCTTAAAAACATGTTAGATGTCGCTTAAAACGCGAGTATGAAACCTGCACAACACCTGCCTCATACACAACAATATAGAGATTGAATGATCGCCGACTTTTAGGTAGTGATAGTTGCTCTGGAAAAAGTGCTGATTTGTTGGGATGGAGTGATAATTATTGTATATATTTTACATCATTCTGCAGAGAGAATTGTGTAGATCCTACTAAGAATAATGCTTGTTGGGAGTTTTTTGGAACTGCATTGTTATTTGCTGATGAATGTAATGCATAGTTTCTGAATGATATTCATTTTAATCAGTGTATTGATAATTTTTATCTGTACTGGACAAAGTGTGAAGAGGATTTATTTCCTTATCAACATAATATTGTAGTGAAAGTATATATACAGGGTGTCATCAAAATATAAACTGATATGGATCCCAAATTTAAATGCTGCAAAAAGGATTTTAATAATTATGTTTGCTTGTCTTGTTTGTGTGTTTTCCATCCAGCCTGCCTGGAGAGGAAAAAAAGTGTTACCCATCTTGAAGGCTTTGGCATATATTGCTCTGCAGAATGTCTGGAAGGATCTGATACTAAGATTAAAAAGATAGAGTGCTTAGAGATTGAGAATGCAAAATTACGAGAAGAAATCAAGGGAAGGGATACCTGTATCAATAGATTAAAGAGACGAACTCAAGATTTTGAAGATGATGTAATTGAATCTGAAAAAAAATATGTAGATGTGATTACAATTCAGAAAAAAAAGTTGAATGAGTTGAATTTAGAACTGAGTAAGATGCATGAAAGAAGATGTGCTCTACAGAGTGAATTGGAAAAAAATGCTGATAAAATTGGCGGACTGGAAAATAGTCTGAAGGAACTCAATGAAATAAATTATAACATGCTTAATACTATTGAAACCCTGGAGGCTGAAAATAGCATGTACTTCAAAGAATTGGAAGTTCTTAAAGGAATATTGAGTGACAATAATTGCAAACCCCCTGATCATCAGGTAGATGATTCCAAACTTGATGGTTCATTCCCGTACAAATTAAGAATACCTAAGAAGACAACAATGGTTGCTGACGATAGTAGGGTGTCTTCACCGGGTGATGGTGCCGTCAAGGGAAGTGTATATCTTTTGGCTGATCAGACTGGTAGGAATCTGATATTACCAATTAGGAAGATGATTAGTTTGAGTAAGTTTGACACATTCTCTCTCATCAAACCAGGCGCCTCTTTGTTGGATGTGATTGGAGGACTGGAATCTACAGCTTCTAGACTTGGTCTCAAAGACTGTGTTATAGTGTCCTGTGGCTCAAATGATTTTTTTAATGGAAAACTGCCTTCCCTTCAGGGTTTGTATGATGTTCTTAAAAACTGTTCTCAAACTAATGTCATTGTGCTCTCTGTTCCATTCACTAATGACTTAAGGACTGATTCTTTAGTAAGTAGGTATAATGCTAAACTTGAGCAAATGATAGTTAGATTGAACAAATTCGCTCGGGGTAAATTTAATTATGTTGATGTTAATTTGGGTAAACGAAAACCATATAAGCTTGTGCTAGATATTGTAAAAATTTTAAGTGGCTTAGGGAATAGGATTTATAACTCTTGCCTTCATTGACTGCCTTACATGTAACAGGGAAAAACTAGATCTCGGGAATGTTTCAAAACCGAGTATACCTTTTTTAGATCAAGAGAGACCATAAAATCTGATTTATCTATACTACATTTGAATGTACAATGCCTTTCTAACAAACTTTTACCTTTGGAAGTATTTTTGAACTCTCTCAGAATTCCTGATATACTGCTTTTCACAGAACATTGGCAGCGCGATGAGAGGCTGGAGTTGCTTCATTTGAGAGGCTATTTTTTGTCAGCACATTTTTGTAGGGGAAACGCACTTCACGGTGGTACCGCAATTTATGTGAGGGAGAAGTTGCCATTAAGGGCAAGAGTTTTAAGTTGTTCACAGTTTTGTAAGGAGGGGATTTTTGAATGTTGTGGACTGCACTTAATTGATGTGGATATAACTGTGGTTGTCATCTATTGCCCTCAGACTAGTAGAAACTTTGAAGCCTTTTTTGAGCTGTTTTCTTCGTTGGTTTATTGGTTGTCCTCTCAGGATTGCGGAGTGGTGATTGCTGGTGATTTGAACTTGGACAGTTTTAGTAAGTCTCCTAATGTTGTTAGGTTTAAAGATTTCTTGGAGTCTTTTGGTTTTTCCAGTTTGATTGATACTCCAACAAGGGTAACGGCTACCTCTGGGACATGCATTGATTATGTTTTAATTAGCGATCATATAGATGTCAGTGATGTTCTGAACATTGATCCTCTTATATCTGATCATTTTTGTCAGATTGTCACAGTTCTTTTGGACAAAAAAATTGAGGAGAAAACATATGTGTATCGGAGGAATATCACTGCAGATTCAGTGGGTTGTTTTCGCTCTCATCTGGAGAAAGAACTTTGGTCTGCGGTTTATAACTCTGGCTGTCCTGATGAGGCCTTTGAGTCCTTTTTTAGCACGTTTTATTTTTATTTTGACATTTGCTTTCCCTTGAGGAGGCGTCGCATTTGTACTGCTGGACGAGATTATGTACACAATGAGTGTTGGTGGCTGTCTGAGGAAGTGTCTGACTTACGAAATAAGCTGACAATGTTCACTGATCTATCAAAGCAATATCCCCAATTTAATGAGGTGAGGAAATGTCTGTGTAAGAAATATAATGATCTCTTGAAGGTTAAAAAGAAAAAGTTTTATGATACCCAAATTGAATGCTCAGGAAATAAAGCAAAGGCTATGTGGTCTATTGTTAACCAGCTTAGAAATAAGAAAGTATGTCAGAATGATTTGAATATAAACATGAACTGTGAGTCTCATCTAGAACTTGCTAATAAACTTAATAACAGATTTACCACAGTACATTGTAGTGACAGTCCAGTTGACTGGGAATTTTTTGATCTCATTCCTCCCCTTTGTAACTCTTTTTTTCTGGCTCCTGTAAGTGAGGATTGTGTCCTGGACATTATTAAAGATTTGAAGGCTTCTGACTCCACGGGATTTGACGGAATATCTAATAATTTGTTGAAGGGTGTAGGTGATCTCGTTTGCAAGCCACTTTCATTTATTGTTAACTTGAGTTTTGAGTATGGTATTTTTCCAGCAAAGCTTAAGGAGGCCGTGGGACGTCTACTTTTTAAAAGTGGTGATCCAGAAAGCTTTTCAAATTATCGCCAAATTAGTGTGCCAAGCTGTTTCTCCAAGGTCTTCGAGCATGCGATTAATGGTCAGTTGAGAGACTTCTTGATTGGGAATGGTGTGATTGAGTCTTCTCAGCATGGATTTATAAGCAACAAAAGTACTAGCACTGCTTTATTTGATTTTATTTGTCGGGTTGTAAATGTGATAGATAGGAGTGAATGTTGCTTGGGTTTGTTTGTCGACTTCTCTTGTGCATTTGATTGTGTGGACCATGGTATTCTTTTACATAAATTGTCTAGATGTGGTGTTAGAGGAATACCTTTGAAATTGATGACATCTTACTTAGAGGGTAGATCCCAGAGGATAAAGTTATCTGATGGTACTTTGAGTGAGGCTATGCCTGTAACTACAGGAGTGCCACAGGGTTCTATTTTAGGGCCCTTACTTTACTTAGTTTATGCTAATGATCTTCCCATCTTTCTTCACAATATTCCAGAATTATCAGTTGTATGCTATGCAGATGACACTAACGTTTTGGTCAGATCAGCTGGTTTAGACCAGTTGCTAATTAAAGGTAATTCGGTGTATGAATTAGTAGACTTGTGGGCCACCAAAAACAAGTTGAACATAAACCAGGGAAAAACAGTCAAACTCCTCTTCAGTTCTCCGAAATTCATGTGTGTTGATAGGAGGCTTTACAATTTATCAAGCAGTGCTAAGATGCTCGGATTGGTTCTCGATTGTAATTTGCACTGGCATTCTCATATTGAATATCTTTCCAGTAAGTTGAGGAGGTGTTGCTATGCTATGAAGTCAGTGGTGGCTGTATGTAGTAGAAGGGTTGTCATGAATGTTTACCATGCATGTTTTCATTCAGTGATTCGGTATGGGATTGTTTTCTGGGGTGGCTGTTCTGGCGCGGAGCGAATATTCCTGATTCAGAAGTACATCATAAGAATTATTGCTGGAGTTGGTTTTCGTCATTCCTGCAAGCCTCTCTTTCGACAACTTGGTGTCTTGACAGTTTATGATACGTATATTTTTGAGATTTGTTGCTTCGTGTATAAAAATTATGAAGCCTTTTCTAAAATCGAGGTCGGCCACAGCTATGATACTAGATTTAGGGGCTGCTTGGTTCCTGATGCGCACTCCACTGCCTTCTATCAGAAGAATGTCTTCTACAATGGGTGTAAATTCTATAATAACCTTCCTGAGACAATAAAGAGGTCTGGCAGTTTTCAGATATTTAAAAAGAATCTTAAATCCTATATTTGTCAGATCAGTTGTTACACTATCCATGAGTTTTTTTCTTTTAGTGTGTGAACATTGTCGAGTCATATACTTTATATTTATATATTTTAAACTTGTATACTTTATATTTTGTATTGTATTTTATTTATGTACTTTATAATTTAATATTTGTGTTTATATTTTGTATTGTTATGTTGACTTTTTATGTTTTCTAATGTTTGTAATGACGATGTCACAAACTACCTATGTGTACATTCATGTAGGAGTATCTGTGAAATAAAGCATTCTTATTATTATTATTATTATTATGATAAATGCATAACTCCCAGTAGACAACATGGTGGCATAGTACTTTAATAGTGTTGTGATTCTCATTGTGTTAATTTATTAGAAAATTGACTATAAAGCTGCTTTTAATAGTGAATATGAAAAAATATTGACAAGTAAGTATATGATTTGGTTTCCCATCTTTGAGTAGTGAATTATTAAATAAATATATTGGATAAAACCTTTTCTTTTTTATTGCTGGAGTTATGCACCTTTCACATTTATTATTAAGCCATTTTAAGGAACCTGAAGGAGTTATAAATGTTTTCTAGAATGTAATTTAATGTAAAATGAATACAGGTTCATTGTGTCTATGCCCGCTTTATGTCTTTTTGTAGATACAGGACCAGTAGTTTTTAAGTAACAAAAAAAATATCGGAATATTTCAGAATATTTAAACACTGAAATTCGTAACTAAGGCCTTTAACTTTCTACACATTAAATTAGAGTATTAAATTTTATTTCTTTTCAGTTAATATGGATCCTCACATTAGAAATTTCAAACTACTGTCTTTAGCTTTAGCTCAAGGAGAGAACGTTATTTTAAAGGATGTGACGAATAACCAACATGACACTGATGATCAATTATTAGAAAACAAAAAATGTGGAACAGAAACAGAATCAGATGATGATAAAAATTTACAATCAGCCAAAGGTAATTTATTGCAAGACATCCAGAAAACAAAGGAGCTCTTTACACAAAATGGAAATGATGCTTAAACATCCAATGATGAAATAAACTTTGATAAACATCTGTTTTCTGAGGAAATAATATGGAGTAATGTGACTAGAGGTAATAATCAGATAGATCAATTGGAAGAAGGAAATACAATTTCAGAAATAAGTGAAGAACAAGTCACTAAAAACATTGCAAGCGAAATTATTCATACCGAAGTAGAAAAGGAAATTATTTCTAGTTCAGAAGAGGAAGAGGTGACAACATATAATCGTGAAAATATCGAAATAGTCAAGATAATTCAGATGGAGAAGTTCAACCCTCACGAAAAAGAGCAAAACACAGGTGGAGTAATCCAAAAATAAGGAAATATAATACCAACAAAAATAACAGAGTAAAGGGTATCGAGTACATGGGAAGAAAAAACAATAAATTTGAAATTAAGAAAAATAAAAGGCAATTGAAAATGAGATGCCCTTGCAAGGAGAAGGCAACAAAAAAAGATGTGGCAAAAATTAAGTGTTACGAATTAACGGAAGAAGAAAAACTAGATATTTTTATAAAATCTTGGAAACTCACATGGTCAGAAAAGAGGATCTATGTATCAGCAAGGGTTGTACATAAAGTAAATAAAAGAGCAAGAGATCGAAAAAATATGGAAGTAAGTCAAAGAACAACCTCCTGTGAATATTTTCTACATAAAAATGTTCAACATTTAAGGGTTTGCAAGGTAATGTTTTCCAATACCTTAGGGGTATCTATGAGAACAATTTCATAATGGGTAAAGACAGACAAATCTACTATGTCTGGAGACTTGGCGAGGCCAAATAACAGCGAGAAATGTGAGAGAAAATGTTTGGGATTTGCAAAAAGAAAACAAGATCTACTAAATTTTTTTACCACGTTGCCTAAACCAGAATTCCACTATTGCCGGAAATCAACTCGAAAATTATACGTAGGATCCCGATTTAAAACAAAAACAGAACTGTATGATGTGTACAAAGAAGACTGGTGCGTACAACATAAAACTGAAGCACTCTCGATAGCTACATTTTCAAACATGTTTGAAGATTTAAACCTAGCACTTTTCTCACTAAATAATGATGAGTGTGATATTTGTGTAGGGTACAAGACAAAAAATATAGAAGAAAATGTATACACAGAACACATCGCAAAAAAAGAGGAAGCACACAAAGAAAAGGCGGAAGATAAAAATTCAAATAATAGTGTTCACAATAGACCTGCAGTAGGTACTCTTATGCCCCAAATCAAATGTATCGGCTCTTTACTACCGAACCAAACTAATCGTTCACAATTTCACCATTTTTGATCTTGGTACAAAAGATGGCTACTGTTATTTGTGGCACGAAGCCGAAGGGGAGCTTAATGCTAATTGTTTCTCATCAATAATTTGTGATTTTTTGTCCACTAAAATTATTTCCCAACTTGAGTCTACAAAACAAATAATATTATACAGTGACGGGTGCAGTGGTCTAAATCCAAACTGCACTTTGACCAATGCACTATTGAACCTGGTTGTTGAAAAAGGAGTTTGCATAACACAGAAATATTTGGAAAAGGGTCGCACCCAGATGAAGTGTGACTCTGTACACTCAACTATTGAACAAAAATTAAAAGGCAGAACTATCAATGTGCGAGCCGATTATGTAGCTTTGTGTAAATTAGCTAGGAAAACTCCTAAACCGTACGAGGTTAACTACCTGGATCACACATATTTTAACGATTTTTCTACATAAAATATAATCAAGCCTATAAGACCTGGACAGAAACTTGGCGATCTCGCAGTAAATAATCTAAGGGCTTTGAAATACAATTTTAATGGCACAATCGAGTTTAAACTTAGACATTCTGAAGAATTTAGAGTCTTACCAAGCAGAGTGCAAAGAAACCCTCATTACTTAAAATTAAAATCGCTACCAGCTTTATATAGAGATAAATTAAAAATAAAAAAAGAGAAATTTGAACATCTTCTGTTTTTAAAACAGTCAACTGAAAAAGATTACCATTCTTTTTACGATAGTTTAAAGCACGAGTAAGAATAAGTATTGTAATATTTTATATGTATGATGTATAGTATCGATAATAATATTATATTAAATTGTTAGTTGTCAACTGTGATTTGTATTTGATTTTTGCACAACTCCCGCTGAATTTTGAAAATAAGAATGAATTTTGCACAACTCCCGTATTTTTCTATAATTTTGATTTTATAGGTAAAATTCGATACCACTGAACATATCGATAATATAACATAATGTTGAGATCATATTGACATCCAATCTTACAAATTAATGCAGTAAATCAGTTTTTCCTCTCTACTGTAAAATTATGATTTTTGGAGTTATGCACTTTTCACATTAGGCCGACGATATGTCCATAGAGCGAGTGAGTTTTCAAGGTTCGTATGAACAGAAGCAACACTAGTAATAAGTAACCTTAGCTCTTTTCCAATGCAACGCTTTTTGAGCTGTTGTGCAAACAAGGATGTTTGAAAATTTGAACTTCCTTTTTACTGTAGCTCAAACTAAACAAACTACTAACAACATCATAAAGTTTTCAATATATTACAAAGTTTTGTTATAAAAATCATGTAGTTAGATACAATCACATTTAAATCTAGACAACCCTAATATAATTTGACTAAACTTTTCAACTTACAGAATAAATCAAACATTACATCTTCTGCTTGGATACTTTCTTGTGTTAAGAAACGAACTATGTGTTCATTTAAAATCGATACCAATATCGGTGACTTACCTAAGGTGCAGAAAACTCCAATATTTGTTTTTCTATAAGCTGAAATATATTTTTGTATGACACAAATAACAACAACAAATAACTAGTCAGAAAATTTTTGGAATAGAATATAAAAAAAACATCAATTCTCACAATAATAAATAGTACACAAATTTAAAAGAAGGTACTGTGTATTTTTAAAATCAAATATATCACTTACTTTTCATGAGTGCAAATTTAAAGACATATAGTACCAGTTTTATAAACTCTCACAAATTTCAACAATCTGTCAAACTTGAAACCATGCAAGATAAACTTTATCATTGTAAGAAATTACAAAAGATTCCAGTTAGATATGATTTAAAGGTTTGTTATAATCTGAAGAGTTAATAAAATTGGTTCATTCAATATTCACTTTATTATTTTTTGTACTAATATAATAATAATTACACTTCGCCTACATTATTTCAATTCAGTGTTGGGTAGGAGTGTCAGCCATGGTAAAATATCCATAAAACCAGTTGCAAAGGACATTTACATATTACATACATAATAGGTTATCCATTTTGTGGTTCAGAAAATACAGCCCGTGCATTTGACTGCTGTCAAACATATATGTCATGCAGAGTAATATTTGTTTAGTTGAGGGTTTGCCATTTTGCATTATAAATCATTTAACCACTGAACAATGTGCCAAAATTGTAAAAAACTGTTTAGACAAGTGGTGATATTGCCGTACTCGTGTTTCATGCTTTAAGAAGAGATTAACGTAATCAGAATCGCCCTACTGAGGGAACAATCGCACACACTTGTAACGATTACATTTTTTATCTATCATCGTTACTATGTTAAATACCTCAAGAAAACCCCTGAGAAGCTTAAATAATACCAGCTGACTTTCTTTCTGTAAAGCAATGCAAATTTTAGTTTCAAAAATCTTCATTGAAAATTTGCTAAGAAATTTTATATCGTAACACCCATACTGAATTCCCTATAATATACGTCGAAATCCAAATATTGAAAGACGTTGCATTTTTGTTGGGGTAAATGAATATCTCTATTGTCCTGGAATTCTAGGTAAATAACAGAAGCTGACGTAATTATGATGAAATCTAGAAAAACGGTTAGAAAACGGTGAACCAAGTTCATTATTGTTTTAAGGTGTGTATAGAAGACAGCGTGGTTTCCCCACCGATTAGAGGTCTCGTTTTATCTCATTCAAAGAGAGGAAGCTAGAAAGAGATCGCGCACAGCCACTAACAGGTCACAGTAAGAATTTTGCGTGCAGCTCTGGCAAGAGGAAGATTGAGTTGCCAGCGTGGAGTATTAGCTAGGCGGTTGACAAGCTAACATCGTTCTAATTAGCGTGGCTCATAATTATCTTAAAATAGGTGATAAAATTCATTTTCGTTGTCGATACTATCTAACAACAGTTGTCAGTGATTGTTTAATATCATTTGATCGGTTTTTGAATTTAAATTAACGTGTTTGACAGAAAAACGCGAATTAAGCAGTAATCCTTTGTTCATCGACCTGGTGAATCCCTCAAATTAATCAGACAAAGTTTCCGGTTATTACCAAGCTCTGAATCAGTTGGCATTATAAATTTCACTTGAGCCAATTTACATTTTAATTGCTGTATAGATTTTAGTCAAATTAATTCCGAACATCGACTTAAGACGGTTGTTCATTTAATATTAGGGGCCAAATTGTCTCACCCAGTATTGGAGCAACAAGATCCACCTGCCCAATAAACGTTTATGGAAAGTACCACTTATTCTCCAAACTTCTCTCTCGTATTGGAATTGGTAAGCCTATGTTAGGCCCTCATGGTTGACTCTACTTGGTGAGCATTGATAATGTTCGTTATTGTTTTTGTTTTGTGTAATGTATTTTGAATTTTTCGATGAATAGAGAATGTAGTTTTATTTTCTAATAAAAAACCTGACCTGAGCCCCAAAGAATAGTTGATAAACACCTACTTAACTTTTGCTTCATCTATTTAAATAGCGGCGTTATAATGCAAACTTTAGGATGGGGCAAAGTAACTCTGGCCTATGGGAAGCTTTGCTCTACTTTTTGACAAAAAATTAAATGTTACTACAGTATTTATTAAATAAGTATCATCATATATATGTTCTGCAACTTCCCATATATAAGTACCATACGGCAAAACACCACTTTTTATCATTTATTTTTATAGTTTTTAAAATTTCTCACAAAAGTGGAGCAAAGGTTTACGCTACCTACATTTTTCTTTTAATTATACAATTTAAAAAAATAAATTATGTGCACTTTTTTGTTTGTGACATGACATAAATCTTTGCCAAAACATATATTATTATTATTATTATTACATTGTACAGGCACTGAATATTTTACCATTGTGATACTCCGATAAAAGATACTTTAAAATCATAATCAAGGTTGAGGCTTAAATTACCTTCTGTCAGATATTTAAATCTATTTAGATAATATTAAAATCATATCAGTTTCATCAGTATTGGGATAAAAGTGACTTCGTTATAATAAAAATTATTTCTTCTACTAAAGTTACACAGTTACAATATGTCACTTACCTAAATTAGAAGATTTTTACTTGTTTTTTTAACATTTTTTACATAATATAGATATCAAAAGCAGTATATAGATGAATATCAAATATAAAAAATTTTATACTTGAAAGTATTAGAAACATAAAATCAACATAAAGTTCGATAACAAATTAACAAACAGCATACAATCAACATAGTCCTTTTGCTGATCTTACCATTTTCATTGATTATACCTTACTGGATATGGCACTGTTGCCAAATATGTTTTATAATACCTTGATAGAAACATTATTTTTAAAATAAAAATTATTCGAGGAAAATAAATAAAATAGTATTTTTAAAATGGCAAGTGCTGTCTTACACAACCTATATTTTTAGAATATCTTCTTTATGCAGTACTGGAATTTTGCGATGCTCCACTGATGGCACTAAACAAAGCCATACTGTTTCTTTTGAAACTGCCCATTTCGTCATGTGGCCAAAGAGGTTCACCAAACAACGTTGATAACTGAGAACATAACTTTTTGTAATTGAGACGCAGAAGATCCTGATATTCCTGTTGGTCAGATGATATGAGTTTTGCGTTAATTTGTAGCGCTGAGTAGCAGATTTTGACAAATTCTCTGTAAATAATGTAAAATGAAATGTTATGCTACAACATTTATACAAAATGTGTTTATATTAAAAATTTATTTGATTTTGACACTAAAAAATTAATACCCTCTAACATTTATGCAAAGGTATAAATAATAAACTTGATCACTAAAAGGTGTGATTAAAGGTTGTGTGCCCACACAGCACAGGGCATCCAATGGATATCCACTGGATATATACATAATATCCATTTTACGGCCATAACCATGATGTATATCATATGGACATCTAATGGATACTATTAGAGCAGAAAAATGTTAAGCAGACTTGGAGAACCCAAATCAGCAGAACACATTTAAAAAAAACTGACGAACGTTTCACTACCCAAGTTAGCGTCATCAGAGGATGAATAATAATTAGTAGGCGAGAGACCTAAATTTTTGCACAGGGTTCATTCTTCATAATACAAATACACGTACCAAATTTGGTTGCCCTTATGTGTAACTTGAATCATGTATTCGTAACATGTATCTGACATTGGTGGTTTCCCAAGGTGCCTCATTCCTCCCTTGGTTGCCCTTACTTTGTTATTTCCGGAGATATAAATTTTTTTTAGAAAGAAAACACAAAATTTTCCGGGAAAACCTGGTCCGATTTTCCTGGGCAACAAACTTATCCAAGCCACTTGCAAAAGGAAGGTACTCACCAAAGTTGATAAAGATTGGTCAATTATTTTTTGAGTTATCGGTACGATATAGAATATAAATATATATATATATATATATATATATATATATATATATATATATATATATATATATATATATATATATATATATATATATATATATATATATATATATATATATATATATATATATATATATATATATATATCCTCATTAGTGAGTTTTTTTAATTCACTAATAAAGAGATATCAATAGTAACTTTTGAATATTGAGGTAATTAAGTACTATTCCCCTAAATATGGTTGGCAATATATCTGAGATTTTAAGTAAGTATTGCAATTCAAACCATAAGAGGAATTTCACAACATCCTATACAGACATGCAAATATTATATATTGACATTCCCCCGTTCTTAACATACCAATGTTCATAATGGTGAATTTTCTATTATTTTGGACATCAATGTATTATGGTGTAAACTACAAATTTAATTGTTTATTAATATTTGACAATGAAATAAAACAAAATATTTGTTACAACTAATCATAAAAAAATAAATGACAAATATTTATAAACCTTTACATACCTGTAGATGTCCTTCAATTCCTCCACCTTTTCCTCAGGATACATGTTACTTAATGTAGGGTCAAGAAACACAGTTGCATAAGCTAGAGGACCTGCATTCACTTGGACACAAACACTGCCCTGCAACCTCAATTGTAACTTCTTTGCATCAGTAGGCTGTGTAAAAACAACATCCTCCAGTTCGTTAACCTTCCCCTGCATCTCGTCTATTGCAACTTCAATTGGACTCAGTTCTATTGTTCGCCTAGAGTCCACAGGTATACGTTTCTTTACATACGGAAATGAGTATGAAGCTGTGAAGATTAACAAATTAATCAAATAAATGTAGTAATCTCAATCTGTATCATCATCATCAACAACAACAACAACAACAACAACAACAACAACAATAATAATAAACATCATATTTCTTGCCTAATAAGATATACCCAATAACAGGACAAGCAATCATAGTGAAGAAAATGTTGCAACAATTGACAATAAATGAGAATTTCTCGAAGATATAATCTTGTAACTTGGAATACATTCAAGTTAATCAAATACAGCTTCTTTTTTCAAAAATGTTCAAACACATCGACAAGTGTTTCAAGTTTCAGTCCTCTCTTTTTAATATTATAGAGTGTGTTCCAAATTTGAGGTATGCTGTCATTCATTTTTTAAATGGAAATTCAGTTTTTTGTCGACTATTTTTAAAGCGCATGTAGAGTTATACAAATGCTCAAAGTGTTGTCCATTCACCATTTGGCGGTACCCTAAATAGAATTGAAATTCGTTTTAACAGTTCTAATTACATCAGAGGAAATTAGTGGTCTAGAGGAAACTAGAGGTGCCCGGAGCTTCGAAAATTTCGTAATTCTCCAAAATAGTTTGAAGTTCGTTGTTCAAAAATACTTCAAAACTGAACATTACAGACATTCAAAGATGGCAAAGGTAGCGAAGTTATAACCCAGTAGCGGCCCCGTTAACTCGGTATTGGTGCTTTAAAGCGGCCCCCCATTGAGGCGGTAGCATAATTTGGGGAGATTTCACTAATGTGTATTTTTGACAGTTGGTAGGACACATTGAGCCATTTAAAATAATAATAATAATAATAATAATAATTCATTAGTGCCAGGATTACACACAGCAATATGCACAGGTCACAAACAATACAGATAAAATCACCTAAAAAAAGCTGCACATAAAATCATTTAAAAGGTTAAACATAAAATCATCCAGAAACCTAGGCCTATTTGTCTCCCATTGAAAACGTAAATAAAAACGCATTTATACGTTTTATTATTGACGGAGGTTCACAGCTCACATATGTTAGAGAAAATGTGTCTCGTAAACTGTGACTTAAAATTCTAGGAACCCGTCGATTGCCTGTTATACCCTTTGGTTGTGAAGAACGAAAAATACCAAAACTTTACAATAAGGTTGAATTAAAGCTAATATCTCAATACAGCAATGAACAAGTTTCAATTGTTGCCGTAGAAGTACCGGAGATTTGTTTGGAAACATTTAAAACGCCAAATATAAATCATCCCGTTATTAATACGTTAGATGAAGCTGATATTTCTATTGGAAATATACCGTATGTAAATGGTATAAGTTTATTAATTGGAGCCGATAATTATTGGAGAATAGCAACAGGCGAATTTATTCGTTTATCAGAAGATTTAACGGCAATAAATACAAAATTTGGATGGACCTTTCAAGGGCCAAATATTAAGGCAAGAGAAGTAAATACGATTGTGTCTACATTACACATGCAAGTGTCCGACGAAAATAGAGACATGGAAATGAAACAATTCTGAGACTTAGAAACTATCAGAATTTGTGATAAAGAAGCACAAAACGATTTCACAGGAAAATTCCTGATGAACGATATTTCTAAGAAAAATGACCGCTATGAAGTATCGCTTCCCTGGAAAAACGACTGCCCATTAGATGATAACTTTGAAGGGGCATTAGCGCGAGTGAAAAGTTTAACGTTCAAGCTAACAAGAGTTGTCGTTTGACAGAATATGACAACAAAGTGCGTGAATTAGTGGCACATCAAATCGCTGAAGAAGCACCTATTAAAAGTGTGTCAGTGAAAACCTTCTACCTAACGAACAGACCAGTATATAGAGAAGATAAAACAACGTCGAAAGTAGGGATAGTGTTTGATGCGTGGGCGCACGCGCCTGGAATACCGTCGTTAAATGATCTTCTCCATACAGGTGAAAATTTGGTACAAGATTTAATGAAGTCTTTATTAAACTTTCGTGTTGGAAAAATTGGAATTACTGCCGACATCGAAAAGGCTTTTCTACAGATTAAAATCAATAATTGTGATAAAGATTGTAATCACAGAAAGTGATATAAATATCCAGTTACTAAAATGTTGAGCATGCCACCCATTCAATAAGCAAGTACATTATATAACGAGAGCAAAAGCATTCTCAAAAAAGCTGGAATGAATTTACGTAAGTGGCACACAAACGATCTGGAATTTGCTAATTACATAAAAGAAAATGAAGCAAACAATAACGTACAGTTGTTCCCGAAAGTTTTAGGTTTGTTTTGCGATACATCGAACAACACTTTATATGTGGATTTGTCCTCGATAATTGCATTTATCGAAAAGAATTACATTTCTACGAAATGACAACGTAACTGTACAATTTTTAATTGCGAAAAATCGTGTCGCACCCTTAAAAACAAACGAATCCAATGACTTATCACTGCCAAAGCTAGAGTTAACGGCAGCTCTGTGCGCATCTCGGTTAAAAGACTATGTTGTTAAAAATGTGAATTTAAAATTCGAAAGTGTAAATCTATGGAGCGATTCTAAAATATCGTTGTATTGGATTACCAGTGATACCGCGAAATGGAAAACGTACGTATATAATCGAGTGTCAGAAATACAGAATTTTAAATCCTGCTGATTTATTAACGCGAGGTGTCCGTGCAAATGAACTTTTAAAATCTGAAAGTTGGCTTCATGGACCTGAATTTCTAACGCGAGATAACTATAACTCATATAGTGATAATGATGACACTGATATGTTTTTAAGTGAACTCGAACCTTTTACTACCAATTTAAGTGTAACGCGTTGTGAAAATATAACGTTGGAACCAATATTTCCAATAGACAATTATGAACGACTAGATAAATGCGTATGTGTTAACGCGTACGTGAAACGTATTGTTCGGAAAAATAAATGGCGTGAACGCCAACGAGTCCTATCAAAAATTTGGAAGAAACGGTCAATCGACTATTTACAACAGTTAAGAAACGCTAATGTAAACACGAACAGCTGTTTATCAACATACGAAAGATTCAAGGTGAATGACATCGCTTTGTTATACGATCGATATGCACCTCAGTTAACGTGGAAGATGGTGCGAATTAACCAAGTTTACCATGGTAAAGATGGAAGAACCCGAGCCTGCGATGTCCAACTTCCCAGAGGAACATTACTTCGAACGCCTATACAGTTGTTATATCCATTAGAACTTCCTACCGCAATATTAATTTCTACTGTACATTTTAATCGATAATAAAGTGTTAAGTTTAGATTACTTCTTTTAATGCTCCAAAACGAAATAGTAATCTTTACATGGTGCCGAGATTATTTACAGGTGTAGTTTGCCAATGTCCTGTGTGTTCGCTATGCCTAAGGCAATTCATTCTCCATTATACAGGGTCATCCAAATTTGTGATTTTACTGATAAATACAAAAATGATGAAAAGTATTAGAATTATTAAGACTATAATAACTGGTATTATATACTGTATATTTCTCCCTCAAAACATCGCAATTTTCCGTGGTTGAAACTTGAATGATGATTTTCTCCCAGAGTGTTGATAGTCCTGTGCTGTATCATTTGGTGATGAAATCTCGCTTGTGCAACATCTGTGTGCTGCCTAGTTATTTAGTTAATTGCATCTGGTATTATTTTGTATTTTTATTTTTATCTCTGCCTTATCAGTGTTCATTTTCTTATCTGATAAGATACAATAGGAACATCAGTCCACATTATCTGTGCTGGTTTTTTAATATCTAGTGATAGGGAAGGAGAATATCATCTTCTGATGTACAGGTGTTCCAAAAGTGTTAGCAACTCTGGCAGAATCTCTACGCCCAGTTCATCGTAAAAGAGATGTAATAAAACTCAATCTGTTAGGGAACTGGCAGTTTGTGATGTTGGCAGGGCTATTCTTTGTCAGTCCTGTTCCGAGTTATCAACCAATGAAATGAGACCAGTGGTTCTGCAGAAGCGACAACTTATTTTCCACTGCCCTGATTGTTCGAGTTTGGCTGGTAACACAATTCTGGCTAATGTCTTCAGGGAGAACCTTGAATCAGCTCTCAGGTAACTTAGCGATGGCATCTTGGAAGAGATTCTTCACAGATATGACCAACTGCACAGTGAAATGGAAGCTATTCGTGGTGAAGTGCTTTCTGACATTAATACCTTGAAGTGTAGACACGGTCCGTTTACTTTCTGGGATTCTTCTGAAGCACCTACATAGAAAAGGATCATGTCCACTTCTAGAAAGGGGGTAACAAACACATAAGCAGGGTAACTACAAACAAAGCTACTGCGTCGGGAGCTCTGCCAACCATGTGATCAGTTATGAACAGTGTCCCTGTAGCTGCAGGATTGGTAGATTCCAGTGTGGCATCTTCTGTTGCAGATAAGCATAATGTAATGGCCTTAAGGTGTCCATCAGGCAGCCCTACAGTAGTGTATGGTTTCAGAAATTCAACCAGTGTTCAATCGGGGAACCCGGCAAAAGGGTTGGATCTGTTAATAGGATAGTGGGAATACGCAACGATCCATCAAATAAGATTAAAGCTGTTGCTAGACAACCTAAATCTTCACTGTGTGTCAGCAGACTCGCATTGGAAGTGTCTGAAGAAGACTTGGCTGAATGTTGTGACCTTGTTGGGTGAAGTAAGTCCGAGTGATGTGGTGGTTGAGAAGCAGACTGTGAGATCGGGAACTTATAATTGTTTTCAGCTAGAGGTTGATGCACTTTTCTTGGAGAAATTGCTTCTGCCATCAGCTTGTCTGATAATGTCACTGTGAAGAGGTTTCACTTCCCTCAGCACCAGAAATCACAGTGATGACCCTGACTCCAATCTTCACCATTGCTGCTGTCAAATAACTATGATTCCTCCTCTCTCATTGTACTACCAGAATGTGTGTGATCTTAGAATCAAAGTAGACGATTTCTATTCTGTGGTTTCATCCAGTGAGCACTCTATCATTGCAGTTACTGAGACCCACCTCCAAGATGATGTTCTTGATGCTGAGCTGTTTCCTGATGGATTCTGGATCTTCAGATGTGACAGAGATCTGGTAGCGTGTGATGGTGAATCATTACTGGCAACTCAAAGTTTCTTGTATCCCACTCCGCTTGACTTAACATCAGTTACGGAGTCCACACCAAGCATTGATGTTGTAGGTTGTAAGTGCTCGTACAACTTTAATTTTTTTAAGATATTGTTAGCCTACATTCCTCCTGAGACTAGCACTCATCAGATGGCGATATTTTTTGATAGCCTTGAACAGCTTCCCTGTTTGCATGAGGGAAATGTACTGTTAGGCGACTTTAATGGACCTCATTTTGTTCGTAATTATATTGCTGATGCTAAGAGTGAGTCAATCCAACAGTTTGCAAATTTTCTGCAGTACAATGATGTACTGAATGGAAACCAGCGACTTCATGACCTAGTTTTCTCAGACTGTGAATATTCTGTACAACAGAATGGGCTGTCCCTTGTCGCTGAGGATAGGCATCATCCTGCACTAGTTAGTCATCCTAAATTTTTGAATCAGATTTCTGGACAATCACCCTTTGTTCCTGACAGATCTTGTAAAACATATAACTTCAGAAAAGCTGACTTTGAAGCACTCTACAGCTCGCTTTTGGGCATTTCTTGGGACTGCCTTGAAGGATGCATCAACACAAATCACACATGCTCCATCTTTTATCATCAACTGTAACACCTGTTTTGACAAACATGTTCCCTTATTCAAGCCCAGGAGCTGTAAGTACCCAGCTTGGTTTGATGCTTCCATTATTAGGAAGATCAAATGAAAGGCTCGCCACTTTGCACATTACAAAAACAGTGGATTTGAATATCATCTTCAAGAATTTAGACACAATTACAATGCCTACCTGTATAGGGTCGAGGCAACCATAGGTGATGACGGTAAAACATTCTGGTCATATATCCAAAATAAGAGGTGATCTTCAAGACTTCCTGGTTTGATGAAAGGTGATAATGATGGCATTTTTGAGACACCAGAATCTATAGTTAATGCACTTGCAGGTTATTTTCAGAGTATGTATATATTCCACCTTCTAATAGTGCTCCTAACTTTGGCGAATTCGCCCAAAATACAGTTTCTTTGCCAGATTTCTCTGCTGATGAAGTCGAGAAGTCATGCCTCAAATTAAATAACAAACTTACAACTAGCCCTGATCTGATTTCATCCTTCTTGGTTAGAGATTGTGCTAGTGTCCTAGCAAGATCTCTAAGTTTCATACTTAACTTGGCGCTCAAGACTGAGACCTTTCCCGATGTTTGGAAGATTGGGAAGGTTATTCCCATCTTGAAGAATGGCGATAGTTCCTTGATTTCCAACTATAGACCAATTGCGTTTCTATGCAATTTTGCTACGGTATTTGAAATCGCCATTTACAATCGCATCTACCCATCTCTCAATGTGCTAGCATCATAGCAAGACCCCTAAGTTTCATAGTTAACTTGGGGCTCAAGACTGAGACCTTTCCCGATGTTTGGAAGATAGCGAAGGTTATTCCCATCTTGAAGAATAGCGATAGTTCCTTGATTTCCAACTATTGACCAATTGCTCTTCTATGCAAGGTATTTGAAATCGCCATTTACAATCGCATCTACCCATCTCTCAAAAACATGATTTCGCCATGTCAACATGGAAAAGAGGTCTACTGGCCGCAATCTATCCTGCACCACACAATTTATTGCCAATACTCTTGATAGGCAGGGTGGTCAGGTTGACATAATTTATATGGACTTGGTCAAGGCATTTGATCACATTGATCATATGGTGTTACTTGATAAACTTAAATCAGTAGGCCTTTCAGCCTCTTTTTCAGATCATATTTGAATACCAGGCTAAATTTTGTCTCCTATGGTGGTTTTGATTCCAATTCTTATTAAGCAACTTCAGGTGTCCCTCAGGGATCTGACCTCCGACCTTTACCTTTCTTACTTTTCATCAAAGACCTGAGCTTTGTTTTGCAAGTCAAACACCTTCTTTTTGCTGACGATCTTAAAATTTAGTCTTCTATAAGTGGAATTGATAATAGACTGTACCAGATCTTATCAAAATGTAGGGTGGTATCACATTCAAAGAGAACATCTTGCACCAAATATCACTACATTATCGATGCCTCATTAAACCCTAGATGTAGCAGCACAAAAGATCTAGGCATTACTTTTGACACCAAATTATCTCTCAACTTACACATAGAGGGAGTGGTAAGTTCAGCCCTTCGTATGCTTGGCTTCATAATTAGAAACTGTAGTTAGTTCCGTAGTGAAATGGTGCTCTTTATTTTTCACTTGTACGTACCAGGCTGGAATATGGAGCACTAATTCCTTCTCCATGTTGTTCTTCTCAAAAGTGTTGCCTTGAGTCAGTCCAGAGGAGGTTTCTGAAACTCTTTAGATTTAAACTTATAGGGCAATATCCTCCTTGTGTATTTGATCATTTGATACTACTTCAGGTGTGTGGCGTTGGTAGTCTTGAGTCTAGCAGAAAAGTCGCTTCAATAAGGTTCCTTTATAAGATTTTAAATAATTTGCTAGATTGCTCAGAACTGCTTCACTTTCTTGTAACTAGAATAAATGCTAGAATACTTTCTATCTTCCAACTAACAGCACAAGTTTGCTTATAAGATCACCTATTCATACCACTGTTAGCAATTATAACTCCATAAGTAACATATGTGACATTAATTAGTGAAGTATGAATGAGGTCATTAGAGTCGCATATTCTAGTTTTTGTTTGTAGTCCCTTAAGTTTTAAAAATAACTGTTAATTACCAATACATTAGTATGCAGTATTTAAGTCTGTCAATTGTTCCTAGGATACTGGTGTTCGCAGTGTTCCAACGTTTGCACAGTCTGGTGCAAGAGGAGCTTCTGTGCTCATAAGACCTAAGGATGACACTCAATCTGCTGCTGTTACTAAGGCTGATCTGTATCGGAATATCAATCCCGTGGCAACTGATATCTGTGTTTC
This sequence comes from Tillus elongatus, assembly GCA_964006375.1. Classification (NCBI taxonomy): domain Eukaryota; kingdom Metazoa; phylum Arthropoda; class Insecta; order Coleoptera; family Cleridae; genus Tillus; species Tillus elongatus. The sequence continues at coordinate 59,207,672 of OZ023265.1, forward strand.
TAAAGTCAAAAAATTGCTAAAGGTGGCTTGATAGTTAGCTGTTCATCCAGAAAAGATGGGGGAAAATTCAGGTCTTTAGCTGTGAGCAGTCTTTCTGGCGAATATAGTGTGAAAGAAGTTATGCATCAACACCCGCGAATACGCATCGTTGGCCTCTCTGAAAAGATTGAGGGGGACGAATTAATAAGACTCATTAAGCTTCAAAATGGAAACATCACATATACCTCCCAATACTCAAATTAATGACTACTACCTCTTGTTTGAAGCTTTCGAGTCCCTGTGCATAAAATATGGTCCCGAGACATTCTTAGTTGGTGACTTTAACATGCCTGAATATGCGTCTTGTCGTCAGAACGACCCCTCCGCTCGTGTGTCTGCTTTTCAAAATTTCTGTAATCTACTACTCCTTGGACAGTTTAATCATGTTGAGAATATTAACAACAGGAATCTTGACGTGGTTTTGTTTGCAGACACTTGCTTGGTGGGGGAGGCTCTTGATTTGCCCGTGATTCCTGATGGTCATCATCCCCCCTTAATCATAGAGTTTCCGATCAGGGGTTCAGTGGTCTCTTCCCCTGTTGGTAACACTGGGCAGAGGTCATATAATTTTCGAAAATGTGATTTTGTCAGATTGTATGCGGAGCTTGGCGGCTTTTGCTGGGATGGAATGGATGGGCTTCAGGATGTTGATTCTATGCTGGACTTTTTCTATTCCAGAATTTACGACTTGTTTGATCTGTATGTTCCCATGACTGCTCCAAGAGCATGTAATAGGTATCCCCCGTGGTTTTCTAAGGAAATTAAGGTTAGTATCAAATATAAATATTCATTATGGTGTAAGTTTAACAAGTCTGGAAATGTGGAGTTTCTGGATAGATTTAGGGAGCTGAGACAAAAACTTAAGAGATACATTTATCTTTCTCGAGTAAACTACTTTCAGAGGGTTGAAAGAGAGATTAGGTCTAATCCTAAAAAATTCTGGAACTGCTCTTCTCGGCGCCGTCAAAACTTTTCTATTGGGAATTCATTTAACCGGCAACATGCAGTAGACAGTTTTGCTTATTGTTTTGCAGGATGTTCTGGTTCCACCCCCACCTCATCACCTACAGCCGCCAGCCTGGCTTCAGGTGACATCACAATGTTTTTTGTTGATGACTACAGATGATGAAATTATTACAACTGCTAACAGAATTAAGGCTAACATGTCCTGTGGACCTGATCTAGTTCCTGGCTTCTTGGTGTGCGACTACTTATTTGCTTTCCTGACTCCACTTAAGAAAATTTTTAGACTGATTCTTAGATCTGGAACATTCCCCGCGATTTGGAAGCAGTCACGGGTTTTCCCTGTCTTCAAGGCGGGGGATAGTGGTGATCCATCAAACTATCGACCAATAGCCATACTATGTGTCTTCTGTAAGATTTTCGAGGCCTGCCTTTTTCGGCGAATACTATTTCACATCAAAAACAGACTCTCTATTTCTCAGCATGGTTTCATTCCAGGGAGATCGACTGTAACGAATTTAGTTGGCGTTACACAGTTCACTGTGTCCGCTCTTGACCGCTCTTCACAGGTTAATGTTGTGTATACTGATCTATCTAAGGCCTTCGATTGTCTAAATCACTCTGTTCTGATTGACAGGATGAGGGCTATCGGATTCTCTGAGGGCTTGCGTGGCTTATTCAGATCTTACCTGGATGGAAGGAGGCAATTTGTTGAGGTTGGGGCCCTCAAATCTTACACCTATCACGTAACTTCAGGAGTGACCCATGGTTCCATACTCGGTCCATTACTGTTTAGAATATTTATTGACCCAGTTAAACATGTTTTACATGTTCCTTTTTTAATGTATGCAGATGATATTAAGATTTTCGCAAATATTTCGAGAGTTGATGACTGTTTGCAGCTCCAGAACTGTCTTCAGATCCTTGATGAATGGTGTTGTCGGAGTGGTCTTTCTATGAATGTTTCAAAGTGTTGTGTGATGTCCTTTACTCGAAATAAGCACGCAGTTACTTTCGGGTACAATATAAGAGGGCTTCCACTTGATCGCCTCGGGACAGTTAAGGACCTTGGAATTGTTTTTGATGGTACTCTATCTTTTAAACCACACTATGAGCAGACTGTCAGTTCCGCTTACAAAACTCTTGGGTTTCTGATAAGAAACAGCAAAAATTTTTCACAGACTGACACCCTCCTCCTGCTCTTTAGTTGTTTGGTTAGGTCCCGACTTGAATATGGCTCAGTTGTGTGGGCTCCTACTTATGAGATACATGTGGCAAGTCTAGAATCAGTGCAAAGGAAATTTCTAAAATTTCTTAGCTTTCGTGTGGATGGTCCATATCCGTCTATTGGTTTTCCTCAGGAAAGTTTACTTCTTCGCTTTAGTCTCCCGACTGCTCGTACGCGATTGCCGCGATCGTCTCCAATTTACCAGATGTGCAATGATTACTCTGTACTGCAAGACCGCCTAGATATCTTCTCATGTAATATATCAGAGATAAAAATGTTTTTCAAAGTGATCTAATTTGTGACTCTCTTTTGTATAATTTGTTTGATTATTGTTTGTTATTATGTTTTGTGTATTGGCCCATCCTTAATTTGGCTTTTAAGCTGTTGGATGGTGTATGAATAAATAAATAAATAAATAAATAAATAAATACATATGTAAATTTCTTTGTCCTTTAATTGTGGTAAGCCTGTTGTGCAATAAAGCGATAAATAAATAAATAAACTTAATTGTATCTGTCAGAAGGGAAAGAGGAAAGAAATCCACAAAGTGGAGACTAAATCCAAACATAGACAATTTGTTTATAAAAACAGCTAGTCTATGCAATTAATAGCACATGATAAATGGGTATAGATGATGTCCACTTGATCCAGTGTTTTGGATACAAATTAAGTGAACCATGTTACATTTGTTATTGTCAAATACTTTCCCGTAAAACTATAAACTGATAACACGCTTTTTCTTTTACCAAAATGCTGTTTTATTACAATTCTACCGAGTAAGATTGTAGGAGGTATAAAAACAATATATGAAGAACGCAAAAAAATTAAGTATCCTACAAAAAAAAAAAGGTTATACATACTAGTTAATACAGTTCGTCTTTTCCACTGTTCTTCTGGATTGCCCCTAGCCTTTCCATCTTTAGTAAAAGGAGTTTCAAACATAAAACAGTTAATATCATGGTTTTGTTCAAATTCTGTTTGCCTTTCTTCTAATTCTGTTTTCTCAAAATAAGGGGTCACATGAGTTACTTGGATATATGCATATTTTGGATCTAAATCATTTTGTACAACCTATAAATTATTATGTTATAACTGAGGAAACGTAACATTACACACTGACTTACAGGAATTGAGTCTTGAATCATCTTAATGAAATCTTGGCCAAATTTATCACAGTACTGTTTATATAGTCTTTCAGAAATTTCGCTTAGTGAGGTCACTTTAGGTTCTTTATAAACATATTCAATACCACTATCATCTTCAAAATAAGCCTGGCCATAAAAGCCCACTCGATAATAACGGCCTAATAAACGTTTTCCAGATCTACATGCTTCCACAACCTTCGAATAATTCTGAGCCAAAGTTTCATAAGCTTTCTTTAACATCTCATAGTTTCTCTTCCTTTCATACATAGGTATGATCAGCCTGTACAATTCTCCTAAAAAAGTACCATAATTTACAACAAATTCTATAAAGTGGGTGTACCGCAAGAGGTTATTTTAGTACCTACGCTAAATGTGATATCAATATGAATATTTAACTAAATACTTACCCATAACCTCATATCTTTCTGCCTTATCTGTATAACCAACGCATGTTTCCAGTTGTTCTAATAAAATAAACTCTGTATATTGTATATCTTGTACGCCAGAATCTAGTTTTAAGCCCTTTTCATCCTTCGAGATGTTTGAAGATATTTTTTCAAAAACTTCAGCACCCCAGGTTTGGTTGTTTTTTAATTTTAAATATTCAGCCATGAGAGCTGCTATGTGTAACTGACAACAAGCTGCCTGTAAAGAAACAGTTTACATATAAACATTTTCTTTGTGAAGCACTACTTTGCTTACTTCTGAATAATTTCCATCTCGCACGTGATTTCTGGTCATGGTTTCTAACCAAGTATGCCTCAACTCAGGAGTAGAAGCATATGAATTCGCTAAGCTATGTTGCAGATCGACCAGCATCTCAGGATCATGGTGGTGTTCACGCATCTGAAGTGTTGCCATTAAAACTGTTCTGATACGTTTAGTGAGATCCTTCACTTCTCCAGGAAAACCTATTTATAATATAATAACGGTAATAATAACTTATTTATGCAATGGGCATTCCTATAAATAAATAAATAAAACAAATTATATATATATATATATATATATATATATATATATATATATATATATATATATATATATATATATATATTATATATATATATATATATATATATATATATATATATATATATATATATATATATATATATATTTATATATAAATATATATATTTATGTATAAGCACATTTGGAGAAACCCAATCACCACAACACATCTTTTAAAGACCTAACGATCGTTTCGCTAGCGTTAGCTTCATCAGAGGATGAAAACATTCTTTGATCCTCTGATGAAGCTAACGTTGTTAGCAAAACGATCGTTAGGTCTTTAAAAGGTGTGTTGTGGTGATTGGGTTTCTCCACGTGCGCTTATAAGTGCTCATCACAGGTTCCAACCTTTACTTAGTGATATATATATATATATATATATATATATATATATATATATATATATATATATATATATATATATATATATATATATATATAAATATAGTCCCCCCTAACATTTTTTCTCAATACCCCTAAAAAAATATTCAAATATTTTTTCGACTTGTCCTCAAAATGTGCCCAAACTGCAGCTTTCACTTCTTAGTCGTCACTGAAATGGCACCCTCAAAGGTACTTTTGAAATTTCCAAATAGGTAGAGCAGTCACTGGGTGTCGGACTATACAGACCGTGACCAATTTGTTCAAAAGAGCAGCCACGAACGCGGCTTGTGCAATTCCAGCAGTGTGCACGGGTGCATTGTCAAAGAGCAAATGCACGCCTCTGGTCAGTTTCTCATGTCTTTTCTCACGAATATTATGTTGTAGTTTTTGCAGGAGTGTTACATAATATGGCCCCGTTGACTGTGGTGTTGCGTTCCTTAGAGAAGAATACCCTCACAATCCCAAAAAATCGTAGCGTTCACTTGTTTTGTCGACTGACAGACCTTGTACTTTCTTGGCAGTGCTTCTCCTTTACGTCTCCATTCCATAGACTACCTTTTGCACAAAGGATCATAGTAGAGAACCATACTTTCATCCCTTGTTTTCTCCACAGAGGTCCACTCAGTATTTCAGAAGTATATATTATAAAAAGCAGAGGCCCCAAGATGGATCCCTGAGGTATTCCGGAGAGGACATCTGTATAGGTGGAAAAACTGTTATTAACCACAATTTGCATTTTTCTATCAGCCAAATATGATTCGACCAGCAACCTTGATGACTCATCAAAACAATAATATCCAAGTTTGACAGAGTACTAAGTGAGTGGTGAACGTGTCGCCACCTAGTTCGGAACCAAGTACTATGTTGTCACGCCCGCTCCAAATAACACAGAGTGTTAAAAATAGAGACAGTGTACAACTAACTAACAATTTAAAAAATTGTTAGCCCTGGTCCATTTCTACCCCAATATAGGGACAAAGTATGTAAGACTAGATGCATTCTCGCAACAATTAGAACCGTAGACCGGTTTCGCTCTCATTAGAGCTCTTCAGTACGGCATACTAATTGTAGCAAAAATGCACCAAAAATAACACGGCTATCGTATAGCCAGTCTTAAAACACTAAGTGAGTGGTGAACGTGTCGCCACCTAGTTCGGAACCAAGTACTAGTACTTGGTTCCGAACTAGGAAACCGGTCTACGGTTCTAATTGTTGCGAGAATGCATCTAGTCTTACATACTTTGACAGAGTAATTGGTCATTTATGGTATCAAAGGCCTTAGAGTAGTCAAGTAAAACGAGCACACTAATCAGACCAGCATCATTAGCCTCCATAATATCACTAGTGACATTAGCCAAAGCAGTGCTCACACTGTATCCCCTCCTGAAGCCACATTGTACATCGGGAAGCAAATTCTTGTCATTAAAATAACCAATTATTTGATTATGCATAATTCTCTCAAAAATTTTAGATATAATTTTATAATATAATAAAAATAATACAGTAGTAACTAAGTAACCATAATAAAAATTACCTGTTCCTTTCATAGCCTTGTCACTTGATGCATAGCTGTTGATTAATGATAGACTTTCTTGAAACCTGGCATTATTTAAGCCGACGATGTTTCCTAACATTTGCGAAACGGAAATGATCACTTGCAAATGTACCCTGGTAAGCCCTTTTCGACTAGTAAATTCAAAATTACTTCTCATAAGTAAATACAAAATGGCACAAGACTCTTGACGAATTGAGGCTAAACGGCTGTTACAACATTTTAGTAGTTCATAACATAATCGGCCACATAATACCGCATTTCCTGAAAAATAATCAGAAAATTTACATCTAGAATAATCAATCCTAATAGCTTTACCTATCACTGTTAACTAGTATTGAACAGACTATATTATGCACCACGTCCAGATTTATATTATATATTTATCAACCGTAGATAAAAGTTTTTATATGGCAACTCTCAATTTGATTTGGATAAGTGATGGTTATTTTCATATTAAACTAGATTTAATGTTTAAAAACAAGATATTTTTCATTTAAACAAATATCACAGATTTTGGTTTAATAACTACAAATTAGGTGTGTGCGAAGCTTGAATATTTCGAACCGAACCCAAACTCAAACAGAACCTTCGGTTCAAAAATTGTTCAAGCTAGTCGAGTTAAACTAGTTCAAAGTTTCAAATATGTAATTCTCCCAAATAGTCCAAAGTTCGTTGCTGAAAAATACTTCGAAATTTAACTTTACCGGCATTCAGTGCTGCCAAAGGTAGCGAAATTGGAACTCGGTAGCGGCGCTTTAAACACAGTATCGGCCCCATTGAATTGGTAGTGTAATTTTAGCGGATTTTACTCATGTGTGGTTTTGACAGTTGGCGGGACACATGGAGACCTGACAGAGCATCTTAAGAATCAAAGACTCATTTTTTATACATCCTAGCATCCCCATGCCCTTTTTTGGTTACAACATTATGATGTTCGAAAGCAATTGGTAAAGTAAATTTTCAGAATTATTGACGATAGGTTGCAGATTGCCTTTCAGAAGCAGTAAACTAAACATGTTTTATATCACAATGAACTATTCACAATCAGGAGACAATTAAAATTTTAAGTGGTTATGATATACCTATTGTCGGTTCCCGCCAGAATTGTATATAACATTTTTAGTTTGTAGTCACTAGATAATTTAACCAGAGGCACCCCAGTCGTATATAACTATTATTATTGTACTAAAAACACCCTAAATTGTCTAACGGTGGCACCCCTGAGATTAAATTGTAACCGAAAGATGTGAGGGGTTGTCTCTGTCTATTTGTATGTCGATCTCAAAGCGACCAGTCTTCTTTGTGTATATAATAAAGATAGTATTGTTAAGTTTAACTTTCTCTGTTTTTAACTTCAACTAAAGCACCATTAACTTACAGTCCACTAGTAACCAGCATCAACACCTATTACGTTCACTTTTAACCCCCTCAATCTAACTGGCTGCTAAAACTGCCTAGCTAATACCAAACGTCAAAAAATATTTATAATTGAGCTTAGTTATAGATGTAGAAATCTAAAAAAAGCTTTCAGTATACCTTTTTGTATTTCTGATTCAACTTTGACCCATCTTCACGACTAACATCAACACCGGAAGTCATTTTCACCCAATCAACCTGCATATTTTGTCAAACATTTGCTTTTTGTAAAAAGAATGGCCATCTTCTAGTACCAGGTTAGGTTAGGTTTGATTGTGAGTGGGCCATACCGGTCCCTCCACCGCGACCAGAAGGTCTATCGTGGCTCACACCTAATAGTCTATATTTCGCCCAACAAAGCCAGCCTCCTGCAGAGGTCGATAATCTTTGTGGGCGAAAGTTGATCCAGATCCTCCAGAGCAAGCTTTATCTTGCCAAAGAGCAGGTATCTAGTCCTGTCCGCTGCCGGACAGGAACACAGTACGTGCTCTGCTGTCTTGTCACTCTCCATACACAGCCGGCACTCGGTCTCCTGACCGACTCCAATACAGTTCATGTGGTGGCCATCTTCTAGTACCAACTATTGTATGCTACCATATACCCGAATGTTGTATTTATGAAAATGATATATGAACATTGAATTATTTTGGTTGGTTCGATTTTGAATTTTTAAGAAGTTCGAAGTTTGACTGTAAAGCTTAGACATACTATTTCCAAAGTTCGAACTTTGAAGAAACATATTTGATTGGGTTTGTTCATAGTTCGGTTCGAGAAAAACATGCGATCGCACACCTCTACTACAAATTCCAAACCGATTTTTTGTAATTTGTCAACATAACTGTTTCGTGAATGAAACCTAATCGGCATATAATCTTGGTGATTCACCATTGCCTTCCGAGGGCATTCAACAGCACATGGTGTTCCCAGGTGGTCAACTTCAGTGATCACGCTGATGCGTTCAACACGGTGTGGCCATTGCCAGTTTTTTCAGGACAGCAAGACTCAGATTGTGAGTGTGAATATATAGTTTTTCAAACATTATAAAAATGAAAAATTAATACGTTTAAAAGTAGTTGGACATTTGCAAAGTCATTTCCTTTAAAGCTTCTATTTAAGAATTAAAATGCTTTACCAAATACAGATATAATAGCACAAGTCTGACACATTTAGAGACATGATTTTTTTTTAAACAAATATTAAATTACCTTGAAATAATACTGCTGAATAATTATTAATGAAAGCCCGCAATGCAGCAAATACATGTTTCAACATGCTTTCACTTTGTCCTATTTGCAAAAATGACAAGTAAATATCAAATATTTTCTTCATCACATCATTTTCTCCTTCTGAGTGCATCAATGTTTTTCTAAAATTCATACAGTAAAGGCCTGTGCAGTCCAAAGTTATCATACCAACTTCCACAGCCAAATGTTGTTCCAAGATAGCTTGCTGTTGTTTTTGAACTTCGTTTTCTAAAAAATAAGAACAAAACTTGTTACAAAAATTATTAATTGTCAGATTATGTTATGTGTTTCTAATTATGGAGAGAATGCATCTAGCCTTACATACATTGTCCCAGTATTAGGGAAGAAAGGACTAGGGCTGACAATTTATAAAATCGTTGGTTGGTTGTACACAGCCTCCATTTAGAACATTTTGTGTTTATTAGAGCTGCTGTGATAACATACTACCTGGTTTCTCACCGAGATGGCGACCCTGTTGTACATCTCACAATGTTCTATGAGGCTGGCTATCTTAGCCGAAATTACTTGAGGTGTATCCTCGTAATTAGTATAGGCACTGACAGCTCTAATAAGAGAGACAGTTCTATTAGGGGTCTAGTGAAAAAGGAAAGTGTCACTTTGTCTGTGTTAATCTAAGTGATATAAACTTAAATATCTGTGTGATATGTAGGCCACAAGATTATGGTGTAAATGAATTTATTCGTGAATTTGAAGAATTTTTAGCACCGTTGAGGAGAAAGGCCGTGATAGTTGGTGACATGAATCTTAATTTACTTGATGATGAGGACAAATATGTGAAGGAATATGAAGATTTTGTGTTCCTAAACGATTAAAAAAAAAAGTCCGGATGCAGCAAGTGAATTTTCATTAAAATATTTTTAATAGCAAATATATTTCTTTAATGCAAGCAGGCATCAATTTCGTTACTGGTATAACCTATATAGTAAAAACGATGTACCACATTTTATCAAAAAAATATTGTTTGAAAATGTATAAATATTTTCGGAAAATAAACTTTAAATGTTTCTAGCCAACCTTAGGTTAATAACATTCTGAGTTAATGAAATTTGAAGCATTTAATGAAAATTCGCTACCAAAACGCACTTACTGCGTCTCGATTTTTTCTTACAAAGATGGATATTTCGATAAAAAAATGCAATAATATAAGGGGTGTTCGAAAAAAAAAGTAGGTATCACCAACAACTTATGGGCCTTCCTCTGATTGTCAAAATATTTTTATATGATGCAGCTCAAGACACCCTATAATTAACATATACAATTTGTTCTCGTATCTTGTATAATAACAATTATATTGAGCTTTACCGTAGAAATGCATCACCCTTTACATATGTAAACAGATAAAACTGAAACTAAAGCCGAATATGGATTCTGGGGAGCCTAGTTTGCACTCATCTAAAGAAATCTGTTTGGAACTCAAAAGTCGCGGTCTCCCCATTAACGAATTTTTTCTACGAAAATTAGTTAAAAATCATAGATCGTTAAACCATAAACTTAGCCAAAACTACTGCTCAGGTATCAGAGAAAATGCTTATTTGAAATGAATTTTCTGGAAATATTTTAGTAAAATGAAGGACAATGATGGTTGAAGCTGAAACCTAGGGGTTTGCAGAACACTCTTCTTGCGACATTTCCTTTACATAACCCATATTTGTTTCATGTTCTTTGCCTAAACGTTGCAAATCTTGACGTTTCAAAACGCGACTTTGACGTTTTGAAGACCCCCCCCCCCTTCTTTTTTTCTTTAAATGCCTGTACCTTTTTTCTCTTTAAGCCTACAGACCTAAGTTTTGGTACACGGTTCACTCTTTATAATACAAATACGCGTACCAAATTTGGTTGCCAGTACTTTGTTATTTCCGGAGATATAAGTTTTTTCCTAAATAAAACACAAAATTTTCCGAGTTTTAATGTTAGTAAGCATGTCAACAGAAATGTAGACTTTTAAATTATCAGCAAAAAATAAATGAGACTTTAACAACATGCCAATACTATTCATGAAAATACTGAAAAGTGATCCAATGCAGGAACCTTGGGGAATGAAATTTAACTTTTAAAGGATCGAATAATGTAAAATGTAAGTGGTAGATCAAGTTCTTTGACTTAACGTGAAATAGTTCATTTATTATAAATTAAGGATAGTGTCCTTGTTTACATGGGTTTGTAAGCCTCACTGCACAACTTTCAGATTCAGGATCTCAAGTACGTCTACTGTGGTGTTATTTATAATTATTTTAAATTTTTCTTTGGGCTCTGGGCTATTTCCTGACTTTCATAAACACTCTCATGGTCTTCCTGTTTTTAAATCAGAAAATCGATCTCACATACTGACAGGTTTGTATTACATCTTTTTTGTCTAAAGTCTTTGAAATTGCTTTAATGCCAGTTCTCACTTTTTCCTTTAAATATGTTATTATATAACATTAACGTGGCTTCTCTCTGGGTCGATCAACATCTACCACCTGTATTTTGTTATACAAATAAGATTATTTCAGTTCCTGAAATGGTCCTGAAAGTCATGCTGCTTATATAAATATTAACAAGACCTTTCATTCTGTAAATCATTCACTTATAGCTCTGAAACTTTGTCAATATGGTATCCTAAATCCTTTACTTACATGGCTATGTCCGTATCTGATGGGAAGATCTGTTTAAGTTAGTTTGCTGCGCACTACTTGATTTATGTTGTTTCCCAAGGTGGACGATTTCTTTTTAATATGTTCATGAATTATATCAGCATTTTGTTTTAAGTCTCATTGTTTACATATTGCTGATGATTTAAAAATTTACATTTCTGTTGACAAACTGACACATTAAAACTGGCTCATGCCCTGGATTTGTCTCTCGGGTTGTCAACTTTGACAGATGCTCTTATATTGGTTAGCGTAGCAGTGGGTCTGAGGACAAAATAAATAAATAGGCGGATCAAAGGTATCTCCCGTCTCTCTCACCTTGAGTCGAGCACTGTTGGATGTCAGGGTCAGACAAACTCAAAGAGAGGTTGAGAGCAGTGAGATAACACCTGGAGAGTGGGACTTGACTGTGAGCTTGAAAACAAGCAACCGACTTTGCTTGAGTGCTGCCCAGGAGCGAAATTTAATGTGACAATGCCTTGAGTAAAACACTGGCAGATATTGGTTCTAGAAGAACTTAGAGAGAGGTTGAGTCTCTAGGGAGTGAAATTCCATAGGATATCGCCCTGAGTTAATCACTGGCGGATGTTAGGTCCAGTTGTACTTATGCTTAACAAAATAAAATACAGAGTGGTCACTATTGCTATCTTCTAAACCTTTAAAGATACAGAGTCGGTTAAATCACAAAAATTTTGTACAATTTCATGCTCATTAAGAATTTGAAATGAAAGTCCGCAATTTTTTTTTATTTCAACAACACACCGCGAGGGCGCACAGCCTAAATACTAGCGCACTGTGGGTGTCGACAAGGAGAAAAGAGGTAACTTGTTAATTCTGGACTTGAAGGTTCGGAGGAGAAGGAAAAACACGTGCCGGCAAGGAGTTCCACAACTTGGAAGTCCTCGGGACAAAAAATCAGACATAACAAGTTGTTCTATGTCTGGCGACCTGGACAGTAAAAGGGTTCATTCGCTCTGTTCCCCTGGTAGATCTGTTGGGGGCAGCAGGTGGAGGAACTATGGAAGAAAGCTCCTCTGAGCAGTGCCCGTGCAGATATCTATAAAAGAGAGAGAGAGGTCACCAACGGCACGTCGGTGGGCAAGGGATGGCAGCCTTTGTGTGAGAGTAGGGACACCGATGAGACATATAGCTCTCTTCTGAATGGAGTCCAGGATAGCAAGTGTAGAAGCAGCAGCGGCACTCCAGATGTGGGAGCAGTATTCGAGATTTGGCCTCATTTGTGAAGTATATAAGGTATAGGGATTAGCTGGTGAAAAGTATTTGTGAGCCCAGAAGAGGAAACCTAATTTCTTAGCAGCCACTTCTGCAATTGATGTGACATGTTGGTGCCAATTGAGATTTCGATCCACAGAAATGCCAACAAGTGAAAAGGACTCATTACTTTGAATAACTTGGTTGTTCATTAGGATGGGTCTAGGGCTGGTGTATCTCTTATGAGATAGAAAGCATGACTGAGATTTGGTAGAGTTGAATTGTACAAGATTTCTACTTCCCCAGTTTAATATTTTTTTGGAGATCCACAGAGACAGAATCCTCCACGAGTCTGCGATCCTCATCTAATTGGGCTAAAGAGACAGGCTTAGAATATTGTATATTTGAGTGAAGGCTGCTGTCGTCCGCGTAACTGTGCACTGGGTTGGATGTGCTAGAGAGGATGTCATTGATGTGGAGAAGAAACAAAGTAGGGGCTAAAGCTGAACTTTGAGGAACTCCTGCATTAATTGGATACAGTTTAGAGGAATGACCATCAACGACAACAGAAATGCTCCGGTTGGAGAGGAAATTTGCTGTCCAGGTACAGAGTTTTGCTGGTAGGCCACAGGCCGGAAGTTTATTAAGCAGCACTGCGTACCAGACCTGGTTGAATGCTTTGGATATGTCTAGAGTGACAATCTGGGATTCACTCTGTAGTTCCATAGACTTGTTCCAAGAATGGGTGACAAAGGAAAGGAGGTCGGCAGTTGATCTGCGCTGACGGAATCCATACTGCCTGTCGTGGATTAGACTGTGTTTTTCAAGAAATTTTAGTAATTAGTGTTTATACATATTTCCATCACTTTAGAGACGACTGAAGGGAGAGAAATAAGCCTGTAGTTGCTAGGAAGCGCTTTGGATACTTTCTTGGGGACGGGTTGTACTCGACAGTTTTCCAGTTACTACGGAATATGCCTCTATTGTAAGATGTCTGAAACAGACGAGTCAGGACAGGGGCTTCTGGTGCACATTTTTTGAGAACAATTGCTGGGATCTCGTCAAGCCCAGAGGCTTTCCTGGTATCAAGAGAAGAGAGCATCTTTCGTACCTTTTTACTTTTGAAAATGATATCCGTCATTTTATGGGCGACATTGGGGACTGTTGATGGTTGAACATTTGGAGGTGGGTTGAGAGTAGAATTGCCGGCGAACAACGAGGCAAAAAGTTCAGCCTTGCCCAGGGCGGTAGAAACAATTTCATCCACTGAAACAAGAGGTGGGAATGTGCTCTTGCAGAAATTACTCCCAATATATTTAGCAAGAGTCCAGAAGGGTTTGCTGCCATTGGAGCTTGAGAGGACTTTGTTTTTGATGTGGTTATTAAACGATTTTTTTGTCTCAGAAAGAATGCGGACATAGCGGTTTCTTGTGTCGTTAAATGCTTGATGGTTTTCTTGACTGGGATTGTGTAGAAGCATTTTGTGAGCTTTGACCTTTTTAAGTCTGGCCTTGTCAAGCGAATGCTATGATCTTTGTTAGCTTCACATAAGTCGCGATGATTTATCTACTGCCCAATTCAAAACTTTTCTAGGCCTACTAGATTGTTAGGTTTTCATAGCTAACTTTGGATTTTCTTATGGCAGCCATATTGGATTTTTATAGGGTTGAATAAAGAAAAAAATTACGATTTCAATGATGTGACACACTGTGTTATCTAATTTTATTAACTACATTAAAAAAATTTGCTAATCGAGTTGCCATGTAATTACTCAATTCTGGTGTACGGCGAATTTGCAATAAAACATGCATGCAATTGTTTCAGTTTTGAACAGAACTTTTATACATTTGACACTTTTAATTTCATGGCAATTTGATTCCCATTAAAAATAAATTTTCAGATAACACAGTGTGTCACATCATTGAAAGCGTAATTTTTTCTCTATTCAACTATAAAAATCCAATATGGCTGCCATAAGAAAATCCAAAGTTGGCTATGAAAACCTAATGATCTAGGATGCCTAGAAAATTTTGACAATGTGTTTATCAGATTTCCAACTGCTGAATCGTATCAACAGTCAACAGACGAGCTCTCAAACTCAGCTGTTGGCACCTGGTGAACGCAGCTATACACTAGTAAAAAAGTTTTACTTAATAAATAAGATAAATGTTTTCTTACCTTTGTCAACCAAATTTTCCCTATTAACAGTATGAATAACTAAGGTGCTTGAATTTTCATGATTTATTTCAGCGGGATTCATTCTTGCAGGAAGAGTGTGTGCTTTTGTTGGTTTTGGTTTCACAAAATCCACAGACTGTGACTTCACAACCACAACATTCCTTTTACCTGAATATTTAAAACAGTAAAGGCACATTTCAAGAATAGTAAAGAAATTAATAACTTCAACTTCGGTATACTGTTGCCACCAAGATAGCAACTGCTCTTCACTGAGATATTTAACAACAAAAAGGAAAATAAGCAGTACTTCTTTGACCTCGCTCGATTGTAGTTTGTCATAACGGTGGATATGTGACGTTGTTCTTTTATGTTTTACCTCACCATTTTTTACATTCTCATCTTTTATGATTGTTGTTTCCTGAGATGCTATTGACTGATCATCGTCTCCTGATAGTACCGATATGTCTGAATCAATGCTAAGGGAGTTTCCGTTCACTAGAGCTGAAAAAATAAACCACATAGTAGGATTTAATAGAAGCTAACAAAGTCAGATTTACATTGAATGTAGGAACTAAAAACTGAAGGATATAATATATTAGTGTTGGGCATAATCGATATATTTCCATAATCGAATGATTGGAAATAATGAACCACAATAATCTTGAGTGGTAGACACGACGCAACGTGCCGCCACCTAGTTGCGGAACCAAGTAGTATGTTGTCACGCCAGCTCCAAATAACACAAAGTGTTAAAAAATAGAGACTGTATACAACCAACTAACAATTTAACCGCAGCCATAAAAGAAGACAACACACACACACAACTAACAATTTAGTCAATTGTCAGCCCTGGTCCATTCCTACCCTATAATATAGGGGCAAAGTATGTAAGGCTAGATGTATTCTCGCCACAATTAGAACTGTAGACCAGTTTCGCTCTAATTAGAGCTCTTCAGTACGGCATACTAATTGTAGCGAAAATACACGTATAAAGTAAAACGGCTATGGTAGCCAGCCTTCTAATACTAAGTGAGTGGTAGACCCGTAGCAACGTGCCACCACCTAGTTGCGGAACCAAGTAGTATATTGTCACGCCAGCTCCAAATAACACAGAGTGTTAAAAAATAGAGACTGTATACAACCAACTAACAATTTAGTAAATTGTCAGCCCTGGCCCATTTCTACCCTAATATAGGGACAAAGTATGTAAGGCTAGATGTATTCTCGCCACAATTAGAACCGTAGACCAGTTTCGCTCTAATTAGAGCTCTTCAGTACGGCATACTAATTGTAGCGAAAATAGAAGTGCATACAAAGAAGGCTTAGAAATAGAGATTTACATCCTGTCAGACAGTCAGGCAGCACTAAAGACTTTTCACCAGGCTTAAGACAGGCAAAACGGGTCATCACCATATCAACAAAGAAGTCTGAACTGTTCCTTGATTGACCAGAACTCACTTGAGAATAATCACAGAACTTTTGACAGGACACTCCCCAGTAAGTATCACCTTATGAGGATGAGTAAGGCGGACAGTGAAAACTGTCTGCACTGAAGCAGCAGAAACAACAGAACACTTGCTATACGACTGCATGGCCCAGTTCTGCAAAAGGCTCAAATACCTTGGGGAGGTGACCTTAACACACCAGGAAATAGGTAAGATAGCCCGAAAAAAGATAGTAGACTACATAAAAACCGCTCTTGGCCTGAACAGACCTGCACAAGAGCCAATCTGAACAGATCAGCTGGCCAGTTCAGAGCAAGAGCTGTTTCAACCTCGCGGTTGCATTGATGATAAGTGTATATATGAACTGAAGTGTTCTGACTTTGTGCATGTGCAGGTTACAGGCGGTGACAACTTTTTGCAAAATGGACCTTCATAAGAAATAACATGGGTTGTTGCGCCAGAATGCGCATAGTATAACTACTTGCGCTCATTTGAAAAAAATTGTTTAAATAGTCGAAACTCGTTATCTCTTTATAGGCGATATTTTCCTTATGAAATTTCGCTAAACACGTTTACCTCGAGATTAGAAATCAACAGAGAAATGGAATAATCATTGTAAGAAACTTATAGGTTATAAGTTCCTATTCTTTATAATTCTTATAAAGAGGAAGAATTTTTTTAGATCTATTTGTTATGGCTTAAGCAGCCGATGTATTAAGTTTCAGATGATGTTTACTTTCTTTAACCATTGTGAATACGTTATTAGATCATTACAAATGTATGTATAAATTAAAATTAATGACTAACATATGAATTCTTGGCAGCAGCGGATTTTTTACAGTGTTTTTATGACACGTTTAAATTAATGTTAAGATGTAATATGATCCTCAAACTCATTAAAAGCTATTATCGTACCCAGCACATGAGATTGCAAAATATTCAGCCTATGTTAAAAGCTACTTATAGTTTTCTACACAAAACAAAAACCAATACTTACATTGTCCAGCAATGGCCTCAAAAAATGCAGAATTCCTAATATGCATAGGACTATCTTTGTCAATGTGAAGGGTGAATCTGTGACTTCTCGGTGTTCCATCACTAACAGAAGAACTCTTTCCAAACAGGAATGAACTACTGGCCGATATTCTATTCACAATACTATCACTAAGTCCTTCTTCGGATTTTTCCACAGCATCCAACCTATTGAGATTCTCTAAAACAATACTTAACCAAGGTGTGTAAATCAAAGCTATCCTGTTCAGCTGGCCCTTATTCTGTAACCTATCATCTAATTCGTGCTTTGCTAACAGATCCCGTAAAGTAGTCAGTGCAATTTTTCTTATGTGTGTTACTTCATTTAGGGACGTCTTGATTTCTTGTAAAAGTAGAGCTACAATAAAATGATGTTTACAAAACTCTTCGGAAAGCGTAAATTCTTGTAAACTATCTGGTGACCTTGTTTTTGGACTGAGACGAGTGTGCTGTATTGGCAGATTAAATGATATGTAATGTTCATGGCTACATATTATTTCTAGGAAAGTAAATTTGTATTCTTGTAACAAACGTGGATCTCCTGGGTTAAACTTATCCATGTAATATTTTATTAGTTTGAAAACAAAACCTCTATCCAGTAAAGATAAACATTTCTAAAAATAAAAAAGAATATTGGAATTGTTTCTATTACCTAAAGAATAAACTTACCTTTAAAAAATATGCAAGATTTATGTTCAGTTCTTTTGTTTCAACTGGCATATCTTTGTACTTGTTTAAAATATATGGTATTAAAACATGCATTAAAGTTTCTATTCTTTGATGGTATTCAGCGGAAAATCGTTCATTTCGGTGCATCTGTCAAAGCAAAAAATTGTTGTTTAACGAAGAGAAAAATATGTCAAATTTGTATATATACAGGGATTTTCAAAATTAAACCACATCATTTAAAAAATAGTATTCTTCTGGATAAAAAAAAAATCAAATCAACAGAGTTACAGTCACACAAAAAATGGACGGATACAAGTACTTAATAAACAGAATGCTAAATGTGCCACTCCATAATGATGAACGAGAAAAGGAATACAACATCATAATACAAATAGCACAAAGAAATGAATACAACAAGAAAACAATATAAAAATTTCAGAATGCAGCAAGTGGGTTATAGTAGTGTTATTTCATAAGAATTGTACACTATTAGTAAGATATATAATTAAAACTAATTCTTTAAATTTAAATGGACCTTGGAGATCGGTTTCAGAGTCCCAGTCAGCGATTATTTGAAAAAATTATGTTTTATATGGAGCTAAAAAAAATTAAAATTTGGTCTTATATATAATATATAAGTACTGTAAGTGCCTTTCAAAAAATTGTGTTACAAATTTCATTAAAATTACATTTTTTCAAAAAAAAAATTACTTACAAAGCGAATGTACCTGTCAAATTATAAATATGGCAGGTATTTTTCCTTATTAATTGTTTGGATGGTTTTGTTTTAGTCAACCCATCCAGTTTTTGCAAACAATAAACAACAAAAAAGGTTCTTTAAAACAAATTTGTAGTTATCCGTGAAGCTCATTATGTGTTTACATAGGTGTTACTATGGTTCAAGATTGAAGATTCTGGCTTAATTGGAAATTTATTGAGCTATCGGATTTGAAATAGTTTTACGAAAATTTTCTACTATAACATAAAAAACCTTTTTTGTTGTTTATTGTTTGCAAAAACTGGATGGCTGGACTAAAACAAAACCATCCAAGCAATTAATAAGGAAAAATCCTCAGCCTTCCCTTTGTAAATTTTTTTTTCTGAAAAACTTTCGTAACTAATGAAATTTGCAACACAATTTTTTTTAAAGTCGAAACAGCAGTCCATGTAAGCAAAAAAAATCACAGAAAGTACAGCAAACAAATAAAGTGTGTGTGTGTTTATATATATATATATATATATATATATATATATATATATATATATATATATATATATATATATATATATATATATATATATATATATATATATATATATATATATATGTGTATGTATGTATGTATGTATACATAGGAGTCTTATCTTCCCGATAGTAAAAATTCAAGCCACTACTGTCTGGAAATATTGTTTTAAATGCAGGCTATTCTGTGACATTTTATTACAAACAACTTCTTACGCTGTGGTAACATCATCATCACTATATTTAAATGAATAAGTTTTAGTGGGCACACCATGATTTGACTGGTGGTATTTTTTAAACAAAAAAATGAAATATTTGGCTGGGATTTATTCATACTAGCATTTTATTTTCAATATGTTTTTGGCCCTTTGAGCGAGACGCAACTGTTACCCATATTATGTAGTTTGAATGACCTAAATCATACTTTACAGCACACCATAGAATGGTCCCCTGGTGCCAAATGTAACCAGCCAGATAAATTTGGGTAAAGTTTTCAATCTAACCACTTTCTGTTAAAAGCACATTGTATCATTATTATTATTCATTGTTGCTTTAATTCAGGTATATTCACTTCGGTTCATTAATTTAATTCATTTAAAAAAAAAACACAAGTACCTAAGAAGTTAGAGAAGTATCCCATCTGTATTTAATATTCACATAACTTTCAACATTTTTTTCATTTTCTGAAACAAGTAAATAATAATAATCACAACAATTTATTGCCCAAAGCAATGGTTTCAAAGGCAAATGAACTTAGCTTCTTTATACTTCATATAATTGATAATTTTGAGCGAGTACCTAATCAATTAAATGAACTCATCTAAACATGAAGCACTGATGAACGATTCTAAGCTAAAAAACTATCTCAACAAAACTTGTTGACAATGTTCTCGTCAACATTTTGTGAAATATTCACAATTGCATACATTTCTCCACGCAATTTGCAAGAATTCTGCTAGGATTCCTTTTACTAATTACTTTTCAGTTGATGTAAACTCACAAAATAATATGACAATTGACATTACAGTCGATATGAAATTTTGCGGGAATCAAGAACAAGATTTTAATTGACATTTTCTAATTAAAAAAGACACTCCGACAATGAAATATCAGATGAGTCATTTCTTCATCATTATTACCTGTGACCCCTATCCATTTTTTCTCACTGATGCATCGATTAACACAGAAATGCTTCGATTTCCCAGTTTCACCCATATGGCCCTGTACAAAAAAGATGAAACACAGCGGCCACGAACGCATGGCCACACTGTCTTTTTTTAAAAATAATTATAGCTTCTTTATCTAGTAAGCTTACTTGAATAAATAAATACAACACAAATTTATCCCACTGTAGACCGGCTTAATTGTTGTTTGTGGCAGTTGGTCACTCATGGTTAGTGTGTAGTTATAAAAATTTAATTTGCAATAGCTTAAAAACAAAGACAAAATTCTTGAATACTTTTTGACGTAAAATAATAAGGTATATGCAAGAACCTCATTCGTATAAATTATTCATCACTGGAACATGCCACTTAAAAATGTAGACTAATATTATAGATAGATAGATAGATAATATATTGGCCATGTTACATAATTAGTTTATGTTTACATCAAGTCAGTGTACAAGTTAAAAGCAGTCATGTCAATATAAATTCAAAACCCCTAAAATTAATCTATTCTAACAACAAAACACAAACCAGCAGTCAAAGCACAGTAACAAAAGAATAAAAAAACAAAAACAAAAATAAAGACAAAAAAAACAAAAGAAAAACACATCAGTCCAGATCAGAACCCTGGCATAGCCACATTAGTATATTCATCAATGGAGTAAGAACAATGCTGCAGAATAAATAACTTTATCATATATTTGAAGGTTTCCAAGTTAACGGCCCTAATCTTCCCTGGTAAACGATTATATATATCCGCTTCCACCGAGTTTCTGGAAGACATAGCTAGACGACAACGTGGAACCGATAGTAGACTGGCATTACCTGTGTTATACGTGTGAATATCACTCTGCAAAAAATAATTCCCTGCTGTCTCATGTACCCTCAGAAGGGTGTCATAGATATACATCAAAGGAAGAGGCATTATCTCATGCTTCACAAATAGAGGCTGACAATGCTCCCTGGGACCAACACCCCCCAACAGCCGGTTGGCCTGCTTCTGAAGTCTAAAAATGGCTATGGAGTGGGTAGAGTTACCCCATAAAATAACACTGTAACTCAATCTAGAGTTAAACAATGAAAAATATGCCGCCCTCAACACATATGGGCTCACTAGAAGCTTCAATTTACGTAACATATATAAAGTAGCAAAAAGTTTTTTTCCTAATTGCTCAACGTGAGGCACCCAATTCAGGTCACCATCCAAAGTCAGACCCAACAATCCCACCGGTTCATCACCTGCTATGTTATGACTTGAAGAAACAATAAGCTGTTGTGTCTTATCAGAGTTAAGTTTGAGTGTGTGAGTTAATAGTGAACCACAGCTCAGCCGAACAAGTCGCCTCTCCAATTGAGTCAGTCATATCGATAGTGTTTTTGTGCGAACTAATAAAAGTGGTATCGTCGGCATAGCAAATAGTCTAAAATGGCATCATGTAGTAATACAGATCATTAATGTAAATAATAAATAAAAGTGGTGACAAAACCGAAGCCTGGGGTACACCATACCCAACCGTGACTAAGATAAGACTCAAAAAATCTAATAGCACCCCCCGAAACTCCATAGAACTCCAACTTCCTCAACAGTATTGAGTGAGACACGCAGTCAAAAGCCTTCGAGAGATGCACAACAGCACAGCTGAATGCTCGTCTATCAAGGCCATCCACCAAGTCCTCAACCACCCTCAGCACAGTGTGGGTTGCAGAACGACCGCAACGAAAACCAAACTGGTTAGGATTGAGTAAGGAATTCCTCTCAAAGTAATCAGCAAGCCTGTCCTTGATAATGATCTCCATCACCTTAGCAACAATGGGCACAATTGCGAAAGACCTGTAACTATCCAGCTCATTAAGGTCTCCCTTCTTATGTAGGGGAATTGACTTTGAATATTTAAAAACCTCAGCAAAAATACCCCTCTAAAAAGAAACATTCAACAATAATGTTAATGGCTCAACAAGATAATCCGTTGACCACTTTATCAACTTGCTATTAACATCATATACATCCATGCAGCTTGAATCACTCAATCTTAGTATCACCTCAAGTACTTGCCCCTCAGAAACCAGCCCCAGCTCAAAACACCATTGAGGTTTAGGAACGCAGTTAAAAAACTCTGTGAAATCCACATCAGAAGGGGGCAGGGAGTTGACAATCCTGTCCGCTATGCCACTAAAGAAATCATTGAAATCAGTGGCCGTAATTGTAGTAGGCGACAAATAACGATTTTCTCTGTTACATTCAAAATTAATTATGCGCCAGCCCGCCCTGATTTTGTTACTCGAACTTAATATATAGCTATCGTAGCTGAGTTTCTTTTTTTTCAACTATTTTCTTTCTGTATTTTTTTCTGGCCACCTTATAAGCTTCAAAATCCTTAGTATCCTTAGTCACATCAAAAATCAGTTTGATATTAGAAAGTTCTTGTTTTTTTTCTTTCAGTTCACTGACAAAAAAATGCACAGGTGCTCCTCCATGTAAACCAACTCTTCTAAAAGGAAAACATGAGTGTATCAGTTGTCTATATGTATCAATTAGAAAGACAGCCATTGTGTCCGGATCCCAACATCCAGCAAGGAAACCAAAATCGACCGCACCCAGACTCTCCCTGAACCGAGCAACTCTATAATTGGAATAATTTCGCCTTACCGTGACTGTATCGTCCCTTTTCTTGACCGCCCTTACCTTCAATGCAACAAACTGACCATTGTGATCAGAGAGACACGGTTCTATAGTACCCGAAAAATACAATTCCCAATCCCAGTCAGTCAGAATGTTATCTATGCAGGTCGACGAAATTTTTCTTGTGTGCTCATCAATAGTCACAGATAAACCGTATGATGACGTTAAATTGACCAAGCAAGATAAGTTGTTAGATGACTTTTTAAAATGTATATTGAAATCGCCGACAAGGATCACCTTTTTCTTGATCGAATGCAATTTCTGTAAAAGACCCGCAAACAGTTTTAAAAAAATTGAAAAAATTCCACTGCAAGACCGATGTATGGTATTTATCATGGTCCTAATCATAGGTATCTCAACTGCACAGAACTCAAAATCAAATTCCCGACAAAACTGCGTCACATCCAAAGATTTACACTCCACATCCGATCTGACAAAAATGACGACTCCACCGTGAATTCCCACTGACCTGCAAAACTGGGCAGCCAGTTTATATAATTTGTTGCAGGCTTTTAATGTGGCTTCCATGATAATTCCAAAAACTTTTAATTACAAATTAAATTAAACTTAAGATAAATTATTTCTTGTTTGTAATGGTCTGGGTACCAGTTTGAGCTATTTTGCAGACCAGGGTATATTTTCTCTTATTTATCTTATTTTGTGTCTAAAATTTCAGCAGATATAATTTTAAAAAACTGGCAGGTTGGTATAATTTTGGTTTAGGCAACTTAATATAGAAGGAACACGTTTTAATTTTATAAATTTCTTAAAGCCTAAATACTTACTTTTATTCTTCCCGAAGCAAGCAGATGTTGTGCCATTCCTTTAATAATAACATCAAAGAAAAAATTCGAATGGTGCATGAATTTATTAATCACTAAAAAATCTGTGCTATTAGGATGCAAGATTATCGGTAGATATTTACACATCTCTTCATGAACAGTGGTGTTCCTTTTACTTTCAGGTGAAACAAACACATACTTCACATAAGCTTGCAGGGTCTCTTTCCTTTTGACTTCGTATACCATGTTGACCAAGTTTATCAAGACCCTTATGATATTTATGCCAATTTCTTCACTTGTTGTAGCAACTAACAGAGTGAATAACTGGTTCAACAAAGTAGGTAGGAATGTTATTAAGGTTGATAAATGTATGGCATGGAGTGCTTTTAGAACTTTACATGTTTCACCTTCCGATGGCAAAGCCGAAGGCTTTGGATCTAAAAGTCTTTCGGCATGAGCAAATAAATTAAACAAATGTTGGTCCTTTGTGTTGACAGTCGAGAACAAACTGAACCCTACGCAAAACAGCCCTTTTTGACCTTCCACCCAGTTAATTTCAGGTCCTGAATTCTGCAAAGGAATTTTTGTTAATAAATAATTCGTCCGGTATTTTTTCTGTGAAAGTCACAAGAAAAAAGAACAGGTCGAATATGTATGACTTAATGAGCATACTTACCCCTTTACCTAATCCAAAAGGATGGACTGACATATATCCAGGTGGCAAGTTTGTGGCTACTGGTAATACTTGTACATCTACATTAAGTTTACCCTTTTGCAGGAGTGGTATCCAAGCATAACCTACACAACTTTCGATACCATTATCACGTTTCTTTGTAATATCACAGGAAATATGGTAAAATGTAAATAATAAATGATGGGAAGAGTTCAGATTAATTGGAAGCCTGATTTTTATTTCTTCGTACCATGTTGGTATTGTATTGTGATGTAAGACTGCACAGGATACTTGTGAAACTAATGGACATTGACCTGGACGACCATAAATGCACTACAAGAAAAAAATAGCTTGAGTCATACCTTCAGTATAATTATTTTTAAAACTTTGTGACATTTCATAATAACAATTCAGTTCATTAAACAAGCAATTTTTACAATGTAATTTATAAAATCAGAGATGACAAGTGGAAAGTGTGTTGTAAAAAGTTATAAATTTATAGACTGTTGCTTTAAAAAAAGGCTGGTCATATGATTAAAACGAAATATATAAAAATTAAGATACATCACGATACAACAAGAAACACTATATATATATATATATATATATATATATATATATATATATATATATATATATATATATATATATATATATATATATATATATATATATATATATATATATATATATATATATATATATATATATATATATATATATATATATATATATATATATATATATATATATATATATATATATATATATATATATATATATATATAGTTAAGAAAATTAAACGAAATGTAAAAGTTAAAAACGTAGTATTCCTTATTGTAAAAATTGTTTAGTCTTCAAAGATGATACTTTTTAAAATTTTAAAATACAGTTTGAACAGTAAATTATTGTAAATACCTGCATTTGAGGCAGCTTATTGAAAAATTTGACCCCATGGTTGTCTTTATTTTTAAGTGGAAATGACGTCAAGATTTTTGTGTCATAAAAAGGTGGATTATTTTAAAGAATTAAGCTATAAACATGAAAATGGTTACAAAGTAAAGAATAAAAACATAATTGGTTGGTAGAATGTGAGTGGTGCGAGTAACTGGAAAGAAAGCATCATATGGTCGAAATTTCAAGTGACCGTTAACAGCAAGATTTGGTACTATAAATTAGGATTGGCCAGCAGAGAAAATTGTATCTTCTGCCCAGCACAAGCAGCATAAGCTTATTTGTAGGTATTATGTTCTTAAATGATGTAAGGGTATTTCTAGATTGTTTCGATTTCTTGCGTTGGAAATGATTGCTGTTGTTATCAATTCCGACTTACTTGGATGTAAGCACAACAGAGTCAAGTATATACAGATACAAGATGTAGTGCTGTGTGAAGACCTACCTATACTACAACTTGATTTCCATTCCACACAATATTCTGATTGCTGTTTTTTTTTTCTCAAGAAAAGCATTTTATGTTGTAATGAAGCATTATTTCCTCAACTACTATTAAATAATTTGCAACATTTAAGTCAATAATAAATTTAATCAATTCTCAAAATACAAATAATATAAATATATTTTTGGAATGAAATATTTAGTTAATTTAAAAGTAAAAATGTGTACTTCGAGATAGAATCTTGGCTCGATAAGGCTGATAAAATTCCAATGGACGTGGAGATTTTTACGTATTTTCCAAACTATATAAAAGGCAGTGCCTCACAGTGTGCTTAGACAGATCGTCAAGCAGACAGCTGCAATAACCAGCCATCCGTTCGATGGTAGCTGTTGGATGGAACTACAGTATTATCACTGCCACCACCTTCAGCCAGGGTCAAACAGTGGTTAACATTTTAGCAGTGAATATACTTATTTGGTACAACATTTTTATAGCTATTTGTTTTAAATAATATTTTGTGGCGAATTTCCATATTTTTAATATCACGCCATCTCAAGTCGATTTTAGCGATCGGGATATTTCATCGTTGTGCTTCCCACCGCCATACCTTTACCTGGTTCTGTACCTTACATTATCTTATATTATCTTCATAGTGAAGTTGAATATATTCAGGTAATCAAGATATTTCTATCCTGGCTTGATTCTGATAAGGATGCTGTGTCACAGCATATTTAGGTCAATCTAGGGGACAAAATAGTTTCCAGACAAATCATCAAAACTTAGCCCGACCCGAGCTTTCCACACTATACTTTAGGGCCTCTTATTTTCAAGAGGACGCTCATGAA
Organism: Tillus elongatus; assembly: GCA_964006375.1. Taxonomy (NCBI): domain Eukaryota; kingdom Metazoa; phylum Arthropoda; class Insecta; order Coleoptera; family Cleridae; genus Tillus; species Tillus elongatus. The sequence continues at coordinate 59,234,632 of OZ023265.1, forward strand.
AGTAATGGAGATGTTTTCGTCCTGGTTTGACTGAAGTGGGAATGCCGGGTAGTCACAGCCCAGATAGGTCACACAGGAATACAATTTCCGACCCTTCCGCTCTGAACTTTCCATCCCTTGTGTCTGTCGCTTTGACTGGGAAGCTGGAATTAACGCTTTTCCAATCTAAAACATTTGTTTTTATTGTGTGCTTGTTGCCTGTTGTACCCTTGCTTAAATAACCGTAGTAGTAGTAGTAGTAGTAGTAGTAGTGCAATGGTGGGGAGGCATCCAGCAATCATGCCATACTCGCCCTCAGTTTAGTCAGCAAATCTCCTCGACCTCAAAATAAAGGTCATGACGGTCTTCCATTGGACGGAACTTAACTGTAGTAGTAGCAGCAATGGTGGAAAGGCATCTACCCTTCTCCCTCCCAGATTCATCAGCAAACCTCCCCGCCTTCAAAATAAAGGTCTTTATGGGATGGAACTTACTTGACTCCTCTGTAGAGTCCTTGAACCAAACAGTTCGAAGATCCCCAAAAGCCTCACATTCACAAAGGTAGTGGTAGGTCAGTCCCAGCGCATTCCTGGAAAATGGGATCCGTCTCGACACCTACCTCTTCTGAGACTAGTGGCATGTTAGCACGTGGCATGTTAGCACCCCAATGATATGGCGAAGCGCAGAATGACTCCTACAGGGTTCCCACTAAAAACAGCATATCAATTTCCCTGACTTTTCCCTGATTTCTCTAACATGCCAAATTTTATTTCCCTGACTTTGATCCTCTACGATTTACCCCCAAACATGTGTAACACACTACTACAGGAGGTCTTCGCGTCATGGCAGAAAACACTTCTCCCATTTCAAATACAAAGCGACCAATGAATGCAAAATTTAAAAAAAAACAATTATTGTGGTTTTGTGGAAAAATAAATACACAAAAAGCAAACACATTGTTTTAATTATTTATCATAAGAAAGAAACAAATAATTTTTCCCTGACTCTTGGTCAATTTTCAAAATTTTTCTGATTTCCCTGACAAATTTTTTTCTTATACAAATTCCCTGACTTTTCCCGGTTTCTAGACGAGTGGGAACCCTGTCCTATCAAGAACCCAGACAGTCTTGTTTCCTCTCCATGAAGTCCCTCGCTTGTTACAGCCACTGACCGACCTCCAGTGCTTCTCCACAGGCCTCCTCAGCCCATCTATTAAGGGCGTTGGAACCGCCTTCTTACTCATCCCTATAGAAGGCCACAGAACAGCCATCGGGAACCAGACCTTGCGAGGTCGTTCGCCACCTTATTCCCGCCACGTCACAGTGTCACGGAAACCACATAAGCTATACCTTTTGCCCTGACCAGTCCTGCAACAAGGTCAACGCACTCCTGAACTAGCATTGATATTACTGTGGACATGCAGACTGTCCGGAGAGCTGACTGACTATCCGAGCAAATGTATACTCATTCCTCGGGGCTCATTCTCACATCCCATCGAGTAGCTATGAACAGAATAGCGTATACCTCCGATTCGAATGCCGTGGTATATGCGCACAGAGCATAACTCTCACGCACCCCCCAGGCCATTGGTGTATATTTCCGCCTCGGATGAGTGCGACTCCTCCAGCTGTAATCCATCAGTAAACCAGACCAGGCTAGCAGGCTGGAAAGCAACCTTATCCCTTCATTGATCCATGCTGGGGATTCTGAGGGTATATATCTTAGTCAGCCTAATGTAATACTCTGCATTTCGTACCTTGATGGTGGAAATTGGAATTTCCTTTAACTAACTGTAACCTGCCGCTCATACCATATCCAAAAGTACTTCGCCGATGCAACCGCATGAATCTCCCGATCGACTGCCACTCTGAACATAACTGATTCCTATAGGCTTTAGTAAACGCCAGCTTTAGCTGTTACTAAGGAAGTCCCTTTTTTCGGAGTTTCACTGATCAGTTTCAACTAATTTCTAAACTTATATAAATGCTTCAGTCTGAGCATTAGCTGATGGTATTACCAATCCAATTAATTCGTATACAGTTCTTAAATATTCGTCTGTATATATTTTGTAAAAAGTTTATGGTATATAATATAGAGTTGGGAAAATAATATGTGCTTTACTCCACATTGTTTATCTCAACCGAGATACCACACAAAAGCAACGAAATTCGAACACTCAATATGGAGAATCGAAAACCACTGTATTCGTTTACTTATTCGATTTTTGTAAAAAAAAATAAATTATTTATAACACTAAATATGCCCCCAGACACCCTGATCTTATCAACATTAATTTTTTGCTATATTAGTTGCTATATTTACCTGAAGTCCCTTGGCATTTTCAGCATCACTATCTCTCAGTTCTACAATGCATGCAATATTTCTTGCCCTCGTAAAAACTTTTTGTGTATCAAAATTTAAACTATGAGGGTAAACATAAAGATGATTCACAAACGTCGTGTATGGATGAATGTCTTTCTCTAATGTACTCTCAAATTCTTGAACTTCTAATGACACTTCAGATGTAGGGGGCATTGGAAATGGTTTTATTGGAGCTAATGCAGTTGTTAAGGAATCTAGAAAAACAAGTCACTTCTTAGATATATAAAAAATTATAATTTCAAAAAATACTTACTAATAGGTAACTCATTTACTGCAGTAATTTTAATCTGTAATGACCCAGGAATGGGAGTAAATTTACTAAATTTGTCTGGTTTTCTATACTCAGATAAAATTTTGAGTAACTCTTCATCACTCAGTTTGTTTGGTTCTTGCCTATAAAGGGCTTGAAAATCTGATGTGGTATCTAACTCATTACTATATAACCTACAAGTTGATTATTCATGTACATTACAGTTTTATAAGGTGTTCCAGATATTTGCAAGTAAATGTAAAATCAAGTTTAATCAAAACATATGCATTAGTTGGTTTTATAATTGCTTTCAAGCAAAAGTAAAAGATACAAGTGAAAAAAGCAATCGTTCAAAGTACATACAACTATGAAAAAAAGGTGTCAGTGGTAAAAGAAGAGGTTATAAAAATTCACAAGCTCAGAAATCAAAATGCAGTTAAGAAATTTCAGGAATAACTCGAAAAGCAAATAAATGTATATAGTACAACTGACCAAGCTATGCATATAGAAATTATATGAACACAATTCAAATGTAGAATACTAGAAGCAGCAAAAATATTTGGGACAGTTAAGAAACATTAACACTCCAAATATTTTATTGCAGACTAAAGATAAAAAAATAAAATACAAGATGAAGATAGTATGGAAACTAGTGATTCAAGAACTATATACAAAAACTACAAGAATTAACAATAAAGACTTAGTAAAAGAAGCCAGAATTATATTATAAAAACAATTTATAAAGGCAATAGATAATATGAATAATAACTTGAACAAATATAAATGTTTATGTACCTTGCGAGTTTTACCACGGCTGGTGTTAAATGTAGTAAAGACCTGAGGAGGCTCACAGTGGCAAAGCAAGCTTCAAATAGATAAAGTACTCTTCTCACTTATAAACATTTTAACTTGGACATGAGGAAGAAGTTCATCTAGTGGTATGTATGGAGTGTGGTAGTGGTGGATGGGACGGAAAGTTGTACATGAAGAGAATAGAAGCTTTTGAAATGTCAACATGGAGAAAAAAGTTCGGGACGCAGCAAGTGCCTTATAGTAGTGAATTTTTATTAAATGCTTCAAACTTGAATAACTCAATTTTCTATAAACTTAGAAAGTTTAATTTTGGTATGTAGTAAGGTCTTTCCTAGGGGTTAAGGAGTCGCGGGCCAAAGGACTCCAGGGGGCAAGCTGAGGAAGTGGAAATAACAACATAAACTCTCGATGAAGCTTTCCCCAAGACCGTCATGCGCGGTAAAAATCCGCATCCTGCACGAGGTGACCCTGCTAATAACTAAACATGACGGATCTAGACAAGGAGGTCTAACTAAACTCCCCCAATCTACGGTGTCACGTGACCCGTGCCTATGGATGGATGGCACCAGGGCGATGGTGTCGTGAACGGAACCTCTGGAGTACCAGGCAACCCTCCAGAGTAACCCGCCTTGCACCACACAGGGGGTTCTGATGGTGTGGACAGTATTTCCCCCATTCTCGTGGGAACAACATGAAGATAATAAACACATATAAAACCAAAACCAATGAGGCTCGAGGAGTGGCTCCGGCTACAGACTTGTGCTTTGAGTCTATCCCGGAAACGGAGACGAGCCAGGGGGCGGCAGCGGACTCTGGAGGTCCCACGACCGGCGTAGATACGGGGGATCAGGGGGTAGCTTCGGCCAGAGACCTGTCCCCGACACCCAAGCTGGAGGCTGGGTCCCACCGGAGGGCGGCGAGCTCCGCGGACTCCGGGGGCCCCTCCACCAGTGAGGACTCTACTGTTAGAGTAAAGGGACTGCCCCGGCAGTCCAAGCGTCTTTCTAGGGCGCAAAGAAAGAAGTTCCGGAAGGCGCAAAAAATGTCGGCCGGGACGTGGACGGTCGAGAAACCTGTAAAGGCGCAAGTGGGGAGTGCGGGTCAGAAGAGGACGCGCTCGAACTCCAGCACGCCCACTACAGACAGACGTCCCAAAAGGGCCAGGGTACCTGTAAAGGCGCAAGAGGAGAGTTCGAGTCAGAAGACGCCGCGCTCTGGCTCTAGCACGCCTACTACAGACAGACCTCCCAAAGGAACCAAGGCCGGAACACCGGCGCAGACTGGCTCTTATAGGGAGGCTGCGGAGGGCCTCGGGATGGCGGTGATTGACAGACGCCATCCTGAGGTCACGCTAGACCAGGGGAAGGCGGACCTGATCCAGGCTGCGGTGGTAGCTGCGGTGGACTTTCTTCAGGAAGGGGAGAGCCCGCCTCAGTTCCAGCGGACGCGCCTGACGGGGGGCATCCTCTGGATAACCTGTGCCAGCCCGCAGTCGCGGGACTGGCTGCGGAAAACGATCGGGGGCCTCGGTCAGATTTGGGAGGGGGCGGACTTGACAGCCGTCGACCCCAAGGAACTCCCAAAGAGACGCAAGGTCCTCGTACGGATCCCTGACACCGTCCCGCAGGAGACGGTGATCAGCAGACTTAAGATCCAGAACCCTGAACTGGGGACGCAGCACTGGTCGGTTTTAAGCAGGAAGGCAGAGGAGAAAGGACAGACGCTCGCCTTCTCGATCGACCAGACATCTTACAGAGCCCTTGAAGGAACCTCCTTCAAGGCATTCTGGGGCATGGGAAGGGTTAGCTTCCGCCCACTGGGGAAGCAACTAAGGGTTAATGGGACTTAGGTTCCTTCAGGTCAACCTCCAACACAATAGGGCAGCCACGGCCGGACTACTAATGGCTCTGAGGAACACGGATGTGGCCCTCATCCAGGAACCGTACTCCTATAAAGGAGAGATCAAGGGACTCGGCGGAGCTACTGGAAAGCTCATCTACAGCAGATCCAGCGAGAACCCGAGGGCCTGCATTTTTGTCAGGGAAGGGATAGAGTTTCTCCCTCTAATGAATTTCTGTTCCAGGGACCTGGCAACGATAAAAATCCCATGTGGAGGAGCGGATGGGCTGAGGGACATTACTGTCGCGTCAGCCTATCTGCCAGGGGACAGCACGGACCCTCATCCACCCAACGAATTGGAGCAGCTGATGGTGGGTAGCAGAGCAGGTGGATGGCAGACCATCATCGGCATGGATGCGAATGCGCACCATGAGTTGTGGGGTAGCTCGGACACAAACTCTAGGGGTGAGGCACTTTTACAATTCCTTATGAAATTTAATTTAGACATATTGAATAGAGGTAATAAACCGACCTTCGTCACAACACGGCGTGAGGAAGTTTTAGATCTAACAGTTTCCACCCAGTTTCTGGGTGACTTTGTTAAAACCTGGGCTGTGTCTGGGGAAGTGAGTAGCTCAGACCACAGATACATCCGTTTTGAAATCGCCAAAGTCGAAAGAGAAACGGTATGGTACCGGGACCCCCACAAGGCGGACTGGGAAGCCTACAGGTCAGACCTAGCTGTGGAACTGCGGGGGGTTAAGAGTACCATAAAAAATTCAATAGACCTCGAGATTGCAGCAGTCCAATTGCGAGACGCAATTACCTCGGCCTATAACGCCAACTGCCCCCTGAAAATGAGGGTGTCCACCAGGAACATCCCGTGGTGGAACGAGGACCTCAGGCAAAGGAGGACGCAGGTTTGTAAGCTGTTTAACGCGGCCAAAAGGTCGGGAGCATGGGATGAATATAGACAGGCCCTATCGACCTATAACAAAAGACTGAGGGACGCCAAGAAGGAGTCGTGGAGGAGGCACTGCGAAGAAGTGGAAAACACGTCTGAGAGTGCTCGACTACACAAGATCCTGTCTAAGGGCTCTCAGACTAACATAGGCTCCCTTAGAACACCCACGGGAGGCTTTACAAGCTCGGGGGAGGAAACTATGGAAATTTTACTCCAGACGCACTTCCCCGGCTGTAACATAATAAACCAATCACCTCCGGCGAGATTGCAGCAGTCCAATTGCGAGACGCAATTACCTCGGCCTATAACGCCAACTGCCCCCTGAAAATGAGGGTGTCCACCAGGAACGTCCCATGGTGGAACGAGGACCTCAGGCAAAGGAGGACGTAGGTTCGTAAGCTGTTTAACGCGGCCAAAAGGTCGGGAGCATGGGATGAATATAGACAGGCCCTATCGACCTATAACAAAAGACTGAGGGACGCCAAGAAGGAGTCGTGGAGGAGGCACTGCGAAGAAGTGGAAAACACGTCCGAGAGTGCTCGACTACACAAGATCCTGTCTAAGGGCCCTCAGACTAACATAGGCTCCCTTAGAACACCCACGGGAGGCTTTACAAGCTCGGGGGAGGAAACTATGGAAATTTTACTCCAGACGCACTTCCCCGGCTGTAACATAATAAACCAATCACCTCCGGACTGGGAACACTCAGAAATAGAGGCGCCTTATAGGCGGGCATCTAGAGTAGACTGGACAGTCGCTAAAGAGGTGGTTACCTGGAGCAAAATCAGATGGGCCATTAACAGCTTTAAGCCATACAAATCGCCGGGATTTGATGGAATAATGCCCATCATGCTCCAACAGGGGATAGATATACTGGCGCCGGTGCTTACCCTCATTATGAGGGCCAGCCTGGCTCTGGGGTACATTCCGAGGGCATGGAGACTGGCCAGGGTTGTATTTATTCCTAAACCTGGGCGTCCAACAGACCAGGCAAAGTCCCTGAGGCCAATAAGTCTCATGTCCTTCTTGCTGAAAACAGTGGAAAAACTGCTCGACCGGCACATTAGGGGCGGTGTACTGGAAGCATATCCTCTACACTGCGGACAATATGCATACAGAGCAGGATTCTCAACAGAAACAGCACTGCACCAACTGGTGCTGAAACTGGAGAATACGCTGGAGAACAAGGAGGTGGCGCTGGGGGCCTTCCTAGACATAGAGGGGGCCTTTAGCAACACCTCGTTCGGATCGGTTCTGGCAGCTGCCCGGGAGCGTGGAATAGAGGAGACCTGCTGCAGGTGGATCGGTTCCATGCTCAGGGACAGGGCGGTGTTCACCTCACTCGCGGGAGGGACTCTGCTGGCGGGGGTCGCGGCGGGGTGTCCGCAGGGGAGCGTTCTGTCTCCCTTGCTCTGGTGTCTAGTCGTGGACGGCCTGCTGGGGAGGCTCTCGGGAGGGGGGTATGAGGTACAGGGCTATGCGGACGACATTGTCATCATAGTCCGAGGAAAGGTCACACAGGCAGTGTGGGAGCGTATGCAGACTGCACTGAAAGTGGTGGAAGGGTGGACGGTTGATCAAGGGCTCGGGGTGAGCCCCGAGAAAGCAACCGTCGTGCCGTTTACGAGGAGGAGGAAGTGTGAAAGCCACAGAACTCTCACTCTATACGGTAGGAGCGTTCCAATGGCCAGGGAGGTAAAATATCTTGGGGTCGTATTGGACTCTAAGCTAACCTGGAATGGTCACATTGGAAAAATACTGCGTAAGGCAGTCATGACCTTAGCCGTCACTAGGCGGCTATATGGAAAAACGTGGGGACTAAGACCTAGTATGGCCCACTGGCTGTACACAAGGGTGGTCAGACCATCGTTAACATATGCGGCACTGGTCTGGTGGCCTAAGGTGACACAATCCAGTGCCAAACAAAAACTAGGCAAGATCCAAAGGATGGCTTGCCTAGGCATCACAGGGGCCATGTCTTCATCCCCAACAGCCGCCATGGAGGTGTTGCTGGATCTACCCGCCCTACACTTCGTTATTATGGGAGAGGCCAGGCTAGGACTATACAGACTAGCCTGCAATGGTAGACTGAAGATCAACCCAGGCTTCAGGGGCCACTGCAAAATTCAGGAGATCGTGAAGGAACCCATGCTTGAAATGAGGTCAGACTTCGTGAGCCCGCGAATGTGCAGGGAAAACAACTTCACAGTGGAAATCCCTGATCGCGGGGCATGGCGGGAGGAGACACCGGGCATACCACGGGACGCGCTCGTCTGGTTCACGGACGGATCTGGCGGGGAGCGTGGGACGGGGGCAGGTGTTTACTCGGAAGGACCGAGGGTAAGTCACAGTATTTCCCTCGGAGCCCATGCAACGGTGTTTCAGGCCGAGATGTACGCCATCCTGCACTGTGTGCGGGAGAACAAGAGGAGGGGCTACACCAACAAGCGGATCCTCATAGCCACAGACAGCCAGGCAGCCCTTAAGGCACTAAGTAGCCCACGGGTAAATTCCTGGCTGGTGAGTGAGTGCCGAGACGAGACGAGCGACCTGGCTGGGCAGAATGAGGTGACCCTCATCTGGGTGCCGGGTCACTCGGGGGTCAAAGGCAATGAAGAAGCTGACAGTCTCGCAAAGAGGGGGTCAGCAGAACCATTTATGGGACCAGAACCGGCTCTGGGCGTGTCAAAGAGCACTGCCAGGGGAGCCATTAAGTCCTGGGTCAGAAACCAACACAAGGTGTACTGGGCGGACTGTCCAGGGCTCAGACATGGGAAGTCAATAATTGACGGACCCAGTTCAAAGAGAGCTGTGGAGCTGCTAAACCTTAGCAGAGGACAGCTCAGAAACACAACAGGTCTCTTGACGGGACACATGGCCGTCAAGAAACACCTACATAAAATGGGGCGGTTCGAAGGGGACCTCGCATGCAGACTCTGCGGCGAGGGGGAGGAATCAGCCCAGCACATCTTGTGCGAGTGTATAGCTCTGGACCGGAAAAGACAACTGATCTACGGTCACTCTAGACCGGAGACAGAGCAATATAAAACTTCACCCTACCAATCGCTGTGCAGACTAGTTCAAGGCACAGTGATTTTGGAATGGGTGGAGTAAGACTAGGGGTATGCACAATCAACCAAGGGTTGCGGTGCTATCGGGGCGGCAAGGCCGCGGACGAGCCCTGAGGGAACAAAAAAAAAAAAAAAATCACCTCCGGACTGGGAACACTCAGAAATAGAGGCGCCTTATAGGCGGGCATCTAGAGTAGACTGGACAGTCGCTAAAGAGGTGGTTACCTGGAGCAAAATCAGATGGGCCATTAACAGCTTTAAGCCATACAAATCGCCGGGATTTGATGGAATAATGCCCATCATGCTCCAACGGGGGATAGATATACTGGCGCCGGTGCTTACCCTCATTATGAGGGCCAGCCTGGCTCTGGGGTACATTCCGAGGGCATGGAGACTGGCCAGGGTTGTATTTATTCCTAAACCTGGGCGTCCAACAGACCAGGCAAAGTCCCTGAGGCCAATAAGTCTCATGTCCTTCTTGCTGAAAACAGTGGAAAAACTGCTCGACCGGCACATTAGGGGCGGTGTACTGGTAGCATATCCTCTACACTGCGGACAATATGCATACAGAGCAGGATTCTCAACAGAAACAGCACTGCACCAACTGGTGCTGAAACTGGAGAATACGCTGGAGAACAAGGAGGTGGCGCTGGGGGCCTTCCTACACAACACCTCGTTCGGATCGGTTCTGGCAGCTGCCCGGGAGCGTGGAATAGAGGAGACCTGCTGCAGGTGGATCGGTTCGATGCTCAGGGACAGGGCGGTGTTCACCTCACTCGCGGGAGGGACTCTGCTGGCGGGGGTCGCAGCGGGGTGTCCGCAAGGGAGCGTTCTGTCTCCCTTGCTCTGGTGTCTAGTCGTGGACGGCCTGCTGGGGAGGCTCTCGGGAGGGGGGTATGAGGTACAAGGCTATGCGGACGACATTGTCATCATAGTCCGAGGAAAGGTCACACAGGCAGTGTGGGAGCGTATGCAGACTGCACTGAAAGTGGTGGAAGGGTGGGCGGTTGATCAAGGGCTCAGGGAGAGCCCCGATAAAGCGACCGTCGTGCCGTTTACGAGGAGGAGGAAGTGTGAAAGCCACAGAACTCTCACTCTATACGGTAGGAGCGTTCCAATGGCCAGGGAGGTAAAATATCTTGGGGTCGTATTGGACTCTAAGCTAACCTGGAATGGTCACATTGGAAAAATACTGCGTAAGGCAGTCATGACCTTAGCCGTCACTAGGCGGCTATATGGAAAAACGTGGGGACTAAGACCTAGTATGGCCCACTGGCTGTACACAAGGGTGGTCAGACCATCGTTAACATATGCAGCACTGGTCTGGTGGCCTAAGGTGACACAATCCAGTGCCAAACAAAAACTAGGCTAGATCCAAAGAATGGCTTGCCTAAGCATCATAGGGGCCATGTCTTCAACCCCAACAGCCGCCATGGAGGTGTTGCTGGATCTACCCCCCCTACACTTAGTTATTATGGGAGAGGCCAGACTAGGACTATACAGACTAGCCTGCAATGGTAGACTGAAGATCAACCCAGGCTTCAGGGGCCACTGCAAAATTCAGGAGATCGTGAAGGAGCCCATGCTTGAAATGAGGTCAGACTTCGCGAGCCCGCGAATGTGCAGGGAAAACAACTTTACAGTGGAAATCCCCGATCGCGAGGCATGGCGGGAGGAGACGCCGGGCATTCCACGGGACGCGCTCGTCTGGTTCACGGACGGATCCGGCGGGGAGCGTGGGACGGGGGCAGGTGTTTACTCGGAAGGACCGAGGGTAAGTCATAGTATTTCCCTCGGAGCCCATGCAACGGTGTTCCAGGCCGAGATGTACGCCATCCTGCACTGTGTGCGGGAGAACAAGAGGAGGGGCTACACCAACAAGCGGATCCTCATAGCCACAGACAGCCAGGCAGCCCTTAAGGCACTAAGTAGCCCACGGGTAAATTCCTGGCTGGTGAGTGAGTGCCGAGACGAGACGAGCGACCTGGCTGGGCAGAATGAGGTGACCCTCATCTGGGTGCCGGGTCACTTGGGGGTCAAAGGCAATGAAGAAGCTGACAGTCTCGCGAAGAGAGGGTCAGCAGAACCATTTATGGGACCAGAACCGGCTCTGGGCGTGTCAAAGAGCACTGCCAGGGGAGCCATTAAGTCCTGGGTCAGAAACCAACACAAGGTGTACTGGGCGGACTGTCCAGGGCTCAGACATGGGAAGTCAATAATTGACGGACCCAGTTCAAAGAGAGCTGTGGAGCTGCTAAACCTTAGCAGAGGACAGCTCAGAAACACAACAGGTCTCTTGACGGGACACATGGCCGTCAAGAAACACCTGCATAAAATGGGGCGGTTTGAAGGGGACCTCGCATGCAGACTCTGCGGCGAGGGGGAGGAATCAGCCCAGCACATCTTGTGTGAGTGTATAGCTCTGGACCGGAAAAGACAACTGATCTATGGTCACTCTATACCGGAGACAGAGCAATATAAAAGTTCACCCTACCAATCGCTGTGCAGACTAGTTCAAGGCACAGTGATTTTGGAATGGGTGGAGTAAGACTAAGGGTATGCACAATCAACCAAGGGTTGCGGTGCTATTGGGGCGGCAAGGCCGCGGACGAGCCCTGAGGAAAAAAAAAAAAGGTCTTTCCTAAGGAAAGATATCCACCAAATTTCATTAAAATAACTTTGTAATATTCGGAGAAAAAAAATTGTTGTCGAAAGAAAATTCAAAATTTGAATAACTCTATAAACTTAGAAAGTTGAATTTTGGTGTGTAGTGAGGTATCTCCCAAGGCAACATATACAGTAAATTTTATTAAAACAGCTTTGCAATTTTCGGAGAAAAATTTTTTTTTCGAAAGAAAACTCAAAATTTTCCCGGAAAACCCCGTCCGATTTTCCTGGCTAACAAACTCATCCAATTCATTAATAAAAGAAAGACACTTGCTGAGTTTCATCGAAATCGGTTAATTATTTTTTTGAGTTATCGGATGGATACACAAACACACACACAGATATATATATATATATATATATATATATATATATATATATATATATATATATATATATATATATATATATATATATATATATATAAATAAATTGAAACTGACCCCGGATATGGGTTCTAGGGGTCATAGTTCGCGCTCATTTAAAAATTTTTTTGCAAGGTCTCACCATCGATACCTCTCTATTAGTTAATTTTTTTAAATAAAAATTTACTAAAATGTCAGACACAGTACACCAAAAGAAATGTAAATCAAAATGTGCTAGAAGATGCCTGCTGAAATATATTTCAAGGAGGAAGGCAAAATTTATTGGGCATATTTTAAGACAAGAACTATTCTAATAATATTATTCAATCATATGAACAGATGAACAACGAGGAAACACAACAAGAAATAAAAAGGAAAACGAAGTGACAGATGTAAGGATAACGTTTAAATAATATTAGTGCTCTAGCAGCACTAATTACATACTGATAATACATGCAACAGAAAACTGGACTTTGGATAAGCAGTATATGAAGGGAAGAGAAACTTGAAATATGGACATGAAAAATGGCACAGACAAGATAGGCAGGAAAATGAATAAAAGGTGCTAGAAGAAGCCAGATACGATCAATTTACTGACAGACATTGCAAGAAGGCAAGATTTATTGGATACATTCTGAGACGCAATATTAAGGGGAAAGTTTCTGAGAAACTTGCCCAATTGATGAAATGCGGAAGCTACAACGAAATGAAAAGAACTTGATACTGGAGATAAAAGTATCATGGTTACTACAACAATGCGACACTTCCTTTAGACTATAATTACGATAACAATGCTAAAAAAGTGGAAAGGCACCTGGTCATAACAAGGTACCACCAGAAATAATCAAGTGTATAGAAAAATTGGAAAGGAAATTGTTTAAAAGAATACTGATGTTGGTCTGAAAAGTAAGAGTCAGGAAGGCAAACTGGAAGGTAGGCATCTGTACTCAGCTTCAGACTTCAGGCACTAGAAATGAAGCATTTATAAAAAGAAAAAGAAATCACGGAAAAGGTCTGGATCAGAATGCAGGTATAGGGACAGAACTTAATGTGATGCACTTATCAACTAGTACTGAATAGCAACAGATGAGATGGTTCAGACAGCTGACACAAATCGGTGACAAACGAGCTAAAAAATATATCTGGAAAGCCATTGGGTATATAAGAAGATAAACACGCAGAACAGCAACGACATGAAATCATCGAACTTGTAGCCACACCAGAGAAAAAATAAGTTAATACTGAAACAAGCAGTTGTGTGAAAAGTAAACAGTTTATGCCTGGCTAATAGGTTATACTCTTACATCTTTTCTAATTTCCAAATTTAAAGAGACTTGGCTATGTTTTGGCTAACCCATGAATTAGCAAAATTATGGTATAAACTAAGAGCCTTTATTTACATTTACTTCATTAAAATATTTTTAAATGTGCAAAAAATCTACATAAATAAAATTTTAATTAATATCAAAAAGAGCAACGATTATCAAATAAAATCTGTACAAAACCCTATCTTACCTGAAAAGGGGTCTTGCAGCCCAAACAAATGGCATTCGGTAGTTTCCCAGTCTTTGACAACAAGCAGCAATATTTTTGTATGTTTTAAGGCTAATTTTTGGATCCTTATTAGCTTTGACGTAAGGCTCGGAACTTTGACAAATGCCACCTTGTAGAACTTTTTCAATCCTAACTACCAGAAAAATATCGGGATGTGGATTTGTGATGCTCAGTATTGCATGTTGTGGATACAGCAACCATTCTCTAGATAAGTCTTTTGGCAGATTCAAATTCAAACTATTCAAGTCACTAGACCTACCATTTGACATGGCAGTTCGTATACTATCTGAATTAACATCAAAATGGAAATTTTCAGTCAATTTTTTTCCACTTTTGGCATCGAATAGGCACAACGTTGTGTGATACGGTTCAACCTGGCACAAATTTTCTTTGTCATCTACAACTTGAAGCCGGAATCTAATACTTTCACATTTAAGGAATACACGGTGACCGAAGATCTCCTTGTAAGGTTCTACTTGGTCCTGACTAGATAATGATGACTTCACACTTATGGCTAGATGTGGATACAATGTAAATAATTTACTACGGCTTTCCTTGCGTGAGTTTGCTATACTAATATCAGTTTCTCTGGCATACTTTATCAACTGAGGATTCATACTTTGTTCTAAACCTTTTAGTGTACCAAAAGGCTGAACTTGAGGTGAAGGAGGGGGAGTATTGCGTTCTGAAAGAAAAAGCTACCATATAGATGTTATATATTTTGCACAAACATGAATTTTTGTACATAGACAATTATTACTTTCTGAACGTGTTTAATAATAATAACAGTCATTTCCTCAATGAAATTAATACAAGATGTAACCAGCTAGGGCTTGTCATCACAAATATGTATATGTATATGTATATGTATATGTATATGTATATGTATATGTATATATGTATATATATATATATATATATATATATATATATATATATATATATATATATATATATATATATATATATATATATATATATTTATATTTATAAAAAAATTGTGGGAAAGCCGTCAGTTGCAAAATAAAACTTTTTATTATATGCCGAGCTTTCGGAAAAATTTATTCCTTTCGCAAGGCTACAACATGGAAAGAAAAAAGTTTACAATTTACATAGGAAAAATATAAAAGTTTAAAATACTTACATATAACGTGAGTTTTACTAAACTAATTATTCAATAACAAACATGAAAAAAACCTTTTTATAAATTTGAGTGAAATCGAAAAGTGCCAAACTGACATATAAAGCTAACTATTGTCTAATTGAATTTGTTTTTGTCTAGGAAATATATATATATATATATATATATATATATATATATATATATATATATATATATATATATATATATATATATATATATATATATATATATATATATATATATATATATATATATATATATGGGTAGTGATTTCTAAAACTATAATCTTTCTTTACGTTTCTTAAATTGTCGTTAAAAGTAATTTCAAATTCTTCTAAAAACATTCTTTTATTACTTACGGTTTCACAGTGTAAAATAAAAACATTACTAAAATTTATATTGTGGCCAGTGTCGAGATTATGTTCTAACAGAGCGCAAGTCAAGTTCTTTTTTATAAACATATGTCACTTTTGTGCTGTGTTAACCTATCTTTAAATACTCTGCTTGTTTGGCCAATGTATCTTAAACTAGAATTATTATTATTATTATTATTATTATTATATATATATATATATATATATATATATATATATATATATATATATATATATATATATATATATACTGGGTGTCATGCGTACTTGGACCGTTATCGCCATATATCAGGAACTACTCTGATTTGAAATCTGAAAATTTATAGAGGTATGTTTTCTATAATTATCTATTTGAGGAAAATAGTTATAGCTTCAGATAGTTTCCAGTTACACCGGAAATGAACACCAACTTCCTTATTTCAAATAGAACACCATATATATTATTACATTTTTAGAATCTTTATGAGATTATGATATAACTTTATCCACCATAATTGGTACTTATCTTTAATAGTTTATAAAATATGGCGACCTGAAGACAAAAATTGACATCGAATAGGTTTAATAAAGGTGTTTTTGTCAACTGACTTTTATCTCTTCAGCTACAATGTTCTTAGCTCTTAATGCTATCATGCTTGATATTATGCAGTGGACAGTTTCTGAGAAAATTATACAGGGGCTCCTAAAACATTATTGTTGAGAATGTTCAAACAACTGTAACCTGACTTTTTCAAATAAAACACCCTGTGTAATATTGCATATTTGAATTCTGGACGGAAATGTTCTATATTGTTTTATATTAATTTTGCGTCTTAACCAAAATATTTCATTATTTTGTGGAGTTGTCACTTTTTTGCATTTTCTCTTAAATTTGATACTATAAAATAAATTCTGGGTGAGGAAATGCACAAACTTTGTAAAACATAACTCTCTTTTAGTTATTTTCTAAAAAATTCCACAAAATGTACAAAAAATTGTATAGGTAATGGAAAATAAAGCAATATTCTTAGTATAATGTACCCAGAACCGTCAAGTTCAGCCTTCAGCCAGCTTGCTATGAAACAAAGACCAGTTGTCAGATTTGTTCTAACTTGAAGTAACACTACTGTTCTTTGCTGTTCTCAGTTAAGTAAAAATCATCATGGCTTTGTCATTTGCTTAATTTAATTATTATTTATGGTGAATATCACAGAATTGCTGACAGGGCGTGTCTCATATTTGCAGAATGCTTTCCAAGGCGCCCTAGACCTACAACGATGAGTTAAACAAGTACTTAAAAATCTCGCAGAATTAGGAACCCTCCTTGGGAAACTTGAAAAGCATAAACCTCAGTTGGACAACCGAGAGTTAGCTACAACAACTGTTCTGGGATACTTTGACTTTAGAGCATACCCTGACAATTCTGTGGGGCAAGCTGGACCAGAAATAGGTACACCTAAGTCTACTATTCTTAATATTCTGAAACATTATAAATGGAAAGCCTATATACCAACTCCACTCCAAAACCTGTTGAATGAAGACTTTAATCGCCGTGTTGAGTTCTGTCAGTGGGTCTTGTTACGAACACAAGATGATACTACTTTCACCTGAAAAATAAAATGGACTGATCAAGCAACATTCACCAAAAATGGTATAAAAACTGCCATCACAGTCCCTACTGGAGCCCTGGAAATACCCACATCGCGCAGCGAAGAAACTTTTAAGGGACTTTGAGTTTTAGCGTATTTTGCGCAATTAAAGAAAATAGAATTCTGGCATTATGCCATACGTTAATTCACATATAATTCACTATAAAACAATCCAGTATTTTTGTGGGGCAAATTCAAATTAGATAAATAATATTATAAATTCAGTGTATTGCATCAACGTTCTGAATTCACATTTGACTCATACCAATTTGTTTACCAAAAAAGTAAGGTATTGTTATTAGTATCAACTGTTTATGTCGACCAGAACAGACAAGTTGATGTAAACGTTCCATCGCAATAGTTTGACAGCTCTGGACACATAAAACTGTAAAAGGGTCGTTTTATTTTTACATTATGTACTTTTCGGGATATTTTTTAATTTACGATTGGTAAATACTATTGAAGTAAACATAGTTTTCCAGGGTAGATACATTTTCCCCCGTCCATTTATTTTATAAAATCAAAAAACAGGGTCAGATCTGAAAGATTGGCTCAAATTCAAAAAATAATGAAATGTTTTGGTTAAGACGCAAAAATACTATAAAACAATACAAAATATTGCTGTTGAGAATTAAACACAAAATTCAAATATGCAATAATATACAGGCTGTTTTATTTGAAAAACTCAAGTTACGGTTGTTTGAAATTTCTAAAAAATAATTTTTTAGGAGCACCACTATAATTTTCTCTGGAACTGTCAACTGCTTGAAATCAAGCACGAATTTAGCATTAAGCTATAAGAAAATTGTAGCTAAAGAGATAAACCTCAGTTAAGAAAAACAGTTTTTGTAATCCCTTCAAATGTCAATTTTTGTCTTCAGGTCGGCATATTTTAGAAACTACTAGATATAAGTACTAACTATGGTACATAAAGTCATATTAAAATTTGACCAGGGATATAAAAGTGTAAACATATTTTGGATGTTCTATTTGAAATAAGGAAGTTTGTGTTCACTTCAGGTATTACCGGAAACGATCTGAAGCTATAACTATTTTCTTTGAACAGATAATTATAGAAAACATTAGAGGTGTGCGAAGCTTCGAAATTTCGAACCGAACCCGAACTCGAACCGAACCTTCGGTTTGAAAATATGTTCGCACTAGCGATGTGGAAGTAGTTCGAGGTTCGAAATATGTAATTATCGAAAATAGTTCGAATTTCGTTGCTCGACAATACATCAAAATTTAACTTTACAGGCATTGAATGCTGCTAAAGGTAGCGAAATTGCGGCCCTGTTAACTCGGTAGCAGCGCTTTAAACTCGTTATCAGTATCATTGAGTCGATAGGGCAATTTTAGAAGATTTCATTAATGCATATTTTTGACAGTTGGTGGGACATTTTGAGACATGGCGGGGCCATTTAGCAATAACAGAATTATTTTTCTTATATATCTTAGCATCCCAATACCTTCTTCAGTAACAACATTGTGATGGTGATGTTCGAAAGCGATCAGTAACGTAAATTTTCAGAATATATGAGGATAGTTGCAGATTTCCTCTGGAAACCACTGGTTTCAACATGCTTTATTTCACAATGAGCCAAAACAGTTAAATATTCACAATCAGGAGACAGTTCAAATTTTAAGTGGTTCTTTTATACCTATCATGCCCACTTTAAGCCCTCTCAATCTGTTTGGTAAATCTGCCTAGCCAATACCAAACAACAACATATTTATAATTGAGCTTATCTATATAAATCTAGAAAGCTAAATAAGTTTCCAATATTTTTGTTTTTGTATTTTTGATTTAATGTTAACCCATTTTCACCCAATCAACCTGCAAATTTGTCGAACCCTTCCTTTTTGTAAAAAGAATGGGAATCTTTTACATATTGTATACAATATTCCTAAATTTTGTATTTAAGGAAATCATATATGAACACTGAAGCATTTTGGGTAGTTCGACTTTGAATTTCTAAGAAGTTCGAAGTTCGACTGTAAACCTTAGACATACTATTACAGAGGCAACATATTTGCTTGGGTTCGTTCATAGTTCGGTTCCAACAAAACATGGGTTCGCACACCTCTAGAAAACATACCTCTGGAAATTTTCAGATTTTAAATCAGAGTAGTTCCTGATAGACGGCTAATGGTTCAAGTTCGCAGGACACCTGTATACATAAGATACTGAAAATGTTATAATGCAAATGTAAAAACAAAAATTGGCTTTTTGCAAAATAGATCTTACAATCATCAATTTAAATATGTGATACCCTATAAGGATATATTATTCAACATGCTGCTAACACACATCTGCAATTTACATTTAAGTAAATTAGAACCACTTTGTTGTTAGAAAAATAAAACATTTCTTAAAACTTCATCTTTGCCACTTTGCACATTGAATATGTTATATTGTGAGGATAAATTCATGTTATATACATAAATGTATGTATTTTGTTTTTTTAACGTCGTTCTATTTCAGCGAATATGGCTAATCACAGACACCGGAAAGCAGTTTTATCTCACTGCTCTAGAAATTTAACGAAACTAGAGGTGTGTGAACCCATGCTTTTTTCGAACCGAACTATAAACGAACCCAAGCAAATATATATATATATATATATATATATATATATATATATATATATATATATATATATATATATATATATATATATATATATATATATATATATATATATATATATATATTTCCTCCCACAGGACTCATCCGTGTCTTTGCGACTCCGACAGCACCGCAGCGTTTGGCTTATTGGGCATGCCCTTTGTCTTTTCTACTCCACCCATTCCAAAATCACTGTGCCTTGAACTAGTCTGCACAGCAATTGGTAGGGTGAAGTTTTATATTGCTCTGTCTCTGGTCTAGGCTGACCGTAGATCAGTTGTCTTTTGCGGTCCAGAGCTTTACACTCGCACAAGATGTGCTGGGCTGATTCCTCCCCCTTGCCGCAGTCTGCATGCCAGATCTCCTCGAACCGTTCAATTTTATGCAGGTGTTTCTTGACGGCAATTTGTCCCGTGAAGAGTCCTGTTATGTTTCTGAGCTGTCCTCTGCTAAGATTTAGCAGCTCCACAGCTCTCTTTGAACTGAATTCCTCAATTACTGACTTGTACTGAAATATACGCCATCTTGCACTGTGTCCGAGAGAACAATGGGAGGGGCTACACCAACAAGCGGATCTTCATAGCCACAGACAGTCAGCCAGCCCTTAAGGCCCTAAGTAGCCCACGGGTAAATTCCAGGCTGGTAAGTGAATGCCGAGACGAGACGAGAGATCTGGCTGGGCAGAATGAGGTCACCATCATCTGGGTGCCGGGTCACTCGGGGGTCAAATGCAATGAAGAAGCTGACAGTCTCGCAAAGAGAGGGTCAGCACAACCATTTATGGGACCAGAACCGGTTCTGAGCATGACAAAGAGCACTGTGTGGTTTGAGAAGAGCATGCACACAGTCCTTAATCAAAAAGGATTACACCAAATCTGGTCCAGCAGTAAACTTGTTCTTGAGCTTCTTGATGGCTTTAAGAACTTCTTTATCACAAATCATTGCCACACTGACTGCTTTATATATGGTCCGGAAGTATCCACTGGTTCAGTGATGTATTGAGGACGGTAGACACTTTTAAAATAGTGTCCAAAACAGTTAACAATGTTTGAGGCTTATTATAAACCATGCAACTTTCGTCAAGACACAGTACTGGGAATGTTACTTGCTCACCTCCTTTCCTGTATGTGAGACCAGAATCTAGAGGGATCAACCTTAAGAGACTATTCAGTTCCACGGACATACTCAGCATATGCCTCTCGCAGCTTGTTTTTAACTATAGATCTAAGAAGACTATACTGCATTGGAGGTGTGCGAACCCATCTTTGTTCGAACCAAACTATGAACTAACCCAAGCAAATATGTTGCTTTGAACTTCGAACTACTCAAAAATTTAAAATCTAACATCGAACTCATCAACATTTTCAATGATCACATACAATTCCCTTACAGCCAAAATTTAGGTACATTGTAGCATAGAATATTTGGCATGTAGAACAAAAAGGAAAGGTTTGACAACATTTGCAGGTTGATTGGGTGATAATGCCCTCCATGCTGATGTTGGTTGTGAAGATAATCAATGTTGAATCAAAAATACGAATAGGCATATTGAAAACTTTTTTAGACTTCAATATCTATATATAGCTAAACTCAATTATAAACATTTTGTTGTTGCTTGGTATTAGCTAGGCAGTTTTAGATTAACAGATTGAGGGAGTTAAACGTGAGGATGATAGGTACATATATCATAACAACTAAAAACTTTAAGTGTCTCCTGATTGTTAATATGAAACTGTTTTGGCTCATTGTGACACAAAGTCTGTTTAACTTAGTGCTTCTGGAAGACAATATGCAATTGGCTTCATAAATTCTGAAAATTTACTTTACCGATCAGTTTCGAACACTGCCGTTATAATGTTTTAACCGAAACAGGCATTGGGATGCTAGGATATATAAAAATATATTCTGTGCTTGTTAAATGGCTCTGTTATGTCTCAGTGTCCCACAAACTGTCAAAAATATGCATGAGTGAAATCTCCTGAAATTACGCTACCGACTCCATGGGACCGATACCGAATTTAAAGCATCGCTACTGGGTTAATGGGGCGCTACAGAGTTACAACTACGTTACCTTTAGCAGCATAGAATGCCTGTAAAGTTCAATTTCAAAGTATTTTTGAGCAACGAACTGCGAAATATTTTGGAGAATTACGTTTTTCGAACTTCAAACTACTTAACATCGCCTAAGGGGCACAATTTTTTGAACCGACGGTTCGGTTCGGAATTTCGAAGCTTCGCACACCTCTAAACGAAACCCCTTCTTTGTAAGAAGTCCAGGGTTCCTTAATGTTCATGGTACATGGAAGAAATGGCTTCATGTCCCCTCATAAAGGAAGAACGTTCAGACATTTAACTTGACGAAACAAAATGTGACAATCTAGATAGATGTTAATTTTAGGTACTGAAAAACTGAAATGATCCAAGCTGTTGCAAGGATACAAACCCACAATCCTTGGCTCCAAAGGCACACAGTCTTACCACAGAGTGACACCGAGGACGCTATATCATATAACAAATTAATATTTTTTGAAAAAACGTGCTTAGATCCACAGCCACCACACACCCCCCCCCCCCTGGTTGCAGAAATCACAACTATATTTTTTTTTGATAACAAACCCCAAAGAAGTTACGGGACCAGGAGTCCTAGGCGGGGAAGAAGATAAAAAATAAATATGATCGAAAAATGCGAAAATAAAACCAAGGTTGGATCTCTACAAGTTGCCTTTTTCACATTTTGAAGGGATAGCCCCCTTAAACCCAGCCTACCCCGCACAGCACCCCTTTTCTTCCCAGGTCCTGTAACTTTTTAAGGATTGCTCACAGGAAATTTGTCTTGTGGTTTATGCAAAGAAGGTGGTTGTAGGCAGGCGACAGAGGTTGGGGACCCCCCCCCCCCCCCAACCTCCAATTATAAACATGGTGCAGTGAAATCTGAGAAGTAGATAGTGATAGGTAACTGAGGGGGAAGGAGTATACAAGGAAAGGAGCATGTAACATAGCAAGCAAAAAAAGCGAAAATGCTCAACCAAAAATTCTTACTTACGTAGCAGGCCAGAGGTGACTGAGCGTGGCCCTGGGCACATGCCGCCTTGCCTGCAGACGTAAGGACTTAACGTTCAGAAAAGTGAGCATTTTTCATTACACAGATAGCACACACAAGTTAAAGCCGCGTTGTTCCATGGTCAGCAAAACACTCATAATTTGTCTAGCCATTTACTGTAGCAAAGACAAAGAGAATAGTTGCAAAAATTCCAAAAGCACCGAACTCTATAAAACATAAGGCTTAACTGAGCAAACAAAGGACGAATAAAAAGTAGATCCTGCATATGAAGCAAAACACACGGCGGCCAACCAGCAGAAAGGCACTCAGAGGCGCAACAAAGCAAACAAAGGGCCGAATGATGAAAGAAAGTGAGACAGTAACCTAGTGAACTTCACAATGAACTGTGAAATAAGACAGAGCCGAACCAAGGCAACAAAGGAAAAGTGTAGAATTTAAAAGGTAAGGATAGTGTCAGCGTGCATGCAAGATACCAAACTTTATCTATCAGCACTCGTTTTATCTAAAACTGTTCCAGAGGTTATCTGCAAATTCAATACTATTTTTATACCAAGCTCAAGAGTTTCTTATACATCCTAGTTTGTAGAATGCCTATGGTAAGTAACTAATAAATAAATTCAATTTATTCATCTTTCATGCTTAAAATATTAACAAGAAAAAAAAAAAAAAAAAAAACAAGAAAATACCTCTTTCTAAAGACGCAGCTCTTTTTTCTTCCTGTAGTTTGTTTTGCTGTAATACGGAACTCAGCTTTAAGAGCCAATCTTTAAAATCACTTTCATTTTCTGCAGCTAATAAATATGACTTGTGGCCTGCTGTCATTCGGAGTTCAAAGCAATACCTGCCGCGCTTCAAATTCTATAAAATGATGAAAACAAACAAATTATACATCAACAATGTATGTAATGTAAAAAAAAAATACCTTTACAACATCTGTACAAAAATCCATAACAATTGTAACCTTAGCTTCACCTTTACGTTCATCTTTATACAATTCTAAAATATAAGTGCCATCAACTTCTTGACGTAAATAACAATATCGCCTTTTAAAGCTTTTTGAACCAATATTTACAAAACTTCGTTCAGAACCTAAAAGAAAAATCAATATTGATCATATTACTAAATGAGTCATATAGTAAAACAAGAAAATAATTACAGTAGGCCATTAAAGGGTGGTAAGTGGTGGCAACACTGCATGTGGTTACTTCAGATTTAGGGAAATTAGTGTCAGATGTCATTATAAATTCCTACGGATTTCGCATCGAAAATTATAAATAGGTAGGTTTTTGTGAGATAACCAACTTCAAACATATTTTCCTGTAATAAGTTTAAAGCTAAAATAGCTAACTCAAACTTATTTGTCACGTGTGTTTAAAGGTGTACCACTGAACTTAGATCGATAGCCTACTGCAATGTTCCTTTCTATATTTTATTTATTTATTTATTTATTTATTTCTTTATTTATTCAACGGATCAACCATTTACAATAATAATAAGAACATCTAAAACTACATTAGTCTTAAATAACCTATCTCAATATGAGAACATAACAAAAAAGCAAAACATAACCTGTACACCATATGTATGACAATTCAATCAATAACATCTCTCAAAATGCCTCTAATTGAACGGTCAGAATAATCAAACATATCCAAGAGCTCCGAATACTCATTTGCAGTTCTCGCCACTCTCGACATCGGACTGAAAAAGCCATAATTGGTTCGATGGAAGGGAACCACAAAAACCTCCCTTGCTCTCGTGCGGTCCGGAATCCTCAGAGAGACTAACTCAAGCAAAGAAGGACTACCAATTTTATTCACTAATAATTTATGCAAAAAACAAACATCACTGACAATCCTTCTACCACTGAGTGACTGCAAGTGCAGCCGATTCCGCAAATAAGAAAGGTTAAGATCATTTCTCTGCAAGCCCATTCTGTAAGCACAAATTCTTAAGAATCCATTTTGTATGGCCTCAATCTGATTGATATAAATATTGTAATTCGGACTCCAGACTACAGAAGAGCATTCCAATAAAGAGGGAACCAGACCACAATACAGCCTTCTCAAGCTATTGCATGAAAAATCCAGAGTTGATCTATGAATAA
The DNA here is from genome assembly GCA_964006375.1 of Tillus elongatus. NCBI lineage: Eukaryota > Metazoa > Arthropoda > Insecta > Coleoptera > Cleridae > Tillus > Tillus elongatus. Next base: position 59,259,459 of record OZ023265.1, read on the forward strand.
ATCCTAACATTTTATATGCCTTAGATAATATGTGATCCTTAAAAGAATTCCCTATCCAATACAATGCCCAAGTCTTTAGTCATTTCCTTCCTCTGTAAAGCACTAGAGCCCATGAAGTACGCAAAGTCAATGGGAAACTGAGCTCTAGTGAATGTAATGCAGAAACAGTTATCAACATTCAGAGTCAGAAGATTGTCACCACACCACCGAGCAAAACGATTTAAGTCTTCCTGTCTGGAACGAACAATCTTGAAAATTTTGATATCATCAGCAAACATCAAAATCTCACTATGCTTAAGTGAATGTATGACATCATTGATAAAAAGATTAAAGAAGACTGGTCCACAATGTGAACCCTGAGGAACTCCTGAAGAAACAGTAATACTATCAGAAATGAAGTTTCTGATCTTTACACTCTGGGACCTACCCGTAAGGAAGCTGCGCACCCAAGACAACAAATTGGCATTAAAACCCAACAATGCAAGTTTTTGACAATAATAAGGCATGATTAACCTTATCAAACGCTTTGGAGAAATCTGTATACACCGAATCAACCTGTAACCTATCCTCCAAAGCTGAGACCAATACATTCTGGTAAAGAAGAAGGTTGGTTGTTGCAGATTTTCCTTTAAGAAAACCATTCTGCTGTTCGACGAAAACATGTCTGCATTCCCAAGTTATATGTCTAGAGACAAAAAAGTCAAGAAGTTTGGGTATCCTGACTGAATACAAACAACTCTATAATTAGTAACCAAAAGCTAATGACTACTGATTGTAGAAAGTAGTTTTTCTTACCAATTTCCGGACCTTTCAGAAGATAACCTTCCTTCGTTATACTATCTACATTTGGTTTAACATCATCATCTGCATCAATATCTATATCAATCTCATAATTTTCTTCTTTCAATCTATTTTGTGTTATCTTGGGCAGTTCAGCATATGTGCCTGAATATGCACTATATTTATAGTGTATCAAATTCCAATTAGATGAATAACTACTTATACATTGTCTAGTAAATAGAGAGCAATTTTCTGTTTCAGACTTTGAGGGAACAGTCTGTGTAAGGGTGCGGTATCGCCGTGGAAGAACAACTTGCTGAAAAACAAAATAAGTATTTTAAACAAACTGACAAACTTCTTAAATAACAATAGAAAACAAAATTGTTGTCCTAAGGTATATTTCACAATTAACAAAATAAATTCTCATGTTAATGAAATAAATTAATAAATCAAACTCTATAGAGTCCTTTAGTAATATTTCACAGATTTTATAAAAAAATTAAATATTGTTGAGACGAACATTTCAATATAATAATACTGATGTTTTATATTGTTTTCTAGGACTTGTTCATATATGCTAGTATTATTTAAGGCTCCCCATGCTTATTTAGGTAACCTGTTTTGACACATGAACCAACAAAAACTTATGTTTGTTTCATGACTTCTCATAAAAAACATTTTTATACACAGTAAAAGTGACATTTGATGAATATTAAATATTCACTAAAATGATGAAGCATCAACATTTTAGATGGAAAAGTTAACAAAACGAGTCTATTAGAAAGCTATAAATACTTAAATATGAATAAAACAAATTAAAGTACTTTTTTGCCTCAGTGTTTGTTTAAAAATATTTTTTGTTGTAAATTAACTGCTGATCAGGTCTAACATTTAACTTCAATTTGGTAATATATTTGACCTGTGCCACTGGAGAAGCTATTAAAAACATTGTTCTAATCTGGTAAATAATATAACCCTTATAAAGCAACTAATTAATTTGTTTACTTTTCTTTCTAAAAACAATACAAATTGACTATACTAATAAATAATTAATCATTAATACTCACAGATAGATCATCAGGGGGGTAAAGAAGGAGTTCTCTCTGTGGGTCATTTTGTAAAACTGTTCTATTTTTCAGTAAGAAGTTTTCAAAATCTAAAGGTTCAACCAAATGTGGTTTGTTCTAAAACAGAAAAAATATTTAAATACATAATATTATGAGATGTGTTTGAACAGACATGATATACAGTATATCCCTGGATTGGGTTGCCAAGAAGATAAACTTTCTTATTTTTCATTTTAAAAGAACAATGTATTCTTCATAATAGTTTTTGCTTGTTCTAAAACTGTTGAATCAGTTCTCACCATTCAAATTTCCTTTCAGTTCCAGAGAAACATCAAGAGTAGGTCTATTTAGTTGAAAATTTATTAAGATTTCATTACAACAATTCAACAAGAAAATGAAACTACCAATAAAAATGAACCTACCAATAACAATTTCACTCCATCCATTCACCACCTTCTTGAACGCACAGCTCAAGTCCCTCAGTACCCTATAACTTTTTCAGATCCCTTCTAATGGTAAAGCCCCACAGCATCTCTGCTTCTCTCCTTCACACATTCTGCATTCGGAGGGAGATCATTCGCATAAACTATTTTCTTTGACACGGCCCCAAAGGTAAAAATTTGCCAGTCAAATCAGGACTCCTCAGTGGCGATAAAACAGGACTATTTCAACCGATCCAATTCTCTCCAAATTGCTGTTTTAACCATTCTACAACTATTTGAGCATAATGGGCAGGCCAAGTAACACCTAGCACGATCAATAATCGGTAGAGCGTCCAATTTTTCATTTAGAAAATGGTGTAACATATAAATACGTATGCTGATTAACCGTATATAAAAAAAATTTTGGTCAAATTATACTGTGGTAAGAAATTGCACACCATATGTTAACTTTAGCGGAATATTTATTTATTTATTGATGAACTAGACCTCTAAAGGTTACTCTCTCTGATGAACATCAGGTACTTAGTATTCTGTGCAGGACTGGAAGACTCAAGAATGATCATTTGTATCGTAATGTCAGAGTTAGGCAGGACAAAATCCCTGGGCAAAGTGCATACTCCAAGTCTGTGGTCAGTGAATTGAGGCAGAGTGTGGGTGATGGTGAACCAAACCCTAAGATTAAATATGTTAACGGTGTTCCCACTATTGCTTCTTTAAGCTAGATCAGCCCAACAGTGTTAAGATACCAATTTTTACCAGAATTCTCGTGGTTTACATACTAAAACAGAAGATCTTTATCTAGGCTTGTGCTGGTTGTCTGAATTCAAGATAATTGCTCTTAGTGAAACTAACTTACAGTCTGACATTGGTGATTCCGAGCTCTTTCCGTGCGCATACAGTGTATTTAGGGTATATAGAAGACTGGACGTTACTACTAACAGATCTGGTGGGGGAGTACTTTTGGCAATTCATTGTGATGTTCAAGTGGCTCACATAGATTTATCTGCTATTCTAGAGGCAGCACCAATTATTGATATTGTTTTTGACAGTTAATAGGACACATTGAGACACGACGGAGCCACTTAGCAATCACAGAATTATTTTTATTATATATCCCAGCCTCCCAACACCTTTCAGTAACAACATTATGATGGCAGAATTTTCAGAATTTATTAGGATCATTGCAGATTGCCTTTGGAAAACACTGGCTTCAACATTCTTTATTTCACAATGAGCCAAAACAGTTAAATATTCACAATCAGGAGACAGTTCAAATTTTAAGTGGTTATCTTATACCTATCATGCAAACTTTGAACCCTCTCAATCTGTTTGCTAAAACTGCCTAGCCAATACCAAACAACAACATATTTACATACAAACTTCGAGAATTCTGGAAGTTCTAGGATGTTCTTCAATGCTTCTGTGACTATAGTTTCGCTGTCAAGCAGCGAAACTATAGTCACAGAAGCATTGAAGAACATCCTAGAACTTCCTGACAGCGAAACTATAGTCACAGAAGCATTGAAGAACATCCCAGAACTTCCAGAATTCGAAGGGCCACTTGCTCCAGTTGCTGCTTGACAGCAAAACTATAGTCACAGAAGCATTGAAGAACATCCTAGAACTTCCAGAATTCGAAGGGCCACTTGCTCCAGTTAGCTCACACGCTGGCTACGTCCTTCACCTACAAAAACCAACAGTGAAGCCAGATAAGTAGTCTCCAAGTCTGTATGTAGTATGGACAAGTTTCACCAAGTAAGGGCAACAACAATCAATGAACAACATATTTACAATTGAGCTTATCTATAGATCTAGAAATCTAAAAAGGATAAATCTAAAAAAGTTTAAAATATTTTTTGTTTTTGTATTTTTGATTTAACATTGACCCATCTCCAGAACGATCAGCACCAGAAGGCATTTTCACCCAATCAACCTTCGAATTTGTCGAACCCTTCCTTTTTGCAAAAAGAATATTGTATGTTACAATACTCTTAAATTTTGTATTCAAGAAAATGTTATAGGAACACTGAAGAATTTTGGGTAGTTCAATGTTCGATTTTGAATTTTTAAGAAGTTCTAAGTTCGACTGTGAACCTTAGACATACTATTTCAGGGGTTCGAAGTTCGAGGGAACATATTTGCTTGGGTTTGTTCATAGCTCGGTTCGAACAAAACATGGGTTTGCACACCTCTAATGCAGAGTATAGTCTTCTTAGATCTATAGTTAAAAACAAGCTGGGAGAAGCATATATAGTATGTCCGTGGAACTGAAGAGTCTCTTAAGGTTAATCCCTCTAGATTCTGATCTCACATACAGGAAAGGAGGCGAGCAAGTAACATTCCCAGTACTGTGTCTGACGAAAGTTGCATGGCTTATAATAACCCTCAAACAATTGTTAACTGTTTTGGACAGTATTTTAATAGTGTGTACCGTCCTCAATACATCACTGAACCAGTGGAGACCTCCGGACCATCGCATATAGCAGTCAGTGTGGCAATGATTGGTGATAAGGAAGTTCTTAAAGCCATCAAGAAGCTCAAGAACAAGTTTACTGCTGGACCAGATTGGGTGCCATCCTTTTTGATTAAGGACTGTGCACATGCTCTTCTCAAACCCCTTAGAACCCTATTTAACTTGTCACTATGCACACATTGCTTTCCTGAGGTTTGGAAGGTTGGTCGGATCTGTCCTGTTTTTAAGTTTGGGGACCGTTCGAGGGTCAGCAACTACAGGCCTATAGCTATCCTATGTAATTTTATCCTGCCGTGAAGTATCGCTTGTCACAATACCAGCATGGGTTTATGGAGCGGCGCTCAACACTGACGAATTTATCCCTGTTCACACAGTATGTAAGTGAAGCTTTGGATGGACGGAGTCAGGTGGATGTCATTTATAGACTTCTCCAAAGCGTTCGATCTTGTTGACCACTCAACACTTCTGTACAAGCTGCATTTGGCGGGCCTTAATGGAGGGCTGATAGCATTCTTTGGATCCTACTTGACTAACCGTGTGTAATATGTTTTTTATAATGGATTTAAGTCTGAACCCTTCACTGCTAGTTCTGGCGCTCCACAGGGTTCCAATCTTGGCCCACTCCTCTTTCTGTTATGTATCAACGACATAAGCTCTGTAATTTCTGGTAATCATCTATTATTTGCTGATGATCTCAAATTATACTCGTGTATACGATATTGGTGACTGTTCAAGACTCCAGGTGGACCTTGACAACTTACAGCTGTGGTGTGTTGAGAACAGGCTTAAATTAAATGTCTCGAAGTGCAGTGATGACATACACTAGAAAAACCAACCATATAGCTTTTCCCTACAAAGTGGGTGGTGTACCATTGGCTAGGACTGAAACACACAGGATCTTGGCATTATATATGATGAACATTTAAGTTTCACTGGACATATTCAAACAATTACGGCATCCTGTTTGAAGTTGATGGGTTTCATTATGAGGAATGACAGATCATTTTCCAATTTGGATAGCTTGAACATTCTCTATTTCGTTTACATTCGATTGAGGCTTGAATATTGTAGCTTGGTTTTTTATCCCTTTTATAGTGTTCAGATTGGTGCTCTAAAAGATGTTCAGCGTAAGTTTTTAAGACACCTTGTATATAGGGAATCTGGTACCTACCAGAGAGGATGCGATCATGACCAATTGCTGATGCAAACTAGCGTACCCAGTTTGTATTTGCGTAAAAAAGTTGCATCTGTAATGTTCCTGCATAACTTGTTTCATGGTAAAGTTGATTGTCCAGACTTATTGATGCAATTAAATTTTCAGTTCCACAGGCTGCATCTAGAGTAATGAGAGTGTTTAAGCCTCCAATACCAAGGACTAACTTGTATATGAAATCACCTGTGTATACAATGAGCTCTGACTTTAATGACATTGCAAACTTGTGCGATTTCTATTCGGATAGAGCTGCGATTATTCATAGGGTGGCTATATCTTACTTTGTCAGTTATTAGGACCATTATATGTACTGTTTTGTGGAATTTCTGCCTTGTGATGTTTTGCACAGTATTTTAGTTTTGTTTGTGGAAGTATCTTTTGCTCATATTGTTCTTTTTGTTTGGTGCCCCATTAATGGGATTATCCTGTTGGGCATATATTCAATAAATATATAAATAATTGCCATCTTGTACATTAATTATTCGTTCTTGTTAATACAGTTTAATTAAGTCAAGTCACTGTGTTTGTTCTTATGTAACACAGAATCCCTAAAACACTCCAGAGAGGGTTCTTTAACGTGCCCAACATCCCATGGACACAGGACCAACGGCTTTACGCCCCCCTCTGAAAAGCGGAATGTGCAAACATTCAACTTGCTCAAATACAATGCCACAACCTCGGTTGATAATAACGTTACAGTATGTACTGAAACAGTGAAAGGAGAACCTGAGGATCGAACCCAGTACCCTTTGGTTCAGAGGCACACTTTCTTACCACTGAATCACCAAGGCTCTTAAAAAAAGAGTTAAAATATTTCTTTTCTCATCAATTTATTCCACATTGTTAGGTTGTTATTAGAATCGTTTTAATAGTTGCGTAAAATTCGGGCAGCTGAACACTGCTTGGTATAGGTTAAATAAGCAAGATTATCAGGCTTATCAGCAGGTTTACTTTCAAATAAGCATGCACAATTTTTATATTTAAATATTCTTATTATCTACCACACCTTCTTAAGCTACTGATTTAGACAGTGAATTAGATAAGTACAATAGGAATTAATTGTCTATAAAAGTCAACATTGGGCATGTTAACTATTTAAAAATTAAGTTTTCATGAGAAACTTTGGAATTAACATTTAATCAAGTAGTCTTTTGGCTGGACTGCAAAGATCTTAATTTGGAAAAAAGTAATGTTTTAATAGGCAATTAACACAATTATTTTATTAAGTGAAGTAATGGCAAAGGAATTTCTAATGAGGTCACTGATACCAGGCAAAAACAATCAATACATCTTACTGTTTATTTATTTCATGGAAAATAATGGAAAAATATTTTATTATCGCGTCATAATGATCAATTAAGCATGAAGGATATCCGAGAAATATCAATTATTTACTGCACTTGCTTTATGTATATTTTCTAGCTATATAAAATTAATAAATTCCACTAAGTTTGTCTGTATAAAAATCCCAATACAGTTTACATATACATTATAGAGCTGGTATCTATTTTTAAAGATCGAAAAATTGGAACAATAAAAACAACGCACTTGTTTTGTTTACGTTCCCGCCTTGCCGTCTACATCCTGCAGTCAGTAGGCGTAACGCAATAAGAACTATTAAATATAATTATGTAATAAAAGTCGTTATTTGTAAGACAAATACAATTATCTAACCGGATGGCGTGGTTAAGTTTTAAATGTATGTAGATGGGTGATACACTAATAATTTAACATAACATAGTACTTAGACCATATCTTCCACTTACTTGCACAGTGCTCTCCCTGACAACTTGCGAGACAGTTTGCCTTAGCTGTGCAGCTGTCCCCGGTTTTCCTAAACTTTTCGTAAACTTTCGTTCACTCATATTTTTAATTTAAACTGTATTATTTTATGTTTCTTTAATTGTTTGTACTTATTTACACCCATTTCGATCGACCGATCCCAACCATAGCAGGAGAATCATTTGACATAAAAACCTGTTGTCTTGTCATATGAAAGTTCCTATTATTATTTTTTCGGCTAAATTTTGATTGATTTTACTTTAAATTTTGTCTTTAAATCAAGCGAATATAACCTTTTGAAATTGTAAGGACTGAGCAGCAAGTGGATTTTTTTTAATTAAAATATTTTTTAATTTTTTTGAATTCCTTTTTGATATCTTTCTAAACTAGGCGGTGGCTAAAATCACGCTTCTTGCACATAGACAAAAATGAAAAAAAATTTATCTATATGCTATTAATAAATGAAGATATTTAGTCAATAACATCTTTAAAATTGTTTTTTTTTATCGTTAGGAAAGTCGGCTTTTAAGACATTTTCTAATATAAAAAGCAAACCATACTTTCCAATCTATTTGAGATTTAAAATTTTACTTGGTCAAGCGTGGTCATTATTATATTAAAATAGCTGTCTAAGCTAGTATAGTTAAATGTATTTTAACCTAGTCAGGCGTTTCTGTTTGAAAAATTATCGCATTTTGGGAAGCACTTCTCAGAAAAATTTAACGGAATCATTTCAACAGCATATTTCGAAACCCAGTTGAAGTTTTTCCAATTCATAACAATATTTTACTTTCTGTATAATAGTGTCGTTTCAAACTGAATGATTTTTAATTATTATAAATATGCTTAATGTGTGCTGTGCCCATGAATTGACCACAAAGATGTATCAAGTGCAGCTCAACTAATGCAGATGATTTTGTCCGTTTCTGCTTAATCTGATGTGTGTTTATTTGGAAAGTACAAAAACGAAATAAATTTTGCAGTTATTTGAAGACAACTATACTGTTGTTTACATATCTTAAGCATAATTAAAAATTATTTGGGTACCTTGTGTAATCAAAAACATTGCCTCTATGGCCTAGGTTTTTAGATAACTCTATCCTACAAAGGCGGAGGACTTGGTTGACACTTTTCACTCTTTGACACTTCCAGAAACGTCAATTGGCGTGACAGCTACAGCTGGCAAGACTGGTGCTGGTGACTAGTGATTACGTACTTTTTTCAAGGTTAAACAACACTAAATTTTTATTTTAGTGGTGGAAGCTATGTAGGAAGTATAATTTAAAAAGTATATATTTCAAGTAAATAATAAGTTAACATATTAAATAATACATTTTCCAGCTAAATGACTCCGCAGCTATGTCACCACTGCGTTGTAAATATAATTGATTGCTGTTGCTGACAGTAGTCTAATTATAGTTATGAAATTCATGTATCAGATTAACTCAAAAATGTTCAGCAAATGAGAAAATTAAAAAGGTAATCTAAGTAGTGGTAGGATTAAGAATGGAAGACGAATTAGACGATAAAATTATCTATCAAACGTATGTGTCACACATGAAGATCCTATCGAAAATTGCATGGGGTTTACCCCTAAATTTTAGCCCTCTATCAATTACCTCAAACATTTGGAAAGTCTTTAAAGTATATATTTTCAAGCCAGAAATTATGATTTTTGGAACTATAGTGTTTTTAGTATTTATGTATATGCAAGCAGTTGATGTATGGAGTCGTAATTTACTAGGGCGGTTGCAGTATACCATCAGTCGAAGTGCAAGAAGCAAGGCAGACAAGTTGAGTTTTTTCAGCAGTGATGTTGAAAAAGCAAGCTGGCAGATGAAAGTAGGCAACATTGCTGCATATGCTGTACAAGGTAGAAGACCAAAAATGGAGGATAGGTTTGTTATACATGATAATGTAAGTGGTACTGGTGTTGGGCTATTTGCTGTTTTTGATGGCCATGGCGGTGAATTCGCTGCAAACTATGCCAAAGAAAAACTTATGCAAAATGTGTATGAAAAAGTAATAGAAATTAAACATCTTATATTAGGTACACCTTCAAGTGTACCACAGATAAAAGATTGTGAAGAAGATAAAAAGGAACCAGAAAAACCTTCTACGCCAAGCTTGGCAGAAAGACGGAAGAGTTTTAGGAAAACGAGTTCTACAACTGATGAGTGTGTCAAAGGTGTGAAAGAAGTAACTGATACAGAGCTTCTAAGTAAATTAGATAGTGTGAGACCTATTACAAGAGAGGTACGCCCATCTAGTAGAACACCATCTTTTAAAAGACAACCTGCCACAGGTTATTTCAATAAATTTGGAGCAATTGATTATGGTAAATTGCTTACCGATGAAGTTTTAGCTGCAGATGAATTACTACTAGAGATAGCCAAGAAAAGTATGGATGTTGCTGGGACTACAGCATTAATTGCAGTGTTAGAAGGCACCAAATTAATTGTAGCAAATGTTGGTGACTCTAGAGGTGTTATGTGTGATAGCCGAGGCAATGCAATTCCACTATCCTTTGATCATAAGCCTCAGCAGGTCCGCGAACGTAAAAGAATCAAAGAAGCTGGAGGTTTTGTCACCTTTAATGGAGTCTGGAGGGTTGCAGGCATTTTGGCAACATCACGTGCCCTTGGAGATTATCCATTAAAAGATAAGAAATTAGTAATTGCAGATCCTGATATACTAACTTTTGATCTCAATGATCATAAACCTCTGTTCCTAATATTAGCTTCCGATGGTCTTTGGGACACATTTTCGAATGAAGAAGCTGTAAGCTTTATTAAAGAACGATTAAATGAACCCGATTTTGGTGCTAAAAGCATAACTTTACAGTCATATTACAGAGGTTCCTTGGATAATATAACTGTAATAATTATTAACTTAAAAGACTTCACATACAGGTCACACAATATTTCAAAGAATGCATGAATACGTAATTTGATATTTTTATATGTCTTGAGTAGATCGTAGGCTTGCTCAGGATTTTTAGATTTGAAGAGTACCTGCATTTTATTCAGTTATCAGTTTGGAATTTAAAAATAGTTAAATTGTTGAAGTATTTGTTATAACATTTTACTTGTTAATTTTCACTATTTTACTATTTTGTTGTTACTTATACCCATTTAATAACTTGCAATTCTGTCATTTTAGTAGCAGTGGCTCTTTTTATTACATTTTATTGTTTGCAGTTCAAAATATATAGATTTGTAATTTTCAAAGCTCCCAATGTGAGTTATGATTAAGTACTTAACTAGACACTGAGTAATTGATTGTTACAGAATTATTTGTAACATTAATGCCAAAATAGGCTTTCAATGTGATTTCTTTATTGACTGTTATATATATACACCTGTCATTAAATGTTTAAGGTTTGTTGTGAATTATTAAATGAAAATAAAAGTGTAAAAATAACTATATATTTTTCTCTACCCTCAATCCTTTTAGTGAATTTTCTTTAAAAAAAATCACTAATGAGGAGATCCCGACTTTTGAATTCTGAAAAAATTTCTTCAAATGAGCGCTAATTAGGCCCCCCAGAATACATATCCGGGGTCAGTTTCAATTTTTATATGTTTATATATATATATATATATATATATATATATATATATATATATATATATATATATATATATATATATATATATATATATAATATATGTTTATGTATCACACCGATAACTCAAAAAATAATGGGCCGATTTTGATTAAATTTGGTGAGTACATTCCTTTTGCAAATGGCTTCGATAAGTTCGTTAGCCAGGAAAATCTGCCTAGGTTTTCCCCGAAAATTTTGTGTTTTCTTTCGAAAAAAAATTATATCTCCGGAATTAACAAAGTAAGGGCAACCAAATTTGGTACGCGGGTTTATATCCCTATAGGTAAGTTACCTGTCATTTAGCTATGTAGGTCAAAAGACAAAAAAGTTATAGGCATTTAAAGAAAAATAAATTTTTCCTCAAAAAGTCAAAGTTGCGATTTAAAACTTCAAAATTGGCAACATTTAGGCAAATAACTTGAATCTAATACGGGCTATGGAAATTAAATGCCTCAAGAAGGATGTTTTGCAAACCCTGAAGTCTTAGTTTCAACCGTCATTGTCCTTCATTTTACTAAAATGTTTCCAGAAAATTCATTTCAAATACACCCTTTCTCTGATGCTTGGCAGTAGCCTTAGCTATAAAGTTTATCGTTTAATGGTATATAATTTTTGTCGAATTTTCGTAAAAAATCAATAAAGCTCAATATATCAGTTATAGAAGATATGAAAAAAATTGTATATATTAATTATAGGGTGTCTTGAGCTACATCTTAAAAAAACATTTCTACAATCACAGGCTGGCCCATAAGTCGTTGGTGATACGAATTTTCTTTTTTTTTTATCAATCATGCCTTATGTTATTGCATTTTTGCATTTTCCATCGAAATAGAATGCATGTTTGTAATAAAAGAAATTCTGGATGCAGCAAGTGCGTTATGGTAGCGAATTTTGATCACATGTTTCATATTTGAATAGCCCAATTTGCTATTAACCCATAAGGTTGACCAAGAAACAAGTTTTTTCGGGAACACTTTAAGTTAACTTTTGGAAATTTTTGTACATTTTCACACAATAAAGTTATTTTTATGAAACATGGCACATTGTTTCTACTATATAGGTTATACTGGTAACCAAAATTAATGCCTGCTTTCTTAAAAAAAAACACACATATTTGCAATAAAAACATTTTTATGAAAATTCACTACCATAACGCACTTGCTGCGTCCAGAGTTTTTGTTTTTGTTTTGTTATTCTGAAAAATGATATTTCCTCAAGTGTTGGTATTGCATCTCAAGGTCAACAGTTGTAATAAAGAGTAAAAACGTAGATAGGGCCAACTCCTTGGAATCGGCTATGAAGTAAGGAGTCAATAATATGCTTAAATTAAAGATTTTCAACAGGTATAATACTAATTGAAAAAAAAAGTGGTTATTAGGAATTAGGATAATTTTTTGTACTACAACATTAAACCTTTAAACTATTCTAGTTTATTTTAGATTGTACATGTCATCCAACACAACAATTAAAAATTGTCTTAACTGAGTGGTGGCTATTAAAAACTATTTAATTTATGCATGTAAAATAAGTGCTATTAACAGGAATGGCAAAAAATGGAACACTGTGTAAAGGCGAAATGTGAAACTATGCTAGAAACTAATGATGATGACTTAGGCGACGTCCCCTGTGGGTCCGGGGACTAACTAAAAGAATAGGCCCAAGGTAACTCCTGCATGTCGTAAAAGGCGACTAATTGGAATCAAACACTGGCGGGGGTCTTGTCCATGTGGGCCTGAAGGGAGGCGGATATCTCTGGGGAGTGATGTACACCCGGATTTTGAGGCCTCCACTCTGGGCCTAGAAATGGATGGTTGCCCGCGCTTGGTTGTTACTCGGGAGCGGGGTTCCGGAAGTGTGCCGCCTTGGGTTGAGTGCTGGCGGGTGTCGTGTGTCTAGACGACCCGGAGGGGATTGACAGCTCTGATGAGTGGTAAACACCCGGAGTTTGGGGCCCCCACTGTGGGCTTCGGAACGGACGGTCGGCTTCGCTTGTGCGATGCTCGGGAGCGGGGCTCGATGGGATGTCACCTTGAGTCTAGCACTGGTGGGTGTCGGGTCTAGACGAACCCGGAGGAGACCTGATATCTTTAGGGGTGGAATAAAACTAAGGGTTGAGGCCTCTTCTGTAAGCTTCGAAACGGACAAACGACCCCACTTGGATGCTGCTCGGATGCATGACTTCATGATGCTGCACCGAGTCAAACACTGACGGATGTCTGGTCCAGACGAACTCGGAGAGAGGTTATCTCTCTTTGAGCTTTGAGACGGGCAAGCGACTTCGCTCAGATGGCAGTACATCTGTCAAACAAAGTTTCACCTCGCAGGTGTCGTCTCCTGTCGGAAGCTCGATTTGTTGGGTGAAATTTAAGCTAACGCTGGCAGTTGTAGCCGAACCCGGAGGTGGCTGGGGTCTCTAGGGGTGGATTACACCTGGAGACTTGGGCCTACTCTGTGAGAATCGATACAGGCTAACGACCCCGCCTAGATGCTGCTCGAAAGCGAGACTTCATGATACCGCCTCGAGTCAATGAAACACTGGCGGGGGTCTGGTGCAGGTGAGGCAGACATCTCTGGGGAGTGATATGCACCCAGGGTTTGGCGCCTCCACTGTGGCCTCAGAGACTGACAATTGGCCTCGCTTGGTTATTGCTCGGGAGCGGGGTTCCAGATGATACCGCCCTGGATTGAGCCCTGGCATGTGTCCAGACGTCCCGGGGGGCTCTGTTCTCTGATGAGTGGTAAACACCCGGAGTTTGGAGCCCATACTGTGTGCTACGAAACGGACGGACGGCCTCGTTGGGGTGTAGCTCGGTAGCGGGACTCGATGGGATGTTGCCTTGAGTCTTAACACTGTTAGGTGTCAGGTTTGGAAGAGCCTGAGGGGAGCTGATATCTCTAGGGGTGGATTACAACTGGAGATTAGATGCTGCTCGAGAGCGGGACTCCATGATACCGCCTCGAGGCAAACACTGACAGATGTCGGGTCCAGACGAACTCGGAGAGAGGTTATCTCTCTTTGAGCTTCGAAACGGGCAAGCGACTTCACTCAGATGGCAGTACACCTGCCAAACAAACTTTCACCCTCAACAAAAGATCGACTCCCTCAAGGAGCTGGAATTGATGGGTGAAATCTAAATAATTAGACGTGAGCCACAATAGAGACCTAAGGTCGCGGTGGAGGGACTGGAATAGCCCACTCACAATAAAATCTAATCTAATCTAGGCGACGTAATTATGGATAAGAAACAGGAAATTGAAAGTAAGAAGATTTATAAAAGAAATGAAAGTTATTGTTTGTCGTGTGTGGTTAAAAGGACATTGCAAAATTCCGGAAAACTAACTAGCTTACTCCGCTGCACATAATGCAATCACAGATGGGGCAAATCTTCAAATAATGATGACTTGGTTAATGAAGCAAAAGTAATTTCAAAAAAAAAAGTTCGAATCCTACTGGTATAAAATTAAATCAAATGCTAACAATAACTTTTTCGATACAGTTACCACTGCATACACTAACAATCCTACCCCGACATATATCAACCCCATTAAACCGTCTGATATTTGGGCATGGTGCTTTTCCGAAACATATGTTTACGCCAGGATTAAAAAACAGCCCTGACTGTGATTGCGACAGGGCAAGTACCTGCGACATGGAACATTTAATTTTTTGTTGCAGCTTCTACAAAAACATAGAGAGGTGCTTCTTTTATTTGTTTCCCATCAAATTTTGCCTCCTTTTTATATCTGGCTCTTAGAAATAAAAGGATCTTGTTTGCAGTAATCAAATTTATTAAAAATGCAAAACTATTCAGTCACCTGTAAAATTAGTTTTTGTTCGTAACAACCTGTTTTAATCGCAGCTAGATTACATAGATTAGGGAAACTCCTACTGTATCTCCAAGTTGTATTACCTATATGGCCCGTGGCCTGTGTGTGTTGTCTTTAAGTCATCATAATAGATCCTATGAGGTGAAGAGTCTTCCTGTTGATATCATTAGGCTAATAGTATGTTATTCTAGGTATAAGAGAGTAATATTATTATATTTTTAATAACAATTTTGCAGCATACTCTCGAGTATTCTTGTGCGGATTATCCATGCTGTGAAATTGATCAAAATTTCGAATCCAAATATCAATTTTTTTTGTTTCATCCAGTATAAATTTAATAAATATCCATAATAAACACTAACGACCGTCTAAGTATGGACCTGCCTATTATAATTACTACGTTGCAAAAATCAATGGCAAATAAAACTCTGAAATTGGTTAGAACCTGTAGTGTAGTAGCATATATGTAGAGACAGAATGAACTGCCACAGATTGCTTATTCTGTTGCGATGACATTTTATTTATCTCCGAACGTGCCACCACAATATGAACAGCTGAGACGGAACCATATCCGGGAATGTTTAACAGTCATATAAATGAAAAAACCTGAGAGGTCACATTTTAATGGAAATTGAGTTTTATATACCATTCTCTTCTATGGGCAAAGGGCTATCTATTGGTGTAGATTTTTAACGCAGAATCCGACAATTTACATAACATGTTCAGTGTTGAAAAAAGAGGCCAGATGCAAAAACCGGCACCTCCCCACAATGTTCAGTTTCAAATGTCGACATGCCCATCCCAAGCCAATATAAACCACCTTGTGTGTCACATGTTACAACACAGACATTTTGTTGTGAGTTGTCAGTATAATATTTTATTCTAGGTTATAATTATCGCTGAATGTCTGCTAAAAATGGGAAACAAGTTGTTAAAGGATCCAAACCTGGAGAAAATTGGTTTACCAGTAGATCAAGGCAAGAAGGCTAGCATCATTAAATTAATAAAAAAAAGTTCTGGACGCAGCAAGGTCCTTATGGTAGTGAATTTTTATTAAATGCTTCAAATTTTAATAACTTAATTTGCTATAAACTTACCAAGTTGAATTTTGTTACGTAGTAAGGTCTTTCCTAAGGCAACATATCCACCAAATTTTATTAAAATAAGTATGTAATTTTCAGAGAGAAAATTTTTTTTCAAAAGAAAACTTAAAATTTGAATAAATCATTTTTTTTATAAACTTAGGAAGTTGAATATTTTGATGCGTAGTAAGGCCTTTCCAAAGGCAAGATATCCGCTAAATTTAATTTAAATAACTTTGTAATTTTCCGAGAAAAAAATTTTTTTTCGAAAGAAAACTCCAAATTTTCCCAGAAAACCTAGTCGGATTTTCCTGACTCACGAACTCGTTAAAGCCATTAATAAAAGAAATATATATATATATATATATATATATATATATATATATATATATATATATATATATATATATATATATATATATATATATATATATATATATATATATATATATATATATATATATATATATATATATATATAAACATATAAAAATTGAAACTGACCCCGGATATGGGTTCTATGGTCCTAGTTCGCGCTAATTTGAGAAAATGTTTGCAAATGCTCACGATCCAGTGCCAAACGAAAACTAGGCAAGTTGCAAAGGATGGCTTGCCTAGGCATCACAAGGAGGTGTTGCTGGACTTGGTGGGTTATGCATTTATGCGACTGTATACAACTTACATGTGCAGTGCTTTAATTTGACCAATAATTACTACTGTGCTCAGGTTGTTTCAGAATCCAATGCTAAACAACTGTGACTATGTGAACTGGGATATCAGTTCGAAGCCAACAGTAATTACATTGAAAAAAAGTCTGGACGCATCAAGTGCGTTTTGGTAGTGAATTTACTAGTATTACTTATATAGTAGAAACAATGTACCATATATCATCAAAATAACTTTATGTTTGAAGCTGTACAAAAATGTTTCGAAAATAAACTTAAAATGGTCTCGAAAAAACTAGTTTCCCGACCAACGAACCTTATAGGTTAATAGCAAATTGAGCTATTCAAATTTGAAACATTTAATAAAAATTCGCTGCCATAACACACTTGTTGCGTCCTGAATTTCTTTTCTTACAAACACGCATTATAATTTTGTGGTTGAAATTCAATACATTAAAGATCAGCTCAGAACTAGTACGGACAAGGGGACTTCGACTATCTAATTAAAACAAAGTATTGTTTAATCTATTTGAACTGAGCCGATTTTCCTAAAAATTCGCTACAATAACGCACTTGCTGCGTCCAGAGTTTTTATTTTTTCTTTCGTTAATGTTATGTATTACGTAGAATAGCCTAGTTTAACATGCTAAAATGCCACAACAACCGCAAAGCATTGGAATTTGATTAAACTGAAATCCTTATTCACCTAATAAATAGTGTTTTTGCGAAATAGGTATTTGTATATATTGAAAGTTCTGTATTATGGAAAAAAGTTACTGAAATTTACTTAAAAGATGAAAAATAATATAGTAAAATGATTATTTAAACAAAAAGGTAACTTGTTCTCAGCCGGTCACCCATCCAATTACTGACCATGCATAGTTGCTTAACTTCAGCGATCAAGCCGATGTACTCAATACGGTGTTGCCTCTTTGAAATTATTTATTTTAGGGATCTTAGTGAATCGCTGCATTTACTAAAAACTACTGTATATATATATATATATATATATATATATATATATATATATATATATATATATATATATATATACTCGGATCTTGTCTTTAGTGAAAAAAATCACTAAAAAAAGAAATTTGGGTTTAATGAAACTAGCTAGGAGAGGCAGTATCAGTAAGTACAAAAACAATAATAATATAAATTTAATATGAAGAAAATCTAAATGAAATTAATAAACAACCTCAATATTTTTATACTTTATAAATGGCCTATTTATAGTTTATATGCAACATCTTTGTTAATAAGAAGTTTAGAAGATACCCATTCAGAAAAATATAGATAGTGTTAGTACTATATGAGTAAATAAACTAAAACTTACTACATTAAATTCGACAGGTAGTTTAAATTTGTTAGCGAAATAAAAAAAATCCATGATACACAATAATTATTAAACCTATATACTGGAGTTTCTAGCATTTAGCATTTCAGAAAACAACTTAACATGTCCGATAAAACCTATCTTTGTGAAATATTGTGACGTAAATGGGGTTATAAGACTAAGGAGAAGGGTATTTGAGGGAAACAAAGTAATATACAATCGGTTCCAAAGACATTTGGGGCAAAAGTTATCTAAGAAAGTAATAATTACAAAAATAGTCTTTCGAAAAAGTTAACAGTGCACATCACTTGATGATCGGAAGTACTTGAAGCGATCAGCCTAGACGATTGTCACGTTTATCTAAATGACGAAAAAAAAATCCCAGTTCATTACAAAACATTCATACACAACACCCAGAAAAACTTATTGAGCCGGAATTTTTAGTGACCATATTGTTGATACTTCTGTCTTACTTGGTAATCTAACTGAAGATATGTACTTGGAGTTGTTGATTCAATGTTTACTGACATTGACTAGCATTATTTCGAAGATCAGTTGGTATGTCAGCAGGATGAAGCTCCTCCACACTACGCTTTGCTTGTTCGACAGTACCTCAACCACAGCTTCCCCGCACTATTGCCAGATTTACCACCCCTAGATTTGTTTTGTGTGGGGGGTGTTGTCACAAAAAGTAAATTTATCCCACTCAGCCTGACTCCTTACAACATCTATGCCGGCGTATCGTAAATGAATGCTGCCAAATCCCTACAGAAATGTCACAGAATGTGTGTCGACGTTTCAAACAAAACTTGTATTTTTGTATGGAGGATGGTGGTCGAAAATTTGAACTAACATGTAAGTTTTTGATAAATCAATTACTCGCCTTTAGAACTGAATTTCCCAGAAGCCACTGCTTCAAATTTCAAAAATAAGGTACCATTGAGAAGTGATTTACATCAGCTCCTGTTGATTAAGATTTTAGGGGTGGATGCACCACTGCTTAAGGGTTGGTGTTGTGGTCTTGAAAATAAGCCTACAAGTTTTCCCCCCTTGAAGGAAAAATTCACTTCTTTGAGTGATTTTCAACTAAATCACGAAAACTGCCCTAAAACGTGTAACCTCCCTTAAATCAGAATTTATAACTCGGTAATAGGCAAGCAGTAATATGTGCGGGACCTTAAATGAACCCAAATCTGGTCCGTAGTGAGGTCACTGTTTACTATAAATCCCACCCCAAAAGGTTTCTATCTATCAGATTTATGACTAGCAAGATTAGAAATACTTTATGAGGTTGGAAGATCTTAATATTGTTTACTACTTACGCTGTTGTTGTGTTGTTGCACTGCCTGAAGTCTCATATTTATCAGCGCTCCAAACTAGTGCCTGGTTACGATGGTTTTTAATTAAGATTTCTCTTCGATATCTAGGAATGCGATATTAAAGAGTCTTAATTACTTTGTCACCAAAAAGTCAAAAGGGTTTAAAGAGGAATTAATCTTCAATCAAACAGACATATTAATGCAACAAAATATTGAATTTATTCATATGAATTGAATTTGGAATTGCGACACAATGAAATAAAATAGCTAGTAAATCCAAAATAAACATTAATTGCACACAAATAGAAATCAAATAAATAGCAAGAACTTCAATAACAAGAAATTATTAATTAACGTACATATGACAGAGTAATGATATAAATGTGGATGTATCTTACTAAAGAAATATAAGCACTTATATATTGAGGTATATTAAAAATCAGATGCTGTGTGTTGCAGCTCAAAAGTAAACAAATTATTATGTAAATTATTTGATGTTTGTCAATCAATTCTGTTAGTTTTGTAATTAGATCCTAGCCAGTTCTTAGAGAGACTCAATTTAAAAACATATATGTATATATATATATATATATATATATATATATATATATATATATATATATATATATATATATATATATATATATATATATATGTATGTATGTGAAAACTCTATAGTAATTATTGAGAATAAATGATATTAAAGATAATGTATAAGTTGGATATTTTTACAATATTCACTAGTTACAATTTCAAAACAAAAAAAACTAAATGTTTAAATTTACAAAAACTGAGAAAATTCCAGAGATTTAAACAGGAAACCTATAATTATTCTAACAGCACCTCCCTGACATTGTTTGGACTCAAAACTTGACTAAGTGAGTTTGAAAGTTCAGATTATAAAAAGTTCAGACATCAAATGACTGCATGAAATAAATTTTGCTGGTTCAGAAAACAATTCTATGTGGACTCACCAAACTTTCCTGCCTTGAATTATCTGTGACTTTATAGGGATGCCCTCCAAGTTGGATCCACTAAGAATGCCTGACACGAGTTTCAGTGACTCCGATATGAGATAAGCTGGGAAAAATCAGTGATGCTTCACATTAGTGGTCACTGCAGGTGGATTTATTGTTTCACGTGTACCAGACCATTGGACACCCAGGTCCATATTCTGCATTCGCTTGTTTGAAACTTCGCGAATCGCAATTAAAACGTAAATTTGCCCTGATGAGATTTACTGCCAAATGACTTAAAGTTCGGCGATAACCAGGAAATTCTTTTAAAGCAGCAAGGCAACAGGTCTAAACAAAGAACCACAATTTAACTTCCGTTTTATGCTGGATACTATGTTAATTTAAACTCGAACATCATTAAAACACTTTAAACAATCACGGAGCATTGTTACAAGGTAGTATAGGTAACAGGACAACTATTAAAAACTCAGTTTATAAGACAATTCGAGAGACGCCTAAAGTCAACGTGTTTACGCCATAGGCGTCAGTGCCAGACTCCCAGAGGTAGAGAGCGTTCGGCCGCTCCTGACCCCTGCACGAAATTTTCAGAGTTATCAGCGTTAGTGGCTATGTGCGAGCAAGCTCTCGCCTTCATTCTTTGAATGAGATAAAACGAGACCCCCAATCATTGGCGAAGTCACCGACGTCTTCTATACAGACCTCCACAATAATGGACTCGTCCGTTCATTTGCCAACCGTTTTTCTAGATTGCATCATAATTACGTCAGCTTTTACCTAGAATTTCAGGACAATAGAGATGTTTATTTTCCCCAACAAAATGAAACGTTTTTCAATATTTAGATTTCGACGTATATTATAAGGGAGTTCAGTACGCTTCTTACAATACAGAATTTTTTAGCGAATTTTCATCATCATTTTGAAACCAAAACTTAAAATATTTAATATAGATAGAGTTTCTGGTATTATTTATTATGCTTGGGGTTTTTTAAAGTGTTTTTAAACCAGTAATGATTCCACGTAAAAACTGAATCGTTACAAACGAGTCTATTTTGTTCTCATGTGAGTGTATATGTATATATGTGATAAAGGGAAGTTTAGAGCTAATCGCTTTGAAAATGTGCAAATAGCATTAAGGCCGCAGCCAAGTGAATCGGATGACACACACATTTTGTAAGCAGTTCCACATATTCTTAAAGTAATTATTTAAAAGGTATAAGAAACAATTAAGACATTAATGCATTGTATAATATATTTATAAAATGTAACAATCATACAATAATAAATAAGAACAAAATCTTTGTATATACTTATAACTTAAAATAGACAACCAAGATTCATATTTACAAGGCGTACTTAAGTAAAAAAATTAAAACTAGACCATTAGAATTATTTTCTCAATAGATGTTTACATTTTTAGTTAGAAAATTTGATAGATGCTTCTATTATACATGGAAGCATAATGTTAACCTTTCACACATAAAAAAAAAACATATTGATAATACAGTATATTTCAACTTTAAAAATTTAATAAATTCTTTTATGCCAGTAATAACTGATGTTCTTTCTTAATATATGTACAAGACGCTATGCATTATTAATATAATTAATTAACATGTTGAGCCCTGTATTCTTTTAGGACTGCATTCACTTCTGAAATTTAATATTGCCACAATAAGTATCTATAATTTATTTCCAGTCTTACATGAGTGTAATTAAGCATATAATTAAAGAGAAAAATACTGGCTTGAATTTATAAACGCTAACTGAACTTTATACAGTCTAAAGTATAAAGATCTTTAGGAGGAAAATATGCCATACTTCAATAAATATTTAAAGAGGTCGCTAATACGACAGCTTTAGAGCGAAATACTTTGCTTCTGGTTCCATCAAAAATGAGTTTTCGTTCGATAGTTTGTGATCCAAAATAAAGTTTACTTAGCTTTAAAATATACTAATACGATTTAAAAGTTCGTATCCTGACTAGGAAGCAATCAAGTGGTTTGGTTTTATACACATTCGTTATCAAGCTATACCCTTAGGTAAACATTGTATACAATTTAATTTCTCCATTGTTACAGGTTACGATTTTATAAGTCCTTAACATAGTCAAGTTTTGGGATATTTGTAAAATGGTAAAAATCGAACATAAGCTGTCATTAAGTACCTGGATACTTAATGACTTGCAAAACGTGGGTAATCTACAGAGGCCACGGACCATGAGGTCAGGACACAGGATCTGTAGAAATAAGAACCACTTTTAACAAAGGCAATGTAATGGCCATAAACAAAAAGAACGGGTTGGTAATAAATGCATACTTGCAAAACGTGGGTAATCTACAGTGGCCACGGACTGTGAGGTCAAGACATAGGATCTGTAGAAATAAGAACCACTTTTAACAAAGGCAATGTAATGGCCATAAACAAAAAGAACGGGTTGGTAATAAATGCATACTTGCAAAACGTGGGTAATCTACAGTGGCCACGGACTGTGAGGTCAAGACATAGGATCTGTAGAAATAAGAACCACTTTTAACAAAGGCAATGTAATGGCCATAAACAAAAAGAACGGGTTGGTAATAAATGCATACTTGCAAAACGTGGGTAATCTACAGTGGCCACGGACTGTGAGGTCAAGACATAGGATCTGTAGAAATAAGAACCACTTTTAACAAAGGCAATGTAATGGCCATAAACAAAAAGAACGGGTTGGTAATAAATGCATACTTGCAAAACGTGGGTAATCTACAGTGGCCACGGACTGTGAGGTCAAGACATAGGATCTGTAGAAATAAGAACCACTTTTTTATAGGGGGAGTATAATGGCGCTAAACGAAAACAACGGGTCGGTAATAAATGCGTACTTTTAAAGCATGGGTAATCTACAGCGGCGACGTAGGATCTGTATAAATAAGAACCACTTTTTACAAGGGCAATGTAATGGCAATAGACGAGAGGAACGGGAGTAGTAATAAGTGTGTATTTGAGACAGTCGTAGCGAGGTGAAGTTGGGAAATCCTGTCTGATTGTTCATACGAAATACCCTCGCTTTTATATGATTCTGATATCCCTTGGAAACGCAAGAGACACTAACACCGGTTAATTGTGGCAAAAGTCCCGTGTCCCTAATTGAGCATACGTTGTATATAGCAACGCTGAGGACTTAAGGGCTTAACACCACAGTAAATTCATCAAGGCATAGAAGATACACTAGAAAACCCTGCGCTAATCTATTCCATGTTAAACAAGTGGGAGGCTAAATTTATGTGTGGAAGAGATAGAAGATGACCCTTGCAGTGGCAGGCCTTTGACATCAACCACTCCATATAATTATTGTCAACAAAATTTGTGACCTGAATTTGTGCAACCACAGACTGAAAGTCTGGGAGGTTGATGAAACTGTGCACATTTACTATGAGTGAGCGCAAAACATCATTCTCAATGAATTAGGATTTCCCAAGGTGTTGGCGACATGGGTACCCTAAGTTGCTTTCAGTCGAACAGAAACACACTCGATTAAGGATTTCTCGTGATTGTTTGCAAATGTTTGAAGTTGATGCAGAGGAGATTTGTCAATATCGACGAGACATCATACAAAAAATAAATAAATATATATCAGCAAACAGGGTTATGTGGTCGATTTTTAAAGGAGGGCCACACTATTAATTCACAATACTATTACAATCCTCTGTGATGTCTCCGCGAAGAAATCAAATTTAAGAGGACGGTATTGTTGAGAAGAAATGTGTTGTTCATCAGGATAATGCACATGTCCACATATCTGCTAAATCTATGGCACAAATTCATACCTGTGGTTTCAAACTATTGCCACACCTACTTTAATGGCTTGATTTAGCCCCCGTACTTCTACTTGTTCAAAAATAATTACAAGTTCGTTGGGAAATTTTTGTTCAGATGAGGAGGTTAAGCCTGCTGTAACGGGGTATTTTGTAGGATTGGAAGAAGCTTTTTTTCAAAATTGGTATAGAAGCATTACAAGAGAGATGGATAAAATATATAGAGTTTCGGGGGATTATCCAGAAAAATCATAAATCCCTGCATTTTGACTATGATGACAACCACTACACTCATCATACACTATGATGATAATATTTTAATTTATTAGATGTTGCTTAGATAAAATCTAAAACTGTTATTAACAATTATTATACTAACAACAAGCATAAGGTAATCTGTTTAAAAACTGACAAAGAGAGTCCATGTAGAGGACTCCAAAATATAATGGTGTATTGCAGATCACTGCTATACCAAGTTGAATCCTTAACTAGATATTGAGGCTCAACATTTCTCAAAAAAAATTAAATACAGCTATATTTTGTGCAATCGTTTGATCTACAAGAATAAAACTTTGTACCTACATATATTATTCACGTTACAGGTCTTAATCAATGTTGAATGGCATATTTATTCACTTACAACCATCCTACAGAAAATCCAATTACAGGATGGAATACAAAACAAGATAAATTTCAATATGTAAAAGTCTGGACGCAGCAAGTGCGTTATGGTAGTGAATTTTCATTAAAATGTTTTTAATAGCAAATATGTTTTTTTTAAAGCAGGCATCAAATTTGGCCACCAGTATAACCTATATAGTAGAAACAATGTGCCACGGCTCATCAAAATAACTTTATTGTTTGAAAATGTACAAAAATTTCCGAACGTAAACTTAAAGTGTTCCCGAAAAAACTGGGTTCTTGTTCAAACTTATAGGTTAATAACAAATTGAGTTATTCAAATTTGAAGCATTTAATGAAAATTCGCTACCATAACGCACTTGCTACGTCCCGAATTTCTTTTCTTACAAACATGCATTATATTTCGATGGAAACTCCAAAAATCCAATAAGGCGTGTTTGATTAAAAAAAAAAAGAGAATTTGTATCACCGACTTATGGGCCACCTGTGATTGTAGAATTTTTCTTTAAGATGTAGCTCAAGACACCCTATAATTAATGTATACCATTTTTTTTCGTGTCTTGTAACGGATATATTGAACTTTAATGATTTTTTATGAAAATTCGACAAAAATTATATACCATTAAACGATAAACTCTATAGCTAAGGCTACTGCCAAAGCATCAGAGAAAGGGTCTATTTGAAATGAATTTTCTGGAAATATTTTAGTAAAATGAAGGACAATGACGGTTGAATCTACGACTTCAGGCTTTGTAAAACATTCTTCTCGAGACATTTTCTTTCCATAGCTTCAAGTTCTTTGCCTAAATGTTGCCAATTTTGACGTTTTAAATCGCAACTTTAACAATTAATTGTCATTAAATGCCCATAACTTTTTATCTTTTAACTTACAGAGCTAAATTTTGGCTGGTAATTTACTTATAATGATATAAACCCGCGTACCAAATTTGGTTGCCCGTACTTTGTTATTTCCGGATATGAATTTTTTTCGAAAGAAAACACAAAATTTTCCGGGAAAACCTGGGCCGATTTTCCTGACTAACGAACTTATCCAAGCCACTTGCAAAATCAAGGTATTCACCAAATTTAATCAAAATCGACCCATTATTTTTTGAGTTATCGGTGTGATTATATATATATATATATATATATATATATATATATATATATATATATATATATATATATATATATATATATATATATATATATATATATATATATATATATATATATAAACATATAAAAATTGAAACTGACCCCGGATATGTGTTCTAGGGGGGCTAATTAGCGCTCATTTGAAGAATTTTTTTCAAAATTCAAAAGTTGGGATCTCCTCATTAGTGATTTTTTTAAAAGAAAATTCACTAATTAAAAAAAAACGATAAGAAATTTGCTAGACAGACAGCAAATGCTGGTAACACTCATTTAAAGTTAAATTTTAAAATTAAAGGTACCTGAAAATATATCCGCATGAATACTCAATTGATTATATAGCTTACACATACTATACAAGGTAGACAATGTAGCAAATTAGTGCGAGGACGAGCCATCTAAAACATACCAACTCCACGGCGTCTCTGTTTAAACATAAAGTACTTAGACAATCATCGCTGCACCCTCTCAAGGCTTGAGACATGCATGTAGTAGTTAGGCGACCACAGAAGTGATGCATACTCGTGCTTACTTCTGACCCGAGAATTGAAAAACATCCCTAGCACTTGTGTGTCAATAAAATCTCTGGTAGATGTTATTACTAATCCTACAATCCAGTGTGAAGCTGCTACAGTACTCTCAATATGCAAATTAAAACTAAGTTTGCTATCAACCAGAACACTGATGCCTCCAAAGACAGGTTTCATCTTTAAAAGAGTATCTTGTAGAGAATAACTTCACTCAAAAATATATTGCCAGTGGCTGTAAGAAATAACACAGCATTTATCTACATTGAGTTTTAAACAATTATAAGAACACCAATAAAAAATGTTCGTTACTACTGACATTACTCATGGGAGTAGCAGGCAGGAGATCGTCACTCAGACTTAGTTTCAGTACTGAGTATTCGGTATTTATATCAGACTCAGCGTGACTTCAGGTTCCAGGCATTGAAATCAGATGACACAAAATAGATATATTATTTTTTAATTCCCCACAAACTTAAAATAATTTTTTTTAGATGTAAATCTCCCTTGACTAACTGCTTGATTTTAATTCATTTTGACTGTTTCTTGGGTTAATACCTCATACCAAGTTTGGGTTGGCCAAGTCAAACAGTTTTCGAGCTTTAAATGTTAATCAAAAACGTTGAACCTCTGTATCACCTTAAGGGTCAATATGGTAGTTGCTTTAATTTTTATTGTCTAGGCACCTAATCAGTATCAGAGCTTAGGTGGAATATATATATATATATATATATATATATATATATATATATATATATATATATATATATATATATATATATATATATATATATGAGACATACTTGGTTCGCAGGTTTAACAGCGTCCAGAATTTATGAAAACTCGACGTTTCGGCTCCTGTTCCATTTTCAAGAGGTAAAGGAAATATGTAATGACACTCTAAGGCCTCAATCTGCCTACTCCTTAGAGCGGTGGACAAAGGTGGGTTGGGTTGTTGCAGCTCGATTACGGGGTCTCAATCTGCCTACTCCCCAAATCTCGCCGGAAATCGTCTGTGCGGTGTCAGTGTGTTCAACCGTAAGCCTCAGAGAGATCTGGATAAATTCTGGACGCGGTTCAACCTGAGAACCAAGTATGTCTCACATTAAAGACCGCGGAAATCTTTCTGAACAAACATATATATATATATATATATATATATATATATATATATATATATATATATATATATATATATATATATATATATATATATATATATATATATACATCTATAATTGTGGTTTGTTGAAGCTTTTAAAACCAGAGCCATTGTATGCTGAAGAAGTCAAAATTACAATTATTTTTTTTGGATTCATTTTATGAACTATTTGATAAAACATCTCAGAAAATTGAAACCAAAAAGGATTTTCCGATAGGTTGGAAGTGAAACGTTAGTAATCCCACTCACTGCTGATTTTTAATCATAATCAATATATAATTTAACAATATGTAACAACAAGCAACAGATATGTATGGAGATATTGTATATGAACCTGTATTTGTTTTTTTTTTGTGCAACAATAATGAGTTTATAAGAAGTTTTATGCATATTTTATTGGCAACCTTTAAAAATATATACAATAAATTACAGATTTAATGCTGGTGTCTGTATTGTTCATGATATGCAATGAAATGATGATA
This sequence comes from Tillus elongatus, assembly GCA_964006375.1. Classification (NCBI taxonomy): domain Eukaryota; kingdom Metazoa; phylum Arthropoda; class Insecta; order Coleoptera; family Cleridae; genus Tillus; species Tillus elongatus. Next base: position 59,287,799 of record OZ023265.1, read on the forward strand.
CCACACAAAAAAACCAGCTACAGAAAACATAAGTTATTTTGAAGCCAGAATACATCTGTATTTAACATGAAACGGTTTCACCAAGCTAGGGCAACCACAATTCATTTTAAAAGATCAGTATTTAAAAACAGATTTTAACTGCCAATTGCATTCTAACCTTTAAAAGAACAACCAAAATTCTCACTTTAGTGTTATACTTATATAAGATCCATTCTATTACACAAATTCCTGTACTTGATAAACCTGCTCAGCAAAGTGATTACACAAAGCTAAGACACCTTAACAGTATTTCAACCTCCTATAATCAAAACAACTATAAATATAATATACTACTCTACTCTATTGGATGTAGCGAGCCTAGATAATCCCTCAAAATAAACAAATCTAGATATTTGAAAAGCGGGGTTTTAATTGCATACAGACTTGGAGAATACTTCTCTGGCTTCACTGTTGGTTTTTAGTGGTGAAGGACGTAACCAGCGCGTGAGCTAACTGGAGCAAGTGGCCCTTTGAATTCTGGAAGTTCTAGAATTCGAAGGGCCACTTGCTCCAGTTAGCTCACGCGCTGGCTACGTCCTTCACCACTAAAAACCAACAGTGAAGCCAGAGAAGTATTCTCCAAGTCTGTATGCAGTATGGACAAGTTTCACCAAGTAAGGGCTACAACAATCAATGAATTGAAGGGGTTTTAATTGATGAGCTGTGGAGAGTGATTCATTCACAGAGTCATTTTTGTAGCCTAAATTGTATAGAAAACACATTGCCTCGGTCCACTTTCTCACTGATTATTTTTCACTAATATATGTGCACAAATGTGAAGAAATTAATCGTAGATTGATTTGAAGACAAAAAGTTCATAAAAAAATGTATCCTTAACAGCTATGTCTTCCAAATACAGGGTGTTAAAATTTGATATAAATTAAGTTTTTTTGTGTATTTTCTGAACAGTACGAGCTACTCAATTAAAACTTGACACACACTAACAGATATTAAAAGCTACATTTTGCAAGCATTAAATTATTTTTAGTTCAACCATGAGCGTGGATATGGTTAAACTTCTCAGGGTTTTTGTCAGTTAAGGCAGGTAAAAATATACAGGATAATTTTTGATATCTTCCTTACATTATTTAGGTGTTCACCAAAATTTAACTGCTTGTGCCTTATACAAGGTATTAATAGTTTTTCATAGTTTTTATTTTTTGATTATTTTTATTGATATTCATATTTTTTGTAATATCATTACTTGCAGAAATCATTGGAAGTAATAGTCATTAATCACTTACATATAAATATTTGTTAACTCTGTCAATAAACTATTTAGTAACATCAAAATAGGATATAAATTCATTGAATCATATTTTCTTAAATGATCTGGATCTGGATCCTGTGACTCCAGAAGAGCGTGTAAGAGTTTGTTGAAAATATAAAATCCTCATCCCTGATCAGTATGGTTTTTGTTACAAAGAGTCCATGTAGAATGCACTTGTTCCATATATTCGTTTGTCGTTGATAGTATTGACTGCAGATTTAAAACAGCTGTAGTTTCGTATGATCTAACAAAGGCATTTGACGTACTCAACCACTCATTGCTTTTGGAAAAACTCAAACGATATAACACACATCCTTTCAGTGGGTTGTCTTATTTGATAAAGTGTACCCAGTCAGTTATTTATACTATCGACGGTACTAAAATTTGTTCTCTGGCTCTGGCAGTGCATTCTGGAGTGCCACAGGGTAACATCTTGGGACCCCTTATATTTCTGCTCTTTGTAAACGACTTGGCTCTAGGTGTTGAAGGTGATAAATTGGTTATTTTCGCTGAGGATACTTGGGCTATTATTCTTAGCGTGGAGTGTAATGCACTGCGACTTGGTGTTCAGAACTCGGTGGATACTACCCAGACCTGGTGCTCAAAAAATAGACTGATCTTGAATCAGAGTAAATCAACTATAAAGGTTTTTAATAGTGTCGGCAATGATAGCGACTATAGCATTTTGGTGAGGCTCCATGGAAAATCTCTACAACAGCAAAAATCTTCCTAATTTTTGGGTATTTACTTTGACTTTTAAAGTGTTCTTCGACAACCCATATTGCAAAGTTATCTGTCCGTTTGTCATCCCTTTGTTTTGTTGTTTATAGACTCCGTGACTTTCTGAGCGTGCCCACTATACCGTCATTCTACCAAGCCTTTATTCAATCTAGGCTGAGCTCTGTTTTGTGTTGGAGTAGTGATAGTCAAACAGTGCAGCTGCTCTTGTTGCAGAAAATAATTATGAGAAAAATTGCTGGGGTGCCTCCAACTCATTCGTGTCGTGAACTATTTAAAAACTATGATATACTTACAGTTAGTACCATCTACATATTAAGAATTTTCAATTTCAAGCAAGACAGTCAGAAGATAATGTCCCTCTTGATCATAAATTTATGTGGTTTGCATTGTGTGTTTTTTGGTGGAAATTATATGAGTGTGCGGTATTCTTTGTGATCTTTCTAATGGTGTGAATTGAACTTGTGTATGGTAGCATTTGATGAAATTAGGTCCTCTATTGTGTTTATTTTATTGAATAGTTTATTATTTTTCTTATCAATATGACACGATTAAGTTTTGTTCACAAGATAACCTTCTGCTGAAATTGAAACTATACAATCCTTTAATATACAGGGGGCAGCCAGTATATTTCATCATTGCTGGCTGCAGCCTTTACTAATAGTTGTTATCGTTAATCATGGAGTCATGTGGCAGGTGCAACATTAGCTTGAAGAGATCTGAGCTTGCATCTTGTAATAAATGTGGCATATTAGAATGCCAAGGTTGCTCTGGAATGTCAGTGTCAGAGATGAGATGCATGCCACTTCGAAAACACAGAGTTAAATATTTCCGTACTGACTGTGAAGATCAACCGTACTTCTGGGTGATGCTGTTGAACCTGATGTTCAATCTTCAGTTAGTGATGATGCGTCATGCTACGTATCCCTAGATATTTTCTATAGAGAGATGAATAAGCTGCAGTCTATCATTGGAAATTAACGAACTGAAGTCGCCAATCTCAAGGAGTTAAACATAGATCTTGCGAAGTGTGTCTCCAACACGGGGATTATCAATCCTCTGCTGCCTCTTCAAGTTGGATCATCTAGCGCCACAACTCCTTCTGTACATAACACACCGCTTTTTTAGAAGCTCTATCAAGTAGGGCCTCAGTGAAACCATAATGATTCTGCCCAGTCGAGCATGGCTACTAAGGCTGATTTGTTCCAATCTATTAATCCTATGACAGCTGAGATCTGCGTCTCCAAGGTCAAACACATCGGCAATGGAGGTTTGATGGTTAGCTGTTCCTCTGACGTTGGTGCTGAAAAATTCAAATCTCTGGCAGATACTAACCTTTCAGACAAGTAAAACGGTAAGCAGGTGACGAATTTGCATCCCCGTGTGCATACTGTCGGCCTCTTACAGATATTGGAGGAAGACGAGCTGTTTTAACTTCTCAAGCTGCAGAACACCAGTCTTCGTTAATGCGGAGATGAAGTTGATCTCTTTTGGTAACTGAAGAAAAATAACAATGCGTATCAGGCTGTTTGGATAACACCTCCTATAATAAGTGTGCCTTGAACATGGGCCAACTTTTTGTTGGGTACGATCACTGTTCCGTGTATGATGCCATTGACATAATCTGTTGTTTTAGATGTTGTGGATTTCATCATACATCTAAAAACTGTAAGGGAAATATTGTTTGTCCTAGATGTGCTAGAGAACATCTTGTGAATAGCTGCACATCCACATCTCTCTGTTGTATTAACTGTTTAAATATTGCTCAAGTTTAAAAAAAGCACTGCCACTGACCATGCTGCCTGGAACCATGAGTGTACAGTCTATAGACAGAAACTACAGTCTTTTCGGGCTGATATTCTTGGTATTCAATAGCAACCAACTTGTCCCCTTTCTCCTTTTCCTTCCATCAGTGATGAATTTTCCTCTTTCGCCTGTTCAACAAAGAAGCAATTTAACATATTTTATCAAAACATCAGGGGCCTCCTGACACGAACTAATGATGTTCACTCTTTTGTTTGCTCGCAGGCACACCCTCTTGACTGTTTTGCTTTCGCAGAGATTTGGCTGCATAGTGATATTTACAGTAGCGAACTGTTTGATGATCAATATATTGTCTATAGATCAGATAGGGATTTTTCTTCCTCTTGCCAGACTAGGGCAGGTGTCTTCAAGGCGGGGGATAATGGTGAGCCATCAAACTATCGACCAATAGCCATACTATGTGTCTTCTGTAAGATTTTCAAGGCTTGCGCCCTTTTCAGCGAATATTGTTTCAATTAAAAACAGACTCTCTACTTCTCAACATGGTTTCATTCCAGTGAGATCGACTGTGACGAATTTAGTTGATGTTACACAGTTCATTGCTTCCGCTCTAGACCACTCTTCACAGGTTGATGTTGTGTATACTGATCTAAGGCCTTCGATTGTCTAAATCATTCTATTTTAATTGACAGGATGAGGGCTATCGGATTCTCTGAGGGCTTGCTTGTCCTATTCAGATCTTACCTGGATGGAAGGAGGCAATTTGTTGAGGTCGGGGGCTTCAAATCTAACAGTTCTATTTCACTTCTGTCTGCCTGTGGGCATGTATGCAATACAATCATCAATACAATAATCAGGAACACTGCCAATATCATGTACACACAATATAAATAAATGTTGACCCAGTATGCTTTCTTGCAAAATTGAGGTTGGCGACTTCAAATGTAACACCTATCACATAACGTCGGGAGGGCCACAGGGTTCGATACTCGGTCCACTACTGTTTAATATATTTAACGACCCTGTTAAACATGTTTTACATTTTCCTTTTTTAATGTACGCACATTATATTCAGTTTTTACAAATATTACCAGTGTTGACTGTTTGCAGCTCCAGAACTGTCTTCAGATCCTTGATGAATGGTGTTGTCAGAGTGGTCTTTCTATGAATGTTTCTAAGTGTTGTGTGATGTCCTTTACTCGAAATAAGCACTTAATTACTTTCAGATACAATATAAGGGGGCTTTCACTCACTTGATCGCCCTAGGACAGTTAGGGACCTTGGAATTGTTTTTGATGGTATTATATCTTTTAAATCACACTATGAGCAGACTGCCAGTTCTGCTTACAAAACTCTTGGGTTTCTGATAAGAAACAGCAAAAATTTATCACTGAGTGACACCCTCTCCCTGCTCTTTCGTTGTCTGGTTAGGTCCAGACTTGCAGGAATAGCATAACTTAAATTAAATAGTGAAATTTTCAGCATGCAAAATATTTGAATTGCGGAAAGTTTGTTATATATTATTTTCATTGTGCCGACCAAATGTTATGGTTATAAGAGGGCGAAAATTCTAGTAGCATACAGCATAGGAATTTGCAACGGCAAACCAGGATTCAGGAAGACAACGAGAGAAAGATATCTGCTGCTCTCTCAAGATTGGCTTCCTGTTTAAATTCAAAAATGGAACTTGAATTATTAAAATAATGGTTTGCAATGAAAAAAATAGATATAAATAAAAGGATGACATTGAATATGTAGTAGGTATGCATTTAAAATAAAATGCAAACACTGAAATAAATCATGTGTTTTATCTATGAATGCATTATAAAGTATTGTTTATAATGCAGTTTTGTGGTATAGTACTAGGGTTTCTGCTTGAGAATTCACGTGGCCAGAATTTCGAGAAATATGTCTTTAGTCGAGATGGGAAAAAAAACTGAACACCTCGAGAACTCGATAAATGAATTCCGTGCGCTAGATAACTAAAAGAAACACGCATATAACATGTCACAAGTCTACAGTATCACATCACTGTCACCCCGCATGGACTTCGTCTGTCATGTGCACATCGCTCCGTCCCTGAGTGTTGGTTGTCATTGTGTATTGTCGCTTGCTTGTGGGTTGTTTGTGTCGTCACAGTGAAAGTAAGTACCTATTATTAACTAATGATTAACTACCTACATATGTTTTATCAGTTATAGTTCACGATCAACAATTGAATAGAATATTTAATTTAAGTTTGAGAACTATTGTTTAAGTTATGTTATGTTTTGTCTTCGTAAACATGTAAATAAAAAAAATAACTAGATTAATTAACTTATTCCAGTTTCGCCATGAAAAATTCGAAGGTGTGGAAATATTTTACTAAAATCAAAGATGAATCGTTCGCACAATGTCTTAGATGTCCGAAAAAAATATCTATTAAGAGCTCAAATACAACCGGGTTAGTAAGACATCTTGAACAGATCCACAAAATTTGTTTAAAAACACAAAGTGAATTAGACGAGCTATCTCAATCTCGTTCAACGTTGATAGGTGGCTTTACTGGTACTGAACATCTACCACCAGAATGAAAAAGATCAAAATCTCTTCAAAAGACTCTATAATTTTAAGCGCAACAAAACCAGTCGCTAGAAGAAATCGTGTCAACGTTAGCTGTAAAAGACGATCTTACAATTCGCCAAATTACAAGAAGCTATTTTATACGAGAGGCCATTCAACAAAAAAGGTTTAAATTGCCTAAAAATGAATCTGATGTTATATTACAATTTTAAGAGTGGAAAAAAACAAAGAAACCATTGCCTTTTTGAACCAAATAAAACAAAGTGACGATACAAACTCTGAATCGGCGCGATTCAGCCTAGGCGTCGATTAGTGGACAAGTTTAAAATGCCGGAGATATTTTAATATTTGCATACACAATCCAGATGACACGTTTTATAACTTGGGGCTTGTATATATCTCGGGAAAATGCGGAGACAAAGAAAACAAAGAAATTATGGAAAAAATATTGCAAGAGTTTGGCCTATGTTTTGAACAAGACACCGTAGCTGTAACTAGTGATGGCCACATTTTCTAAAAGATGGATAGGGCATCGAAAAGCAATTAAGTGGCCACCACGTTCCACAACTTGACTACCTTGGATTCTTTTCAACGGGATTATTTAAAATCAAAAGTTTATGTCAATAGATCAAATAATTTAGAGTAGCTACAGCAAAGAATTGGTGGTGAAGTGGAGCGAATTAGTCCTAATATTTTTGAGTGCAGTGTACAAAGTGTTTACATTCGTATCAGTTAATGCCAAATGGTAGGTGAAGACCAATTTGAGCATTTGCGCTAAATTTTGTTTGTTTTCCTTGGTTCAATAATTTTTGGTGGAATACGAATTTAGTTTTGAAAGAATATGACATTAGATTGTTTTAACCGAGTGCCCGACATGGTACCTTGGTACACAAGCAGATAGTCTGGATTGTTTGTGAGTTAAATCACTTCAGAAGAAAAGGAAGATATAAGGAGTTGATTGGAAAAAATTGACACTTTTCCATTAAAAATCGAGTAATATGTCGTTTCAGAAGTTTATTGGTACAGAAATACAAATATTAGTAAACATCTGGCAACTGGTCATGAAATTTAAGTCTGGGTTGATTGTAGAGATGTTAAATATTAATTTTCTTTGTGATCAAGTCATCAACCCCAAATACATATAATGAAAAGTCTCTCTGAGGAGAGTATATTATCACAGCGACGTAGAAGTTATTATTTAATTTACAGTACTATTTTACAATGCAAAAACTATTTTAATAATTCAAACAGCATGCCAATGTTGAGACAGGTGGCATATCTTTAATTGTCTTCCTGGGTTCTGATTGGTCACTGCAAATACCTATGCTGTGGGTGTTTGTTATTTGAATTATCGCTATTAGAGTAGGGTTTGCATACACACCTGGAAGTACGCAACGAAACTTCAGTTAAGTAACATTGCCACGTTTCTGATTAGACTGCCGAAATGGATTAGGTTTTTTTTTGAAGCTATTATAGTTTCGAAGTTTGTTTTGGAAAAAATCTCCTGTACTTTTTTCATAAATCCATTTTAATTAGTCTTATATTCACAACAAACCGATCTAAGGTATTTAAAAAAATATATTAGACAAGTTTAATTAAAATCTGCTCATTTTTTGATCATTAAATCCATAACAACTATTAAACCTACAAAATGAAAAATATAAAAAATCTTTCCATGCTTGGTATGTCATTTATGCCAATCAAAGAAGGTTAATACAACCAGTAAATATTAAACATAATTTAAAAAGTTATTAAATGTTTCTAACAGAAGCCACGCTGTGCATAATTTGTAAATATTTCATTTTAAAATTAAAAAGTATACACTGTACACATCGAAAATGTGCAGTTAAAAAACAAAATATATATTAAAACAAAAAAACTTAGTGTGGTTTTTAACTATATCTATTTAAAATTGTTTTATTTTCATCTTTTTTATGCAATATGCTTTTGACACTTGATTCTTCCATCATATATTTCTAATATATACACAGGTAGCAATTCAATTTTTTTTTATTTTACTAAAAAAGCAAGATTTTACTATTTCCTTCAGCACACGTGAAGTGATCACTCATGTCTTTTAGATTATTTCAAATTCCTCAGAGTCAAAATGCCTCTCTGCTTCTTCCAGACCTGTAAGAATAACATGTTAAATATTAATGTTTTTAACAGACTCCAATATAAAATATATTAAAGTTAAGCGAAATAAACTGCGGAATACTACGAGGGTCAGTCGATAAATACCCGTGTTAGAGATGAAGACGAAAGCTTTTCACATATTTAAAAATAAATAAAAAATTAACGTAACCTCCTTTTAGGGTTTCCCAACATTTCTACTATTTCTTTAACCCCTCCAAAAAATACGATCTGTCAAAGTCTTCAAAATACTTCTGCTTCGGCAATAACCTTCTTGTTTAGCTGATTTTTTTTCCCGAGCCATGTTTTCATGTTGGGGAACAAAAAGAAGTCGCAGTGAGCCAGGTTAAGCGAGTGTGGTGGGTGCGGCAGCAATTCATAGTACAGTTCAGGCGATTTGGCCGCGACAATTCCGGATGAATGTGCTGGTACGTTATTGTGGTAAAACTGCACTTTGTCCCTAGCCAAATGGTGCCATGTCTCCTTTAATTTCTTATCGAATCGGTGCAATACTTAACTGTAGTACTTCCCCGTGATCATTCTTCTCTTCTGCAAAAAGTCCATGAGGATTTTTCCCTAGTTCAGAGCAGTAGTAGTAGTAGTAGCAGTGGTGGGGAAGCTAACACCAAGCAGGTAAGCCACAATGGGCCCTTCTTGCCAACCCCAGCAACCATACTCTACACTTCCATTGACGGTCTTCCATTGCACGGTACTTACCTGATTCCTCTGCAGAGTCCTTGAACCGAACAATTCTGCTCGAAGACTCCCAAAGGCCTCACATTCACACAGGTAGTGGTAAGACATTTCTTCATCCTCGCCGCATTCCTGGCAAATGGGATCCCTCTCTACGCCTATCAATGTAAGGTGTCTTCTAAGGACAGAGTGGCCTGTCAGCACCCCAAGGTTTTTTTTGCAGGCTCACCTGGAAAATTCATTGTTTTGCCTGTCGCTTGGTCTCTGGGGTATAATAATGTATCCAGGTTTGATCAACAGTGACGATTCAAACTCCTGCAAATTTCACTTACAGAGGTCCAAATACTGCTTTGGCATTGACAGCTGTATCTGCTTTTTGTCCACCGTGAGCAATCGTGGCATCCATCAGGCCGACACCTTTCTCATATTTATTATGTAAAATATTGATTGCAGTTCTGTACGACCCGCCTACAGCCTCTGCTACTTCACCCACTTTAGTTCGGCGATCAGCGAGAATCATGTTGTAGACCTTTGACGCTCCTCATGAAAAACAGATGTAACACCACTAAATGAAGATTGCAACCTGTGATGAGCACTGATAAATACACTTGGAGAAACCCAAATCACCACAACACATCTTTTAAAGACCTGACGATTGTTTCGCTAACAACGTTAGCTTCATCAGAGGATGAAATATTCTAAACTAATTTTTGCTACAACCTGTATTTATATAGATTCTCAGGTAAAAGAACGAAACCAAAGGGGAGTGCCTTCAGATTGTTCAAAAAACTCATTGTTAAATTGAAAAATATTACTGAAATGTCGGGTATCTATGAGAGGTTGTAAAGATTGTAATCTTGAATACGTGGGCAAACTAAAAGAAACATAGGTACCAGATTGCGTGAACATCTCGCACATTTACGATATGGTAGTGCAGACAAGTCATATGTGGAACAACATATATGGGATAATAACCACCACATTGATGAAGATAATTTAAAACTTATCAAAAATGTTAGGCAGCAATCCATGCTTGATTCATACAAAAGCATTTATATTTCTAGAGCAATAAAGAACCAACCTTCCTTAAATAGAGCGGCACCTCTCAGTTCAAGCCCATTATTTTCTTTTTGCCCTTGAATTAGATAAACACTACCAAATCTGTCAGATAGAGGAATAAAGGAAGTTCGATAATCTTGTCCATTCAATAAAGATACAATGCACAGAGAATGCGCCTTCGACTTAAAGTCTGAGACAGATTGTATAGCAAAAATTAGTTTAGAATATTCCATCCTCTGATGAAGCTAACGTTGCTAGCGAAACGATTGTTAGGTCTTTAAAAGATGTGTTGTAGTGATTTGGGTTTCCCCAAGTATACCATCAGATGTAAGACCACATTCAAATTCGTTGAACAAATATCGCACGGTTGTCATAGATGGGAAAGGGTCCCCATAGAGAGCATCTAACTTCGCTTTTATTTCTTCACAAGGTTTTCCATCCAAAAATGAAAAGCGAATTACATATCGATATTGCTCTTTTTCCAGAAGAAACACCTAACACGTGTGATACAATTGGCTGCCAAATAAAAACTAACCAATTAATCAGCCTGAAATTTAGTGTGGTGTCGTTTGACAGATGACAGTACACGAAGGTAATGCCAACTTCCTTCAGCAACACCACCTGTCTTCAACCATGGGTAGTTATTGATCGACCATCGTAGATACTTAAAATTGGAACAGCATTAACAACTTACTTTGACCCATTAAGAGAACATGTTTCATAGAAAGACACACATTTAGTGCTGCACTTGTGACCATACATTGTGGCAAAAGTTTTGCTTGTAGATATTTGACGGTAAGGTATTTATATGTGACAAAGTGCCCAATCTGGGGCTTTTTGATGAATAGTCTCTATAATTAAGCAAACAGATGGCAGATTTAATTGATTGCTCAAGTGTACAGAATTTTAGACTAGAAACCCATTGCTGAATGTGGCAAGTGCCATCGTTAGCTTGAACAAACTTCACACTTATTTATCCGGACAGTGAAATTTTAGATTACTCGCTGGAGCATCACACTTGGAATAGCGTTGATATCATCTGGGATTCTTTATTATAAAATATTTAAGTTGGGTGGTAATGGATTAAACACTTTACTTTTTACGTAACTCCATCAAAAAAACACAGCAGGCATTAAATCGGTGATCAGTTAATGTCTCTTCAGAGACTAATTACTGTTTCAGGGAATAACTTGTAGTTGATCTGGTTTAACATTTCTGGAGCCAAAAAAGTCCGCATCGTATGGCAATATCGATCGGAATTGATGGTCTGAGTGTGACCTGGATTATCCTCCAAAGAGTATGGGCCGATAATTCTTTGACATGATATGGCAGCCTTTGGGCTCGACAAGCTTAGGAGAATGTAATGGTTTCTGATACACTTCCAGCAGATTATCAGATCCCCAATATCAACACTTTTGTTTATTCACGTGGTCGCTGATGAGAAAATTGGATTCATCAGTGAACCATATGTTATTGAAGCTCCTAAAATGATGTTTCATTGTCTTGCACATTTCGACTCATTTAGTTGGATCATCAAGCTTTATCTCTTGCACAACCATAATTTTGTGGGGGTGAAAATGTAAACCTTTGCGCATAATGTGACAAACCATGGATTTGTTCAAATTTAGATAAGCTGCACGCAATCGTAGTTAACTGTCGGGGATCTTCTATAACAGACAGGCCAACGTAGTCGACATTCATGGTGGTTCTTGATGTCCTTTTGCATCCAGTTGATTTATCCGGCAGTGTATTTCCAGTTTCTTCAAACTTGCGCACCCACTGCTGGATTAAATTCGCACTTGGTACATTTCTCACGGTCGTTAAACTAAAATGTGTTCTGAAAGACCTTGAACAATAGTGTAAGAATCGTTGCGTTCGCACGCAAAATGTGCGCTGCGGTCCCGTGAAACGACCCATCGCTCCTAAAGTACACAAGCCCGCCAAGCGTTTGGACTCCCATCCACCGCAATCTGTGCTTGGCACGTTATGGTCACAATAAAAAAAGAAAAGCATTTTGAAATACCCATTATATACCGAACATACTTAAAAGTAGGCCATGATAATGGTGACATAATATGTAGCGGAGTAGTCAACAGATACAAGAGAACTGTAAAATATACTTTTTTTTTTTTAAACAACACTTACCGCGACGAGAGGTTGCTGCTCCAGCTGCATTAAGAGGTGGTGGCGACCATTGTTTCGGACGTTCACAACATATTTCAAATAAAGGCTGGCTTTCTGCATCAATCAGTTGATCCTTAAATAGCTGACATAGTTCATTAAATTCAGGTTCGGTAGCACAGAAAAAGCACTAAAAATAAAATTATACATCATCAATATAATGATTACAATATATTGTATAGTGTCATTCAACTTTTTTAGCAGTTTAATAATTATACAACAGGATCTACAATTAAGCGTAATGAAATCCACCAAACAAGAAAACAAAAGATGGGAAAAGAACATGTTATTTTTCGACATATGAACTCTTAACTGTCACAATTAGTCCAACGTTTTTCCAATAATACGATACAAAACATTAATTTCGGCAACTCTTCCAAAAATAGTCAAAAATGGCCTCATTTAGTTCATCTGAAGAAAACTGACATCCCTTGAAAATGTTTCCTCAGCTTAGGAAAAGGGTAATAGTCCGATGGAGCTAGGCCAGGACTGTAAGCGGGGTCTCGTAGCTCAACATATCTGCAGTTGTTGTTCTTTCTGAATTTTGTGACCCTATGAACTTGGCAATTGTCATGCAACAATAAAGTTCTTTGGGCAAAATTAGAGGCACCTTTTGACATAAAGCAACTTTTAAATTTTATTGTTTTTGTCAAAAATCTGCATTTGTAGACCCCTTCTGCATATACTTAATCCAGGGTTCTCGAAAAAATTGTCGCCATCAGCTTTCCTGTAGATACTTGCTTTTTTGGGTGCTGATCTATTGCACCCAAAGTAGTAAATTGGGATGGCAGTCTCAAGTTAGGTTGAACCTAACTCCCAGCAATTAGCAACAGAAACAATTACACAAGCTTTGACAGCATGACACTGTACATACCATTGGAAAAAGCAATAATGGTGACGTCATCTGCAACGCCACTGCATCATCCACTGCCGATCGATCAATACAGGCAATTGCATCATCCACAGGTATAATAATGGTTATCAGAGCGATATCTACTAAGTTTCAGTTCAGCTACTGAAGAAGTCAATAGCTATGGTTGGTAAAATGTCTAGCAACTCACTAAGCAAGTTCGACCAGGGCAAAACATCCTGAAAATCATTTAGCATTCAAAGAATAATGTGCACACTTCATGAACAGGCCCTATATCCATACCACCTACAGCATGTACATATTTTACAGCTGGAAGATTATGCTAATCACATGCAATTTCGTCAGTGGATAAATAATACCTCTCGTGTTGTTTCGCTCATACTTTGCATATCAATAATACTAGCAACTTCTATATATGGCCAGACCACAATTACCACACAGTCGAAACACATTTTCAGTACAAATTTTCAGTGAACATGTAGTGTGTTATGATTGACAGTTATTTAATTGGCCCTTTCATCTTGGAGAGTCACCTCACCAGAAACCTTTACTTTAATTTAAAAATGAACCACAAAGACTATCTTAAGATCAGACTGCAAATGTACAAGTGATATCAGCAAGATGGAGCTCCTGTCCATTTTATTTGTCTGGTCAGGCAACAGTTAATTAGAAGCTTCCCAGACATTACATCTCTAATAATGTTACTGTCCACTGCTACAGTATCACAATATTATACATCGACATGTATAAAAGACTTACTCTTCCAGACAAATTCTATTTTGTACCCTATGTTGTTTGTCAAACAGCGATCTTCAGGGAAAATGTTCAATCTTAAAATAAAAAAAGACAGCCGAAATGCGTAAGTTTTAAAAAAATGTCTAAAATAGTAAATTTAGGTCATGTAACTATGCTAACCTCAGACATCTTGATGTCTAGAAGTAATATCCCAATATTTTGTTTGTCCATGAAAATGGTCAAGGCTATCTAGACATTAATACACTCTTGAACAATCATTACTGTTACTATAACTAATACTTTAATTGTGATTAATAAGAGACTCTCTTTTACAATACAATACTATCTTTTTTTCAAATAATTAATTGAAGATAGTTACCAAAGCTACTGATGGATCCATACTCAGTATATTCATTCTAGATGCATATTTTTTGTGATAGGTAAAATCTATCTCCTTTTGGTCCTCTGTTTCTTTGCTTTCTACGAATCCTGTGCGATGAGTCGTATGTGGATCAAGATAAATTACATCATCACCAACACAACCAATAAAGTACAATGCTACATTTGGTTTACCACCTATAACTCCAAGGCTTTGTTTAAACTGGAAACATTTCTAAAAACAAATAGGAGAAAACATTAATTTATAGATAGACAAATAACATCAAACACAAATACCTTTAATCCACTAACATATATAGGATTCAAATCTGTAAGACCTAACCTTAAAGGCACTATCAACAGTAAGGGTTTCCAGTTTGTTTTGAGATGCTTTGTTCTGTCGTTTTCATTTTTTGGTATACACTCTTCCTCTATAAAAGCAAAAGGCAATGAAACTATATTATCTCCACGAAACACATATTTTTGTAGCAACTACCTATAAGTTTTTTGTTATTCACAAACTAAGAAATGTTAGGAGTTTAAAGCTAGCACTATTAAACTGACTTGCTGATAAGTAAACGACTCTTGTGACATGACTGGATTAATCAAAATAGGCTTGGTTTCTACGTAGGAGTTGGTGTTGTGTATCAGGGAAGTACCAATAATGCTCAACCAGTCAATTAACGCTAGCCTGGAAGAAAGGACCATAATATCAAGCCAGGCCACAGTCACTGCAAATGTGAGCAGCAGGGGGGGCGTTCAATGAGTGTTATCTCTCTTATTGTGGGCAGCTTTGGTAGATGAAATCCTCATAAATCTGCCAGCAAAGCGATTTCAAGGATTTCAACTTCTAGGATATGCAGATGAATTGGGTGGATTGCAAGAACAGTATCAAACATCTTTTAAAAATCCCTGCATATGATAGACGACACATGGTTTAAAAAGGAAGGAATGTCAATAAATCGCAAAAAAACTTGACCAAAGATACACAAAAAATGCAGACATTTAAGAAGTCAGACAGAAGGCAACAACTGTACTTGGAAGATGGAGATGAACGTGTGGTAAGAATTGGGAGATGAAGGTCAATCTATTGATTTATACATGGGTAGTAAGGCTCCTGATATAAACTATAGCTACAGAGATCTAGTTTTCTGAAGGGGCGCTCCTTGCATGTTGTTATCGATAATGTTTTATCAGATAAATTAGAAATTAATAGGGGTGTTCCACAAGTTTCCATTTTGACTCCAACACTTTTTCTTTTACATATAAATAACCAACAATCCAATCGACATCTTCAGTGATACCAGCACTCTTCACAGAATGCTTTCATCGACTTATCCAATACCTACTTCTAGCTCCTATCAATGAGAGTCGAAGTAACCAACTCTCTAAATGATGACACATCTAAGATTCTTAGCTGGGGCTTTCCAAATATAGTTTAATGCCTCCAAAACACAGAATTGCATCTTACCTAGGAAAAGTGTCCTAAAAGGTACAGGTATTCAGATAGCTGGCAAAATACTTCTCAAAAACTCCAGACTCTCTACATTGGGTTATCTATTCTTGCAGAGGATCCTTGCTGGCATTAGGCTTGGATTTCTGTTTCAAGTTAAAAGTTTGTTTTTCATCATAACAGCTTTTTATGGTGTATCAAGCACATACACGTCCACAGTTAGAATATTATTCCCATGTCTGGGGTGCAGCCCCAAAGAAAACTTTGCCCCTCCTAGATTAAATTCAACAATGAGCTGTTCACCTGAAGGAGATTCATCTATCACATACAATCTTACTTCTCTAGACCATAGGAGTAAGATTGCAGATCTCTGCCTCTTCTGTGGTTACTATCATTGACATTGCTCCTCAGAAATTGTTTCGTCAGTACCCCTGCTTGCGATCTTTACATCGGCAAACACCCATCTTATGACACACAAAAAAATTATAATGTCCTAAAGACAGGAAGTATTTCATAAAAAATGATTGGTAGTGTGGTGGATAAAAATGTAGGTGGAGGTGACAATCACACCATTAAGTGGCATACAGAGGGTTGCTTGCTTGAGCACTACGAAGGCCATGAGGACCACGCCTACCACAATGGACCTGCCTCTGCTACACTTATTCATACAAGGAGGAGCACGTTCAGTAGTGCATAGGCTAATGCAAGTTCAAACACTGATTAGCTAGTAGCATGGAGTAGAATCATCCCTAAGTACAGCTTAAACATTTTAATATAGGAATATATAATATAGAAACCTGATAAAGGAATAAAGGAGATAAGATTGGATAAGTTGCTCTGGAGAATTATGTGAGTGTCACAATAGAGCTCAAAGGCTGATGTAACAAAGGCTGAACGGCCAGCTCCCTCCCAAAATCTAAATCTAGACAGGAGTAAACTACTTTACTTCTTAAATTGGGGTATTTACAAGCCACTGTAAACATAGATGACACCTCATACATGTAGTGACATATATTCCACTTGTGAAGAACATAGAAAATAAAAATTTTCTTAGCACTTTAAATGTGATGAGGCAAACTGTATTAAAGGGAAAGCTGGGAACTTACTAAGAAACTATAGACAACAAGAAAAATTATGGAGAGCTCTAAAATAACACACAAAAATAATGATAATGAAAATTTGCTTAAAAAAATACACTTACTGATTTCATTAATCACAACTGTGTTATGTAAAGCAACATGGATATTTAAAGAACACCATTCGTCATATTTTACCAATTTCCTGAAAACAATAAATATGTTAATTATGTAATAAAATAAATCTCTATTATTTACAGCTGGGTCACCTAAGATGTTACATCTTTAACTGTAGTACCACTTTAAAATTGAAAAATGTTAAAGTTAACCCAAGCATTAAATACACTTCAGATTTTTCGATTGATTAAGTAAGTTTGTTACACAAAATTACAGTCCCTCCATGACATGTTAGCATACCAATTTTTAAAATAACTGTTTCATGTCATTTGGATATCATGCAAAACGAATAGTTTTCTTCTGCCAACTTTTAGATCCTGTATCTCAGAAAGGAAGACCCTGCGGAAGTTGGTAGGAACTTTTCCCTCAGAATGTATTAAAGAATATTCCCCTGATTTTTTTTTACATGTACAGGGCATTCTATTTAAAAAAAAATTGATTTCACAATGTGTATCTTGTCATAGAATATTTAATACATCATGTTTAATAAGTTGAGCAATATCTATAAAGTAATTATTTTTCAACCTTTTGGAGACACAACAATACAAATATATTTTTTCATTACACATTTAATTTTAAACAATTAAATTATATATTTGTATTATGTATTAACATATTGAGTACCTCAGCCTGCACAGGGTCATTGGCCACATTTTGACCAATAGGTAACTACTTTACTTGGTATTTTTGACACATGGTTTAAATATAACATTTGTAGATTATATTGTATAGCACCAGAAAAAACTGGTTACGGTTTTACAGAGTGCTCCAGAAGTAAGTGCCAAAAGAAAGTTACTTTTTTTCAGATAGAACACCCTGTATATTATTGCAAAAATCGCAATTTTGACCAACTCTTGACCAAGCTTAATTATTTGATGTTTAAAAAACAGTTTAATCTGGAAAGTTGTTGGACTTAAAATAATTATTTTACATTAATTAAATTAAACAACAGAAACTAAAACAATCAATAATTAATTATTAAAATGATTCAGCGAAATGAAATCTTTCCAAAGTATTAGAGGAAATAATAGAACTATGTAGTTAATAAATCCTCAAAATTGCCTCCCTTTTCCTGGATGCAGAGGTTGGTAACATTTTTCCAAGTTCATGACTGCATTGCTTATCATAAACGAATCGTTTTTTTTTTATATCAGAAAGGCCTCCTGAGGAACTTCAATGTTTGGGAAAGTTACCATTCAAATAATTCGTTACCTTTTCAATGTTATGAGGGACAGCCACATCCTGTTGCCAAGTCAATGTGTTCATGTGAAAAGTAAAGGGATTAAATACATTGACAAAAGTCTTTTCAGTTGGTGTTTGATGGTTTCCTTATGCTCTATGCTCTATGGTATCTTTGTTTTGCTAAATGTTTATTTTTATTACATTTTAGGTAAAATTGTAAAGTATCAAATTTTCTTGTTCTGATTAGCCCATTTTTCAATAAAATTATAATTGACAAATGTCACCATTTTTGACAACAATATTAGCTATTTCTATACTGTCATAGGTCGTCGGGTTGCAGGTCACTTAACGTTTGGTGTGGACTACAAATAATTTTATCAGAGTCAAGAGTTGGCCAAAATTATGATTCTCGATTATCGATATTTCGGAAACAGTTGAAAACATGTATATGACATTATACATGAAATATATTTAGATTTATCTCGAAAATCAAAAAATATAATAATATATGTAGTGTTATATCTGAAAACGGCGCCTCCGTCCGACAATGACAAGATGTGAAGGAAGGATTGAACGTTAATTACATTGATTTTAAGTTTTAACTATAATTCTAAAGTGCAAGTTTTTGTTATCAAAGAAAAAAAATCTTATATTTCCTTTTTAATCGTCCCTCCCAGCACCTGTCTATTCACTCCTTGTCCCATAACATTCTTGGGGGTTTATAGGAAATTGTTCTTGTGGTTTCTAAGCATGTTTCTGAATTTTTTTTTCCAAAAACCAACCGTGAACTAAACTGCTAATTTACCAAGACAAGTTTTAGAAACTGGTTTTTGTTCACACATTTCAACGTGTTATTCCTTGCTAAGTGGTGTGAGCACATCCCTTTGAAAGAAACTGTGATTATAGAATAGTGGAATAGTGTTTTCCACAATCTTTAGAATACAAGCCCACATTTACCAATACCACAACCATAACAGTAGCCCACTGCAGT
Organism: Tillus elongatus; assembly: GCA_964006375.1. Taxonomy (NCBI): domain Eukaryota; kingdom Metazoa; phylum Arthropoda; class Insecta; order Coleoptera; family Cleridae; genus Tillus; species Tillus elongatus. The sequence continues at coordinate 59,307,101 of OZ023265.1, forward strand.
ATAACCACACTAACAAATAACTGTTACATGATATATAGGATATGATTACCTAACACTGAATTTTGTTATCCTTGAATATGACCAGGCTTATAGCATTTCCGTTACTAGCAGATTAATAAATAACTGGAAAATATCATTGACATATAATATTGAAATGGTGTGAATGGTTAAGGCAAATTGAAATATGACACAAACTGTCATATGTCAACTATACCATTATTATAAATATAAATACTTGCAGATTCAAATTATCAGCCATTTGATTCATCAATAGTAGATCTACAAATGCAATACATTCACAAGTGCACTAGTATCTAAAATGTCGCCTTATGATGTGGCCAATGACCCTGCACATACAATGTTAAGTTTGGAACCTGTGATGAACACTTGAAAAAAATTCAATTTACCACAAACAACTTTTATTAGAGAGGAATTGACTGATTGTTTAATTTGTCCTTTACCATAGTATTGGTGATTCTACTATTGTATTTAAAATTATGTTGTGATGTATTGGATGTCTGCAAAGTGTACTTATTACAATATGTTGTTAGATCGAACATGATTTTTTTTCATTTATGTATGGATGGGCTATAGAAAATAACTATTTTCACTTTTCTATCTAAACAACATTACAGGCTAAATTCACAATAAAAACTCTAGGCAAAAGAAAAGACCAAACGATAAACGATTAACAAAACATTAATTAGGTAACTAAAAATAAAAATAAAATGAATATTACATCCAAAAAGAATTTAGGTAATTTGCAAACTGTATGAAGAATGCTTTTTAACAAATTTTCATAAAGAAAATTTCATTTATACAGGTAACGATATTTAACTTCTGAATTTTTTTTAAATGAGGATATTAGAGCCTTTGGAACCCATTTCTGAAGTTCACTAAAATTTTTATGTTTCTACAAACGCCAATTCATTTTTACGAAGTTTAACTCACATATTCTCACTACAGATGTAATGGGCCAAAATTCAGTTTTGTCAAATAATTGTAATCCAAGTTGTTCCGAAATAAAATTTAACATATTTTGGAAAATGTTGTGAATGATATTCATTGTTGTTAGAGGACATTAATGTGTGGTATAAAGTTAAATAGAATAAAGAAAGACGGATATTAAATGATTTAGTCATTGTCAGTGTTTCTTATCTACAGAATGACACATGATTTGAATGACTTTTCATAGACAATCGACAGAAAAATTTTAGATGCTTTGGAATGAATTGTTTATAAAAATCAGCTACTTAAATTTAACATAAACAAACTTATGAAAATTGGCTACTATAATGCACATGCTATGCACCGACTTTTTCTAAATGCAATGAGCAGTTAATTCAGCATTGTTACATCTATCACAAGAATACAGTCTAAGTTCAAAAGGTTTAGAATTACCATCACTTGGGTAAGGCTGATTGTCACTATCATGTAAGTAGTGCTGAGTTGTTATCAAGTCAATCATGCTTTATTTAATAGCTTCAGTATCTTTGAAAACTATAACTTTTTTTATATCAATTTTCTGGTCTGTTGCCAGTTTAAGGTCCCTCTCTCTAAATCTGATATAAACAGATTGTCACTTTCCTACATAACTTTTATCCATCATGAACTCCATTACCCAAATACTATAATTTCATATAATTAAATAATTTTTCATTAGAAAATCAACTTTGCTCATCTATGCTGTCTGCTGCCTGTAGTAGTGTAAATGAGAGGATATAGTTTTGTTTTATGTGGTTAGACTGTGATTTCTTTAAATGATGTTTGATAAAATTATCTTAACCATAGGCTTGTACTCCTTTTGATTTTCCCATTTTAGTATTAGCGAAATAACCATTGCATTTTTAACATCTGGAGATTTCTGAGTTAGGTTAGATTTGAATTATTCTGAATAATTGAGATTTTTTTACTCTACACTAAACCAACTTCAAATGATAAAAAAAAAAGATTGTCACACCATTGGCAATAATTGAGCAAAACAACTGATCAAAACAGGACTCTCCTACTGAACTTAGTACAAATTTTGGAATCCTGTATTGTAGACACCTCACTAGTAAACAAACAATTCGGGTGGAATTGGAGCGCAGAAGTGGATGCTAGACGATGTGCAATGTTGCCAGATGAGTATTACCAAGGGTCATTTTAAATATAGAAGGAAATCAAGGGGTGAACAAATGTTTTTATAATGTAAATATATTATAATATGGCGTCATCTACATAAATCAATATTTGACATATTTTGCGGAAAGCAGTAGGAAAACGGAAATGTAGAAAGTCAATTTTCAGCCATGGTGGTCCAGGGGAAAAAACGTCGGCCTCTGGGCCCAAGGGTACTGGGTTCAATCCCAGTTTTCCACTCTCCTCCCTTTTTAAGTACATCAGTAACATCAACAGAGGTTGTGCCATTCTGATTGAGCAAGGTAATCTGCACGTTCCGCCCTTCCCAGGGGGCGTAAAGCCGTCGGTCCCGTGCCCATGCGATGTTGGGCACGTTAAACACCCAAATTTCCCGGGCAGTGAGGTGAATGGATCACTTTAGTAAAGTCAATGAAGCAATTTCCGTTGTGAATTGCTGATGATAAATACAACTGTATATGCCAATAGCAAGCGGTATCCAGTATATTTTTTTAAGTCGAAATGTTTCATGGTAATGAAGCAATTTCTACTGACAACTGTCGATGATAAACATAACTGAGAAAATGGCTTAAAATGGGCTTCCCTTCGGACTGTTTGTTTTTATTTTAGTTTCTGACCTTAAATGAGTGAAAAGTGAATGGAGCAATTTCTGTTGCGAATTGCTGATGATAAATACAACTGTATATGCCAATAGCAAACGGTATGCAGTATATTTTTTTAAGTCGAAATGTTTCATGGTAATGAAGCAATTTCTACTGACAACTGTCGATGATAAACATAACAGAGAAAATGGCTCAAAATGGGCTTACCTTCGGACTGTTTGTTTATATTTTAGTTTCCAACCTTAAATGACTGTGAAAAGTTAATGAAGCAATTTCCATTGATAAATACAACTGTATATGCTAATATCAAACAGTATCCAGTATATTTTTTTTAAGCCGAAATGTTTCATGTTTCACCCTATGTGAAAACTAGAATCAGTGATGAGCACTAATAAGTACACTTGGAAAACCCAAATCACCACAACACATATTTCAAAGACCTTACGATCGTTTCGTTGACCACGTCAACGTCATCAGAGGATGAAAAATTCTAAAAAATTGATTTTTTGATTTTTGTTTTTTTTATTCGAATTTTTCATCCTCTGATGACGTTGACGTGGTCAACGGAACGATCGTAAGGTCTTTGAAATATGTGTTGTGGTGATTTGGGTTCTCAAAGTGTACTTATCAGTGCTCATCACAACTTACAGTTTTCACATAGGGTACCATGAAACATTTCGGCTTAAAAAAATATACTGGATACCGTTTGCTATTAGCATATATAGTTGTACTTATCATCGGCAATTCGCAACGGAAATTGCTTCATTCACTTTATTAAAGTGATTTATTCACCTCACTGTCCGGGAATTTGGGTCTTTAACGTGCCCAACATCGCATGGGCAGGGGACCGACGGCTTTACGCCCCCTGGGAAGGGCAGAACGTGCAGATTACCTTGCTCAATCAGAATGGCACAACCTCTGCTGATGTTACTGATGTACTTAAAAAGGGAGGAGAGTGGAAATCTGAGATTGAACCCAGTACCCTTGGGTCCAGAGGTCCACGTTTTTTCCCCTGGACCACCATGGCTGAAAATTAACTTTTTACATTTCCGTTTTCCTACTGCTTTCCGCAAAATATGTCAAATATCGATTTATGTAGATGACGCCATATTATAATTTATTTACATTATAAAAACATTTGTTCACCCCTTGATTTCCTTCTATATTTAAAATGACATATGGTAATACTCATCTGGCAACAGTGCACATCGTCCAGCATCCACTTCTGCGCTCTGAATCCACCCGAATTGTTTGTTTACTAGTGAGGTGTCTACAACACAGGATTACCCAAATTTTGACTTCACACTACCACTAAATGATGATGAAATGCTTACTTCAGAACTTGCGCTACTACATTAGGACTGAACCATTGGCCAACTTCTTTACCTTCTGATGCACCCATCATGGCTATCTGATGTATTGAAAATGGTGCTTGTCTGCGATCTTCAAACCTTCTTAAAATCTTTAAGTATGTAGAGTCTCTAGTTTCCGGATCCCAGTGCCAGTCTCTACCGAGGTGTGTGTTTACTAACGCTTGACCTAAAACCATTTGTCCACACCTCAACATACAACCCCAACCTTTGTCTGAAGTAACACCATAATCACCTCCTATTGATACAAAGTTCTTTCTATATGTAAACCATAACTTCGATTGAATTTCTCGTCTTATTAAATGCATCTCTGTAAAAGCACATGGTTAAAAAATGGATCAGAAACTGTAAATAAAATAAAAGTGTATCATACGGATAAGATAGTAAATATTCGACTTTTAAAATAAGTCTATTACCTTTGCTTGCGTCATATTTCCTTCCTAATATCCAAACAGGGTGTCGGGACTGGGAGGGTATATCATTTGGTTCAAGGGCCGACTCTAAATAAGCTTCAAACATACAGTCCATGATGTCTCTTGTTGCGTGACACATTTATAATGATGTAATGGTACTACTATTGTTGAATGACAGTTTATATCAACAATAAGATTATCTGCATTGTATAATATTATTTGTTTTCAATTACAAAAACAGAACCACATAACACATTATTAAACATAATGCACTTGTCACAATAGTAAGTAATGACATATGACAATAATGACATGACATTAGCAAATAACGTTTGTCAACATCAGCTGCCTCATGATACATCCACAGAACAAACATGAAATGGGCGAGTTCACGAGGTACCAGTTGCCATGATATAATGACTTAGAAGAGATATGATATTGCGCATATGCCCCGCCCCCTCCTATGACGTCACGCGGTGAGTAACGTTATAGAAGTCCAACTACACACTTAAAACAAAGTCATTCGCAATCAAAAAGTTTCTATACGTCAGTTTATTGCGGTTGAAGTTACGCTTATATTGTCTTTTTCAAATAATATAGATCGCAGCACTAAATTTAATCTTTTTCATGTTTATTACTTCCAACTGTATGCACTTAAATATTAGTAAAATACGTAATTTGTTAATAGGATGTGATGAAACGTCAAACCTCACTGCACGACAGCATATTATTGTTGCATTGGACTCACCACTTGACACCATGCGCGTGACAGGTCTAAAAATAGGTAGTCGGAATATCATATCTCTCGTTATTTGTATCATGCCAGTAGCTGCCAGCACCTGTACTGTTATGTCAAAAAATATTGACAAACGTCAAACGTTAACATTTGTTGACACAACAATGCAGCTTTCGGCAGCGACTGGCGCCTGGTGAACTCGCCCAATGCCACTAAAGTGTCAAAAACAATGGATGAGTTTCCCAGTGAATTCATCATTACTTGAATTCACCAGGTGCCAGTCTGCCAGCAGCTGCATTGTTATGTTAAAAATGTTGACAAAATGTTAGTTGTTTGTTTCGACATAACAGTGCAACTCCTGGCCCTGGTGTGCTGGTCCTGATGTACTCCCCCTATGATTATTATGCTTACGTCCAAGAGAACGAAAATTTACCAAGCGACCGCATGCGACCTGACCGCTCTTTATTGTTAAACGACCTTACTAAATTTTGGCGGCAGCAAGCTGTTTGGAAGCATAATAAGCGCAATTCATCACAATACAGTTTTTAGACCCGACGATCGTTTCGTTAACAAAGTTAGCGTCATCGAGGGGATGAATAAACTAACAGTTTATTCACAGTTAATTACAGTTTATTCATTCCCTTGATGACGCTAACTTTGTTAGCCAAACGATCGTTGGCTCTAAAAACTGTATTGTGATGAATTGGGTTCTCGAAATTTTACTTATCAGTGCTCATCACAGGTATCAATCTTCACTCATTAAAATCTCTTTCTCTCTCTCTCTCTCTCTCTCTCTCTCTCTCTCTCTCTCTCTCTCTCTATATATATATATATATATATATATATATATATATATATATATATATATATATATATATATATATATATATATATATATATATATATATATATAGTTTTTTTAGTTAATTTATTTTAGATGCGTTCTGCCGGATCAAATAATAAGTATAAGTATGGTGCATTGATTAGCTACATAGCCCATATCTGGTTTTGTGACGGTTCTAGGTTTCCACAGCAGCTTCCACGTACATACAGTACACCAAGAAAGAACCTGTGGGCAGAAAACCAGCGAACGCAAACCAGTACTCCCCTGGCTAATACCATGACGGGCGTTGAATCACATCACTCGCTAGACACCATTACTTCAGTCCTGCCGAAACTTGCGGTGAGATGTATAGTAGGAGACATAGAGCCGTTTCGTGCTATTTTGGATTTTTCATTATGTCATACTTTGTTCCAACAAGTCGGCGTTAAGACAGGCACTGCCTTTGACTATCTACCTACTATATAGTCAAAGGGCACTGCCATATAATGCAATGGAGAATAACGCCAAATGACATCACTGATTTTGTGATGGTTCTAGGACGAAACCTTGACAAACACAACTTCAAACTGGCAGATTTAATAACCTAAGGATTTCTGACATGCCGTGAAATATTCATTCATATATATTTGTATTTACTTTGTCGCCACTAACTTTCTATTATTATTTCTTTCAACTTTTATTAATCATTTAACTAACATTTTTTATGAGGACCCATATTCTTATAAAAATTAGATATCGTAACGGATTTTCTGCCTTCGGACCTTTTAGTGAATTTTTATTAAAAGAAATTCACTAATAGAGAGGTATCGATGGTGGGACTTAAAGTTTTTTAAATGAGCGCGAACTGGGACCCCTAGAACCCATATCCGGGGTCAGTTTGAATTTTAATATATATATATATATATATATATATATATATATATATATATATATATATATATATATATATATATATATATATATATATATATCTGTATCCGTCTGATAACTCAAAAAATAAATAACCGATTTCAATGAAACTCGGCAAGTACCTTTCTTTTATTAATGGCTTGGATGAGTTTGTTACTCAGGAAAATCGGACGGGGTTTTCTGGGAAAATTTTGATTTTCTTTCAAAAAAAAATTTTCTCCGAAAATTACAAAGGTGTTCTAATGAAATTTAACGTATATATTGCCTTAGGAGAGACCTTACTACGCACCAAAATTCAACTTTCTAAGTTTATAGAAAATTGAGTTATTAAATGTTGAATTTTCTTTCGAAAAAAATTTTTTTCTCCGAAAATTACAAAGTTATTTTAATGACATTTGGTAAATATCTTGCCTTAGGAAAGACCTTACTACACACCAAATTTAAAGTTTCTAAGTTCATAGAAAATTGAGTTATTGAAATTTGAAGCATTTAATAAAAAATCACTACCGTAACGCACTTGCTGCGTCCCGTTAGTTTTATTTTATTTGTTCTCATTTTGTGCACTCGTCGGTTTATCGGTTTTAGCATTTCTTAAGGCGATTAAAGGTGCTAAAGACGCTCTTAAAATAAGAAACAAATTTGAAGTTTATGTGTTAGTAGTAGGTATTAGGTACTTCTATTTTTGAACCCTCAAAACGTATTTCTGAAAAATCTTAAGGTGGACCAAGTGCAGTGGAAATGGCTTGTATTTATCAAATTCACCTGAATAAAATGCCTGGGATAGTTCATTTTATTCCTATAACTTATTAGAAAACTATATGTAGCCAGCGCCAGTGTTGTTTTATTTTTGGTTGCCTAAGTTAACTCCTATATAATCAGATTAAGTAAGATAGATATCTAATAAAATTTCCTAAAGTTACGATTCGAAGCTAATCCCATTTCCGTTTGTTCCTGAACATACATGGGATGACAAACGAATAGAGCTATCCATAATAGAATATATGAACATACCTTCGTAGTTAGTTTATATATATATATATATATATATATATATATATATATATATATATATATATATATATATATATATATATATATATATATATATATATATATATATATATATATATACATTCCTTCCGAGATCTGATGATGCAGGATTTCATGAGCAATTTGTGCCTTACATGCCTTAAGTACCCGAAATTCAAATGTTTTATGATTTTGAAATATGGCATTTTCAAAAAATCTGTTTCATATTTTGAAACTTATCGACTTGATAATTTGTCCAACATTATGTTCTTATGTTTGGAACGAAAACAAACCATAAACTCTTCGCTCATGTGAAAGCTTCAAAGAAAAACTTATCAATTTTTTTTTCTTCAAAATTATCTACGGAAATTTCTTGTCGGCTTTCCTCGGAAAATCATGCAGGTAACATGCGTACATTTTTTTTTCAAAAACTTCTTCATTGCAGTAGCTATCCAATGAGATACAAACTTTAAAACAAACATTAATTTATTGACAGTCTCAAAATAAATTATCGAAAATGTTACAGGTGACAAAACTTATTCAACTATTTAGGACTCTAATGTTAGTGAAACTGCGGCAGTTCTGGGGTAGTAATTAAAAAAGTCTGGACCAGCCAGTGCGTTATGGAAGTTAATTTTCATAAAAATGTTTTTAATAACAAATAAGTCTCTTTAATGCAAGCAGGCATCAATCTGGTTACCGGTATAACCTATATAGTAGAAACAATGTACCATATTTTATCAAAATAACTTATTGTTTGAAAATGCACACAAATTTTCTGAAAATAAACTTTAAATGTTTCCGAGAAAACCGGTTTCCTAGCCAACAAACCTTAGGTTAATAGCAAATTGAGTTATTCAAATTCGAAGCATTTTATAAAAATTCGCTACCAAAACGCACTTAGTCCGTCTCGATTTTTTCTTACAAACATGGATGATATTTCAATAAATGTGCAAAAAAAGAACAGTATAATAAGGGTGTTTGAAAATTTTTTTTAGGTATCACCAACGATTTATGGGCCATCCTGTGATTGTCACAATAATTTTATAAGATGCAGCTCAAGACACCCTATAATTAAGGTATACATTTTTTCGCGTGTCTTGTATAATAACATAATAATATTGAGCTTTACCGTAGAAATGCGTCATCCTGTATATATGTAAACAGATAAAAACTGAAAGTAAACCCAGATATGGATTCTAGGGGGCCTACTTTGTGCTCATTTGAAGAAATTTTGTTAAAACTCAAAAGTTGCGGTCTCGTTAACAAATTTTGTCTACGAAAATTAGCTAAAAATTATAGACCGTTAAACCATAAACTTAACTAAAACTGCCGCCGAAGCATCAGAGAAAGGGTCTATTTGAAATGAATTTTCTGGAAATATTTTAGTAAAATGAGGGACAATGACAGTAGAAGCTGAAACTTAAGGGCTTGCAGAACACTCTTCTTGCGACATTTTCTTTACATAATCCGTATTTGTTTGAGGTTCTTTGCCTAAACGTAGTCAATTATGACGTTTCAAATTGCAACTTTGACGTTTTGAGGAAAACCCCAATTTTTTTTCTTTAAATGCCCATAACTTTTTTCTCTTTAAACTTACAGACTTAAGTTTTGGTACATGGTTCACCCTTTATAATACAAACACGCGTACCAAACTTGGTTGCCCTTACTTTGTTACTTACCCAAGCCACTTGCAAAAGGAAGGTACTCACCAAATTTTATCACTATCGGCCCCACAGAGTAGCCAGACAGTTTTGTCCCTGTCCGGCCCCTCCACGAAGTCCCTCGCCTGCCTGCAGCCACCGGTCAACCCCCAGTGCCTCTTCGCCATGGACTCCACAGTCCACCTGTCTAAGGCGACAGAGACCGCATTCCTACTTATGCCTATCGCAGGCTCCGGGCCACAGAACGGCCGCCGGGAACCAAGTCTTGCGAGATCATTCGCCACCTCTTTCCCCGCTACGCCACAGTGTCCCGGAACCCACACAAGTTGCACCTCTTTTGTCCTGGCTAGTCATTTAAGGGCGTTAGCGCACTCCTGAACCAGTGTTGACCTAATAATGGTCGCGCAAGCTGCCCGGCGGACCGCCTGTCTATCCGAGCAAATGTATAAACATATCTCGGGGTTCATCCTCACATCCTGCCGATTGGCTACAGACAGGATAGCGTACACTTCCGTTTCGAATGCCGTGGTATATGCGCCCAGAGCATAACTCTCGCGCACCCCCAGGCTGTCGATGTATATTCCTGCCCCGGAGGATTGTTGCTCCTCCAGCCGCGATCCGTCGGTAAAACAGACCAGGCTTGCGGGCTGGAATGCAACCTCATTTTCCCTCCACTGGTCCCTACTGGGGATTCTGAGGGTATATAGCCTAGTCAACCTATTATCGTCCTCTGCATTTCGTACCTTGATGGTGGAAATCGTAATTCCCTTTTCCACCTCCTTAGCGACTCTTGCATGTCCTATTATTGCTCCCTCTCCGCACCAGTTTCCAGATTCTCGCATTCTAAGATGCGACGCCATAGCCTTCCTTCTGATACAGATGGGAAGCGGTGGCAGCATCAGTAAGACCTGAGGCGCGGCTGAGAGTGTCGTCCTAGCGCCATAGCGCCTGTGATACCCAGCATTGCCAGCCTTTGGAGTTTAGCCAGCTTCTTGGTAGCAGTTTGGTTCACACCACACTAACAGACCAACGCCCCGTAGAGGCCTCTCGGCCTGACGATCGCAGTGTAAATCCAATGAAGGATTCGAGGATTAAGTCCCCAGGTCCTCCCTATCACTCGACGCAGCTGTCAGAGGGTCGCTACTCCCTTCCTTACTACTCGTTCTATTTGCGACCCCCATGTTAGTTTGGAGTCCAGGATCACCCCCAGATATTTGACCTCCCGCACTAGAGCTAAAGGTTTTCCAAACATCACGGGCGCCCTGAACCCTTCCATATTCATCTTCCTGATGAATAGGATCATTTCCGTCTTCGCCGGGTTTACGGAGAGTCCCAGCTCACCACACCACCTTTCAATTATGCTACAGGCAGCTTGCCTGCACTCACAGACGACGCCGAGGAATTTGTCGGTGGCTAAGACCAGCCCATCATCAGCGTACGCCTGGGCGTAGAACCCATTCTCTAAGAGCCGGTCCATGAGGCCGTCCATGACCAGACACCATAGATGAGGCGAATAGCAGCTGCCCTGAGGATAGCTGCCCGTCACTCGTGGGAAACTATGGCATGAGTTTCCGTATGTCTTATATAATAATATTATCACACGGGTCACTTATGTAAAACATCTAGGCGTTACCTTTGACAGCAAGTTACTATTCTACAGACATATTGACAATCTCGCTACTGACAGTTATCGGATGCTGGGGCTTATGCTGCGGCAAGGTGAGTTTTTCACTATAAAACATGTTTTATTTCATTATACAATGTCAGCAAATTAAAATTTGCGTCATCTGTTGAGAATCTCCAGTATCTTATTTATAAGGAGCACCTAGAAAAGATACAAAATCGATTTTTAACGTTTTTGTGCATTAAACTTAAGTTAGAATTTAACAATAATTACAAAATTATGAAACACTTTTTTGAAGTTATATCATTGGAAGAAGGCCGGCTCGTCTCAGATTGCCTTTTTCTTTTTAAAATAGTAAAGGGTTTAATAGACTCTCCGAACTTCTAAGTCAGATACGTTTCAATGTTCCAAATCGACTTCTCAGGGTGTCTGAACCTTTTTCCTTGCCCTTTAGCAAAACTAACGCTGTCTAAGAATGTAGAGAGTAGGTAATGAGTTCTCGACCATCGACATGTTCAGTGACTCATTGCTCGGGTATAAAAAGGCTTTGAGAGTCCGAGTATTGTTGTTGTCTTGATTTTGTTTCTTTATTTCCGTCCACATTATATGTGTGTGCACAATTATGTGCATATATAAGTATGTGATTGTATTTACAACTTTAATGAAAGATTGTTTTGATTTGTTCTTAGAATAATGTATGATAATTTTCTTATCACTGCTGTATTTGTGTTTATATACTCTGTATGTGATCCTGTTTTGGGGGCAACCCCGTTGGTATCCAAACAAATAAATAAATAAATAAAAATAGTTTTTGTATTGTTTTAGAAGTGATACATATCTGCATTTTAAAACATTAATAAAGAATTCTAGAGAGGGTATCATCACTTTATTCAGAAACATTCCTGCATCTTTCTGAAAACGTTGCACAGGTATGTTTGGAAATATTACTGAAACATTCGATTGAAATGTTTCAATGAAACAAATTTTAAGTAAGGCATGGGTCGTTATTGCTATGAATGAGAAACATTTAGTTAAGTAACTAGTGAATGTTTCATGTTTCTAAAAACCATTAATTTGTTTTATGATGTTACCTAAATGATTTTCCGCGAAATGGGGACAAGAAAATTGCGTAGATAATTTTGAAAATTTGTTTTGCAAGTTTTTCTTTGAAGCTTTCACGCATGAGTAAAGTGCTAATGATTTGTATTAATTTCAAATATAAGAATAAAATGTTGGACAAATTATTCAGTTGAAAAAAATTCAAAAATATGAAGCAGATTTCTTGAAAAATCCATTTAAAGACATTCACATGTACCTTTTGAGAAAAAAAATTCAGACAAGGCATGCTAGGCTCAAATTGCTCCTGACATTCCCCCTTACCAGATCACGCTATATATATATATATATATATATATATATATATATATATATATATATATATATATATATATATATATATATATATATACAGTGTGGAACAGCCAAATGGAATAAATTCGATAACGGATAAATGAGGGCGTGTTGGGAAAAACGCTTGGACACGTCGATTTGTATTTTTAACTGCGCATCTTTTTCAAGAAAAAAAAATTATATAGGGTGCGTCATGTGACAGTGGCCAATACCAACTTTCTTATTTTAAATACAAGCCCCTGTATATTATTAATTTTTTGGATTCTTCAGAAAATTCTAGACATAATTCATGTACAATGTTCTATACCTATCTTCAACTGTTTCGGAAATATTAAGTATTCTCAGATTTATTACAAAAATTAACATTAAAAATAGAAAATTATTTTATTTCACAAATTCGCTACATTGCATTCAATACTTATTTCCCATTCAGCTCTTGATAATGAGAAAGTAAACAAAAACCATTCCTGCGTTTCTTTTTACTGATATGAAATGAAACAAAAACAAAAACAGTTTTCTTTCTGTTCGTATAAAACTCGTAGCCTTAGCAACTTGTCTGCCTGCATGACAGTAGTGATTAGTGTCAGTGCTATTGTCGTTTGAATTTCGTTAACTGTACGTAATAATATCAGAAAAATTGTTCATTTAACAGAAATGCACAAAATAACCATTCTACAAATGATTGGTTATGGAGATAACACACGGACACAGATGGAAGTGTCTCGCTTATTTCACGAAAAATTTCCAAATTTGCCGCCTGTATCCCAAGGAACAATTAGCAAAATAGAAAAGCAGTTTCGCGAGCTTGGTCATGTGAGACAGATAAAAAAAGTAGCTGCCAATGCAGTAAGTGATGATACGAAATTGGATATTACGCTTGAGTTTCAAGAAAACCCACATACTTCTGGTCGACAAGCAGCCCAACTATTCAACGTTAGCCACACAGCAATTTTTCGAACATTAAAGGAAAGTAAAATGCATCCCTATAAAATGATACCAACTCAGGAGCTCATGGAGGACGATTTCGATAGGAGAACGTATTTTTGTGAACAAATGATGGCAATGTTAGATAACAATGTGATCCAATTAGAAGATGTTTTGTTTTCTGATGAGAGCACATTTACACTTCACGGTCATGTTAATCGTCAAAATTGCCGCTATTGGTCTAATGAGAATCCTCATTGGATGAGAGAGGAACATACGCAATATCCTGAAAAAGTTAATGTTTGGGCAGGAATTGTTGGAAATCATATCGTAGGTCCCTTTTTCATTGATGGCAACTTGAATGGGGATAAATATTTAGAACTGCTCCAAAATAATGTCGTGCCAACTTTGACAAACTTATATCCAGATCCAGCAAACCCACAAGTTCCTGCCAATAAAATATGGTTTCAGCAAGATGGAGCACCGCCCCATTACCAAATCAATGTCCGGCAGTACCTGAACCAAATTTTTCCAAATCGGTGGATAGGGAGGCGCGGATCGATAGAATGGCCAGCACGATCTCCTGATCTGTCGCTATTAGACTACTTTTTGTGGGGATATGTCAAAAGTATTGTATACAAAACTAAGCCCCTCAACTTAGATGACTTAAAAAGACGAATCACGCTTGCGATTAGATCAGTCACGCCTGAGATGTTGAGTAATGTTAGAAGACATTTCTATACCAGATTAGCATGTTGCCAAGATGTTCGTGGCGAGCATTTTGAACATTTACTACATTGACATTAATTTTTTTTTGTTTTTTTAAATTATTAAGAAATAATCAGTATTTCTTATTAGAATTTGTGAAATAAAATAATTTTCTATTTTTAATGTTAATTTTTGTAATAAATCTGAAAATACTTAATATTTCCGAAACAGTTGAAGATAGGTATAGGACATTGTACATGAATTATGTCTAGAATTTTCTGAAGAATCCAAAAAATTAATAATATACAGGGGCTTGTATTTAAAATAAGAAAGTTGGTATTGGCCACTGTCACATGACGCACCCTATATAATTTTTTTTTCTTGAAAAAGATGCGCAGTTAAAAATACAAATCGACGTGTCCAAGCGTTTTTCCCAACACGTCCTCATTTATCCGTTATCGAATTTATTCCATTTGGCTGTTCCACACTGTATATATATATATATATATATATATATATATATATATATATATATATATATATATATATATATATATATATATATATATATATATATATATATAATTCCATATAAATAAATAAGCAATGCCTATCATTCTACAAATTACAGGAAAATTAATTTAAAAGCATTGTTTTATTCATTACATTATTATTAGTATTTCAGCTGTTTTATTAGCAAAAGATTACTGTAATGAGTGTTCTTTTTTCTTCAAAATTAATTTACAATCTTGTTGAGACTATTAAGTAGTAATATTCACGTAATATTACTTCTGCCACGCACGTCTCTGAGATCACCATTAAAAATGGCAAATACAAATATCTATAAAATATATTTAGTATTTGTTAATATTAAATATGCGTATACACTTATATAAGTGTGTACCGATATTAACATATTACCTATTAGCTTGCATATTTCAGATTTTTGCACGATCGAGAATTTTGATTAGGCACAAGTCGCGCAATAGATGGGGAAACTTATTTTTACAGCCTGGAGTTGACTGATGATAGTTGGACCATTAGGCGGTAATAAAAGGCATTGTAACACGGTACGAGGTAAGCGCCAACATTTCCCGGTCTGACTATGAAAGAAACGGCGTAGACTATTTTATTTTTTCAATATAGTCCCCCGTAACATCACTGCACTTATTAGATACATTGTGGCTAAATGGTAATAATTTGATATCAAGAATCTACTGCTGCTCGGGTTATTATTACTTTTGGATGACTATTACTTAAAAAAATATTCGTAAGTATAAGTATACATAACATGATGATTATATTTATTAAAAATGTTGAAGCATTATTTTTTGCTCAAAGTTTACTATGTAGCATATAATACATGGTGAATGTATGCAAGCCTTCCGTTCCAAGTCCAAAACTTCTACATACAATTGGTTACATCATTACTACATATGCGCATAAGTAAAGTAACAAGGCCGTACATTTAAACCGCAAAAGGCATCGAGCTCAAAATATGTAGGGGTGCATAACATATTATTTTGAGAGTATTTGGTGGCATTGTCGACGTTTTTCCAAGCGCTTCTTTTTTTGGAGGGTGACGACTATTTAATTTCTTAAATCGCAACATGGGTCATTTTTTGGAAAGAGTATTCAGCGTAATTTTTGATGGTATTAATTATTTTTAGGTTACCTTTGACAAAAATGAAAACAATCGGCTTTTTATGCAATTTATTTGGGGATATGGTAACACACCTTTATTGCTTTACATGTTAACTTTATTGAAGAAGATGCTCAACTTGCGCCCCTTGATCTTCTTGACAACAGTAAAGCGTCTGGTGGAACTGGTGAATCGAATTTTTCAGTGATCCGTTACGCACTGGTTGAAAGGCCATCACAATTCGGTCTCGCAACTGTTTCAAATTCGCAGGCGGATTGTTGTAAATAACGCTTTTTTAAATGACCCGAGAGAAAACAACATAGTTTAAAACATCTCTATTTTGTTGAATAATATGAAATATTTGTTCACAAAATTCGATCCTTCCATTAAAATCATCTGCAAAAAGTTCTTGCAGGTTATGTATTCTATATAGGCGAAAATACTTTTCCCGCTGCAAAATGCTCTGTACAGAACGTCTGGAGATCTTGTTTGTTTTAGCAAGTTCTAGTGCAGAAGTTTTGGGAATTTCTTGTACAGCAAACAATACATCCAACGTCCTTTCGTACAAAGCTGCAGTTACAGGGCAGCCAGACTTGTTGAGATCTTTTACGCTTACTCTGTCAGTAAATTTGTGGTGAAGTCTGCTTACCGTAAACTTGTTAAGTGGTAGGTGGTCAGGGTGAACCTCATTGAATAAAAACGTCATCATAGGCCAATGTTTATAGATTAGACAGGTTGTCTGGTAACTCGGAGACGGGAGAAACGCGAGAGGAGGGTAATACGTCATGTGAAGTCTAATGTCAAAAGTTCAAGTTTGGCTTTGGTGCTGTAAATAATATTTATTAGAAATTTAGGTAACTTTTAATGTGTTTGCTAAACATTTTTCGAACACGATCAGTTACAGACATATTTTAATGTTTATTTTGTACGAAATAGCAGTTAAATCGAAACTATTATCTTAAAGAGTGTATTTTATTTTTTTAAGGTCTTTTGTTGTAATGCTGTAAACATAAGTGTGCAGTGAATCAACCTTAGCACAAATTGGACGTTATTTAATCAAGAATTAAATCGGTAATTCATCATAAAGGTAAATACCTATGTGTTTAATTTCAAAAAATAAACTATACATACTTAAAAAAAGAAGCCAATAGATAACTTAACCTAAATACCTTATCAGATGCCCCGTGGGACAATTTGTAACGTATCTAAGTGCAAAAAGAATGCTAAAATGGCAAAGGAAAGTGGAGAGACACTTTCCTTCTTTTTTTTTCCCTAAAGGGCCTAAGATTAAAAAAGAATGGGTAAGAAAATGTTATCGCAAAGGTGTCTGGCATGTTGCAAATAAGAGAATTGGCAATAAGCATTGCAAGCAAACTTGAGGATTTTGAAAATGATTTGCAGGCTAGGAAAATGAATACACAACCGACGCATTTTAAAAAATCAGGTACAAAGTTTGTGTTTGTTGGTTTTGATTATTTATGTATTTTGTGTAAGAGTATGTAGTACCTACGTATTGTTTGATACCTACGTATTGTGTGAAGTTAGCCTAAGACCTTTGAGGGTACCTATTATACCTACTTGTAATAAATGTATATTTTCAGCTGTCCCTTCATTATATCTGTTGAACGGTCAAAAAAAAACATAATGAGAGTGAAAGGTCCAAGAGAATGATGCATCAAAATAGGAAAGCTATTGTGGAAAGTTTAATTATCAGGAATGAAGGACCATCATTGAACATTACATAACCAGCTAATGGAATTAGGCGCCAAGAGGACACTTTGAGCATAGACTTGTCAGAAAGACCACCCCTTAGTAAAGAAACAGATTATGATATTTTAAAAAGAAATTACGAAGAATTGCAAATTGAAAACCCGTGTTTCAAGAAAAAACTAGATTACTATGAAAATCACCAAAATTTACTGCAGCAACATATTTCTGATCTACATAGAATAAGAGCTAAAAGAAGCTGGCATTAATTTTGAAGATAGAGTGAAATAGCCTTTAAAGAGCTTTTAACTTTTAATCAAATAGAAATTATATAATACCACAAATATAAGATGTATAAGCTTTTTGCTGACAATAAGTGATTGCAAACATTATAAAGCTACGATTTTATATGTGTACAAATAGATACCTACCTAAATATTATATACTAAAATTATTTACGTATTGTGCTAACCCAGTGTACTATTTAACTATAAGTTTTTTGCTTAGAAATTGATTGGAAAAATTATAAACCTACGATTTTGTATGTGTACAAGTAAGTACTTTACTTATTATATATAGTAGCCCAATGTATTATTATTTTACAATCCGTAACAAGAAGTATGGTTTTTTGCTCTGAAATTGATTGTCAAAATTATAAACCTATTATTTTATATGTGTACAAATAAATACCTCCTTAAATATTATATACAAACATTATTTACTTACTGTGCTAACTCAGTATACTATTTTACCACTCCAAAGATGCAGGAGTTTTGTGGTTGTAAATTAAGTGCAAAAATTATAAACCTACTATTTTGTATGTGTACAAGTACATATCTACCCAAATATTATAATCTTAAAAAAATAAAGTTGCATGTTATTAAATGAAGCTTATCAAGTAAAATAGGAAAAGAATTAAGAAAAAGAAACCAAAAACAGATTGCAGTTCAGAAGAAGAAAATTATGTCCAATTTGAGGTATTATGAATTATAATTTCATAAGTATTCTTTAATTTTTAATCATTTTCAAGATAAACCAATTAATTGAATCCATTACTTTGAAATCGAATAATATCCTAAAAGTTCAATACTTTCTGTTACTGTGTGAACAAAATCTTAATTTAAACTTATTATTAAATGTTTAATAGTTTAATTTCGTTACAAGTTCAAAAAGAACATAACTTTGTAAATACAGACATATAAATGCTGGCTGGTTTCTATATTCAATGCACCATTAATCCACTAGATTTAAGTTCAGACTTCATGTGACGTATTCCCGCGCCACTTACTGATTGGTCGAAAGTTACCAGACAACCTATCTAATCCATAAACCTTGATCATAGGCCTTTTTACGTCTTTCACCACTGTGGAAAATCAGGTTAATAATTTTGCCAAAACTGATTTTCTGGATGAAATTTTTAAAGTGTAGCCTATAATATTGCTTAAACCAATTTCATGTCCGATAAGGTCATGTATTTTATCCTTTTTTGGCCAGGGGTAAAATTACTTGAATAATCTTTATTTTAGGTTATTTATTTTTACGAAAAACCGCTTGTTTTTCTTTTTGCCAAAGGTAATGATAATTAATATCATCAAAAAGTACGCTAAATAAGACTTCCAAAAATGTGTCGCATGACCCATGTTGCTATTTAAGAACATAAAGGGTTGTCACCCTCCAAAAAGAGAGTGGTTCCAAAAATTTTGGTAATGATACTAAATGGTCGTAAATAATATGTTATTCAATCCTACAAATTTTGAGCCCGATGCCTTTCTCGGTTTAAAAGTTATGACCTTGTTGCCTTACTTCTGCGCAACTCTGTATAACTGTTGCATGTCAAGCGATAATTAAGCGTGAAAGCAAATACTTTTTAAGCAGCCAGCTGTGATAAAAAATTCTAAGCTAACAATCTAACTGTGCATGACAAACCTAAAGACCTAAAAATTGCTGTTTTTAACATGTAAGATAATGTACATTATATTATGGTATTCTAGTAGTGTTTTCGCGAACTCTAAATATCATCTACCCGCTGCATATTTTTAATTATTATATGCTACATTCCAGTTAGGACCACGAGGAGGTATTTGAGCACCATCGCCGCCTAAAACAGAACAAAAACACACACAAACAAAAATAATGCAGCAGTTTTAGAACAAAACAAAAATGTTAAGCCAAATAAAAGCATATAGGTACACGTTTGCAAACATAAATAAAACAATATAGAACATAATAATATAAACTTAATGTAAAAAAACAATATAGAATATAATAACATAAACTTAATGTAAAAACCCTGAAAGATAAAATAACATTATTAATGCCGAAAGAAAGTATTAGAAATCAGACCTGAAAAAAATATTAGTAAATACAAAACACTAAGCAACATAGAAGATACAAAATATTAATTGCGCTTAAAACATTTCATACACAAGCACAAAAATGTTATAACTGGAAAGTGTACATTTACCAGTGCTGAAAGAAAAATAATATTTAGAAAATAAATAAGAAATTTATAGTTACCTAACCTGCAAAAAATATTTTTATAGATTCAAGCAATATCACAGAAATGTAAGAAAATATTGGGCAATTTTGCAGACGAGAGCATCGGCAATACCATGCTTAGAGCCACCCCTGTATGCATAAACTACAAGAGAAATGCTGTGATTTCAACCACCAAGAAAATAAGAGACCCGAATAGAATACGGGTGCTGGGCGGGGAAAAAAAAATTAAAACGAAATATATAGGCTACATGTGATGAAAAGAGCAACGTATAAAAGTCCAAGGGAAGAATCCTCTCCAGCCATCCCTCTAACCAACAACCCCTACTCCTCTCTCCTTGAAAGACCCCGCTCTCTCAATGAAAAAGCTGGGGAAAGAAAAACCACTACATAATGGATTCTCGCAGAAGTCCAAGGGAAGAAACAAATTTCTACCAATCCCCTCACAACCAAGCAGAGTCTTCACTCCTAAGGCCTAACTTTCGCTTTCCCAGCAATTTTTTTCTTAGAAAATAAATAAGACTTCTGCGGGCGTGCATTGAAATGTTGTTTTCCCTTCCACAAGTTTTTTAATTGGGAGAACAGGGGCCTTTCGGAAAGAAATGAAGGAATATGTGGGTTAGAGAACGTGGTTGTTGGAAGAATGCGGTTTTTTCTTCCTTTGGGCTTCTATGAGATGCTTTTTTCACATTTTGCATTTACATTTCCTTTTAATTCTCTTCCCCGCCCAGCACCTCTATCCGCTCTTAAACTCGTAACTTTTTTGGGTTCGAAACCATAACAATTCTTTTATGTGGTTTATGCAAACAGGGGTGATCTAAGCATATTTCTGAAAAAAATGTCAGAAAGCTGTGCGCTTGTCTGTAGCATTACTAAATATCGGTCTTATAAATAAAAAATTATATAAACATACCAAAAATTTGCAAACATAAAGCCATTAACACAGAAATCCGTTACAAAATCCGAAATAAACTTACTAGTAAAACTATATAAGAGATGTTATTAATTCTAAAAAAAAGTACGTATTATAAAAAAGCTAAAATTATAGTTACCCGACCTGTAAAAAATATTAATGCACATTATTGGAGATAAACACGAAAAAAATGCTAATCCTATACATACATTTTAAAAATTATGACACATAATATGGGTATAACACTCGATGAAAAAGAAACAAATATATAAGACAAAAAAAAAATCAACAACACACGAGTAACCTCTATTTGTCGCAAATATTTCTTTTCCTGGAGAGAAAATAAAACCCAAACAAATGTTCATTAGTAGACTAAAACCAACATTTGTAGTTTGTAACTTGTAAACAAAATACGTTGAAAAAAAAATTAAAAGTAACATAAAATGAAAATAAACAAAATACTTGCCTGTAGAAGCATTATCTTTGTACGAGACTCGCCAAATCCACTAATAATCTTACTATTCCTCGTCTGATGACGCTAACTAGGTTAGCAAAACGATCTCAGGGTGCTAAAAATGTGTCGTGTTGAATGAAGTTCTGCAAAGTGCTTATCATAGGTTCCAAGCTTCACTTATAGTGGATGGTTACTGGTATAACTAAAAATATTATTATTATTTTAAGATAGTGCTTTATAATTCTTCGTGTAAAAGAACATAAAACAAAAATCAATTAAAGATAAACCTGGCATTCATTTAACTACTAATAAGAGAAATTACTTACCTGCTCTATTACCTAACCTACTTAGCTTCCTTAATTTCACACAAGAAACGTAACACATTCGTACACCTAAGTAACATCCATAAAAAAATTAACCGAAAGCGAATCTTAAACGCAAGGCGCAAAGTCTTAATAACTAGATCAATAAAGAATGCCCCTGAATTGAATGCCCTTTAGGCTAGCTGATCCCTCGACGCAGCAAGTTTCTTCAATACATACCCTGAAACAAAGAAACATTGTTGAGTATAACTTATACAAAAATGTATCTCATGATAGTATATTAGGTAGTGTAAAATTAACACCAGCCAAGGCTGTGGCGTTATGTTTGAGCAAGTCGAATGTCTGCACATTCCATCCTTAGGAGGGCGCGTAAAGCAGTCGGGCCCGCGTACCTAGCGATGTTGGGAACGTTAAAGATCCCTATCCTCCTTACATAAACGCAGGGGTTCCTGCCAGTTTCCAGGATAGTGAGTTGAAACTGCTCCCTGGCGTCGATGATTCGCCATAATCGCGGAAATAGACCGACGTTAAAGAAAAAATAAAATGTACACATATATAATACCACTATGAGAGGAAAGACTTCATTGGACAGCAGCATCAACTGCTGCAATTGGTGACTTCTTACGACAGGCAGGAAATTCTTTAGACTTATATTTTTTCTTCGCCGTACCCACAATGACATGGAAAGAGAGAGAGAGAGAGAGAGAGAGAGAGAGAGAGAAAGAGGGGAGAGATAGAGAGAGAGAGAGAGGTGGTTGCAACGATAAGCCGACATCGCCCTTAGATTGTGATGATAACAGTTTGTCTATACAATTTTCTTATGTAATATTCGCAGTTGTACCATCATATAAAATGACGTGCAAATTAATTTATTATTTAATTATTTTATGTTTCATTAGCGTTGGTCTACTCGGCGACTATGGACAATCACCGACGCCATGGAGCAGTTTTACCTCACCACCTTGGAGATTTTTCCAAACTCACTACTTTCCGTAAAGAGGATAGGGATGTTTAACCTGCCTAACATCGCATATCACACGGGAACGATGGTTTTAAGCACCCTCCGAAGGGCGGAACGTGCAAACATTGTACTTACTCAAACACAATGCCACAACCTCCGTTGGTGTTAATTTTACAGTAAGTGCTGAAAAGGAAATGGCGCACTTACTGGGTCTCGAAGCCAGGACCTTTGGTTTCAGAGACACATGTTATTACCACTGGAGGACCGATGCTGTAAACCCGCAAAATATGAATAATAACAACACTTAAATAAAGTCTTTCCTTTAAGTAAATTACAATGGCACCGTTCACTAGGCCCCAACGGCCGAGTATAAGCGTTCATCTGTTGACTGTTCACAGAATTCAGTAGATGGAAACCTTATGAACGCATTGTTGACTTCAAGCAGTCTTTTGACACTTGTCTGTCATTTTAAAACAGCGCGCTATAATCTCTAGTCATAACCCCAAATAAAAGCAAAATTAATAAAGTTTTGAAATCTCAAATGGACAATGATAATAATGAACATGTTAGAAACCTCATTCTGATGGAATTAGCTGATCACTTGATGTGAATGTGGTCGGACTGGCGATAAACATTTAGCTAAGTCAGTCCTCGATATAGGCAGTGCCCCTGAAAGAACCTAACTAACACTAAATGAAGATTATTACGAGGATGTAATATCAAATTACACTCCATATGATTTTCCTAACAATTTTAGAATGTTTCAAATAACTTTCTATTGATTGATAATTACAAAGAATTCGCGCGAAAATAGACAAATTCAAAATATAATGGGCGGGTACTTAACTATACGCATGTTCCAGGATTATGTTGAGTTACTCAGGGAAAATTAATTCCGCTTTGAGAAATCAGCAACATATTTAAAAAAGCCTGGACGCAGCAAGTGCGTTATGATAGTGAATTGTCATAGAAATGATCTGACACAAAATCTTTTATTATAACTTTTTTTCTTGTAACATAGAAATCAATCTAAATTTTGGTGTATAGTTTACTCTTTATATCGTAAACCTACCTACTAAATTTGGTTATCATAGCTTTTTTCTTTTAATTAACGAACTTATCCAAGCCATTTACAAAATGAAGGTACATGCCAAATTTTATCAAAATCAGCCCATTATTTTTTGAGTTATCGGTGTAATATATATATATATATATATATATATATATATATATATATATATATATATATATATATATATATATATATATATATATATATATATATATATATATATATATATATATATATATATATATATATATATATATATATATATATATATATATATATATATATATATATATATATATATATATATATATATATATATATATATATATATATATATATATATATATATATATATATAACATAGCATAACATTTATTTAACCATCAACATTTACATGGTTCGTCGCACATAAAATAATAAAATAATTGTATACTGGACTTACACATGACAAATAGTGGGTGACAATATCCATAAAATAAAACAAAATATAAAATGAGCTGACAAAAACACACAACAGTTAATTAAAAATTAAATTATTCCATTGAATATATAGGTCTCTCTATTAATTTTCTTTTTATCACAGATGCAAACTGTCTTCTAGGCATTTCCCTGACCACCACTGGAAGTGAATTAAACAACCTAATTCCAGTATACCCATGACTCCTCTGCGTGCGGCTTATCCTGTGATGAGGAATCACAAACTGACTTTTACCTCTAGTTTCGTAACTGTGAACCTGTTCATGGGAGATAAAACTGGCCTGATGGTCATAAATGTAAAGCAGGCAAGTAATTATATAACTTGCTGGTAGGGTAAGTATTTTATACCTCTGGAATAGTTCTCTACAACTGTGGTCCTGAGGAACGTTAGCAATCGCCCTTATTGCTCTTTTCTGTTGTATAAAGACACGTTCTGCATGTGGCGAGGATCCCCATAGCAAAATCCCATAGGTTGCAATGCTTTGAAAGTGAGCATAGTAAGTAACCCTTGCGGCGCTTTCATCTATGATGTATCTTATTCTACGGATTGAGTAGATGGCTGAAGATAATTTTTTACACATATGGTCTATGTGGGGTTTCCAGCTTAAACAACCATCAATATGAAAGCCTAAAACTTTAATATTTTCGCCTGAGTTCTGTAGATAGTCCCTGGTAGTTATGACAAGTCTTGATGTTTTTTCTGCATTAAGCAATAACTTGTTTGCCTTAACCCATGCTTCCACCTGCTGGATGGATTGGTCACCTTTGTGTTTTATAAGGTCTGGAACTGCTTTATTAATTACTGTCGTGTCATCTGCGAAGATGCAACTTCTGTCTGCCCTAATGTTTTCGGGCAAATCGTTAATATATATATATATATATATATATATATATATATATATATATATATATATATATATATATATATATATATATATATATATATATATATATATATATATATATATATATATATATATATATAATTTCTGAACGTCACACAGTCTGGGATAGACATACCTAAACATTGAATGAAAAGACTTCTCTCCAGACAACAAATTTATTTAAAATTTACTTCCTGTCGCGTTTCGACACTCTAAGAGGTCATCTTCAGGGGAAAATATATATTCACAATAAAAAAGGTCTGTCAGAAAAAACATTAGTTTTTCTGGTAGGAAATTGTGCATGTTAGAGCACAATGATGACAAGATACTCTCTACAGAAAGACGTCAAAACGACTTTTGTTTTAACCTTTGACGTTTTTCTGTAGAGAGTATCTTGTCATAATTATGCTCTAACATACACAATTGCGTACCAGAGAAACTAATGTTTTTCTGACAGACTTTTTTATTGTGATTATAGATTTATCCCCTGAAGATGACCTCTTAGAGTGTCGCAACGCGTTTGGAAGTAAATTTTAAATAAATTTGTTGTCTGGAGAGAAGCCTTTTCATTCAATATTTAGTTATAGATATATATATATATATATATATATATATATATATATATATATATATATATATATATATATATAAACATATAAAAATTAAAACTGAGCCCGGATATGGGTTCTAGGGGTTCGCGCTCATTTGCAAAAATGTTGTGGAAATTCAAAAGTCGGGATTTCCCCATTAGTGGATTTTTCCTACGAAAATTCACTAAAATGCAGTTTTACTTTTTTCTATTTCACTCTAACTGGAAACACTTAAAAAAATTTTGGTTACATATGTAAATTTTTTTATTTGTTTACAACAAAACATTTATAAACATTTTTTATTAATAACTGAAAGATGATATTGCTTTTACTTAGATGTAATATGTTACAAACACATGCAAGTTATGACAAATAACTAATATCTCATATTGTGCAAAAAGAAACTTACAACACTGTAGAAAAGCCTGCTGCTTTCTGCGCCGACCCTTGTAGAAGACCATGAGCATTAACATAGCGCCACCATGCGGGAACAGGAAACCACATATAGTTCACAAAATCACTGTTGTTTTAACGAAAAAGGTAATTAATTTGTTTAGTAAACACTTCACTTTATTTGGAAAGGTTCAAAAAAGGACACGCACAAAAACACACGATATACCGGCAACTTTCGAATTTGCTGCCACTAAAGCTAAACGAAAATACGTTAAACTTAAACTGGCCATCAAACTTTTAAAAATTAAACCAGTCATGTAACGCATAACACGAATAAAACCGGCGCGACCACGGTTTAGAAGCGAAATGATAGCAAATGAAGTAATAGTTAAAATATTAAACTTCATTGTATTAAAAGATGAACATTTCTTTCTAAAAACATGTCACTGCTACAAACGCCGACGAAAAACTGAATATCATGGATATAGAGATTGGGGGTAAAATTTGATCTGAATTGTTTTTTGTGGCTATTGAACAACAGAGATAACACTTTATCTCAGGGAAGTTTTTTGCTCATTTAAGTTATCGCTCTTGTATGCTCTAATGAATGCATTTAGAAGCTATTAAGTTAAATTTAAATATAATACGTGGCTTGTCAAAAAACAGTGTTGACACTTAAATGAATTCTTGAAAATTCTTTATTTACTGAATTTTTTTTTAATGGAA
This sequence comes from Tillus elongatus, assembly GCA_964006375.1. Classification (NCBI taxonomy): domain Eukaryota; kingdom Metazoa; phylum Arthropoda; class Insecta; order Coleoptera; family Cleridae; genus Tillus; species Tillus elongatus. Next base: position 59,334,111 of record OZ023265.1, read on the forward strand.
TTAAATCTTAACAACTCATAACTTTCTGTATATGTATAAAAAGTTCGGACGCAGCAAGTATATTATGGTAGTGTTTTCAAAGAAATGACTAGCACCAAACATTTTTTTATTGTAAGATAGAGATCTAAAATGTTAGTATATAGTTTACTTTTTATTACGAAAACCTACGTACCAAATTTGGTTACCAGAACTTTATTATTTTCCGAGATAAAATTTTTTTCCGACAGAAAACCTGGTCAGATTTTCCTCGCTAACGAACTTGTCCAAACCACTTAGAAATGGAAGGTATATAAACGTATAAAAATTGAAACTGACCCTGAATATGGGTTCTAAGGGTCCTAGTTCGCGCTCAAGAGTCGGGATCTCCCCATTAGTGAATTTTTTCTACGAGAATTCACTAATAAAGTGTGGCCAAGTTTTCTCCGTTATGGTAAAAATAACAAAATATGCTCTGATAGGTTACTTTTAGCTTTTATGAGACCTTTATTTTTTGATATTTCAACCCTTGAGTAGAGATGAATTCAACTCTTAAGATTATAATCGCAAGGGATAACTTGCGATATGCGATATGCCCCTTTAAAGGGTATTAAGTCCTGTTTTGCAGATATGTAAAATATAGTGTGGCCCAACGCAATGTTTTCACCCATGTTTTCTACGTTATGGTAAAAAAAAAGATCTTATAGGTCACTTTTAGTTTTTTGAAATCTATTTTTTAGTTATTTCAACCACTGAGTAGAGAAGTATTCAAGCATTAACAAAATCATTCTACCCAGGTTTTCTCCCTTATGGCCAAACACACACAAAAATAGTGCTGCAAATTGAATCATCACTTTCACATAGCTGTGATAATATACTCTCCGCAGAAAGACACTCCCATGAAACTAATTCAGGGTCCATGACTTAATCACAAAGAACATGTTCGTATTCCTGTACCCATAAACTTCTGAAACGTTATATTACTCGATTTTTAAAATGTGAACTTTCGCCAAATTAACCCCCATTTATCCGCTACCCCCTGAAGCGATCTTACCCAAAAACAATTCAAAGCGCTCCTTTGTCGGGTGCTAACTAGATACCAAACTTGAAGATTGTATCTCAATTCGTTCAAAAGTTATTGCGCCTACTAGCAGATAGGCGTACAGGCCGACCGACAGACAAAAAAACGCCGTTTTAGCAACAAAAAAAAATTCGAAATTTCCGTAATGATCTTCCACTCCCACATATTCAACCCCTAATTTAATTTCAGCACAGAATACCAGATGTTTCACAAAATTGAAAGTTTTATAATAAAGAAATCCTAAAACGTTATATTACTCAAGTTTTAACGAAAAAATATCAATTTTCTCCAAATCACCCCCCAGTCATTCCCTACATCCCGGGGCAATTTTACCCAAAAACAATCCGAACAGTTAGTTTATCGGGTGGTAACTGTATTTCAAATTTGAAGACGATATCTCAATTAGTTATAAAATTATCATGGCTACAAACAGACAGAGATACAGACCAAAAGACAAAAAAGTTTCGTTCCAAAATCATGTTTTCTATATGTTTAGACACTTTTTACGACGTTTAATACTTCCAAACGTGGTGACGATGTAATAAAAATGACGGAGAGTAATACTCTGATACGTCAATTTTAGTTTTTATGAGAACTATTTTTTGTTTGTTATTTCAACCCCTGAGGAGAGATGAATTCAACTCCTAAGATTTCAAATTGTAAGGTATAATTAGGGATATGTCCTTTTAAAGGGTATTAAGTCATGTTTCCAACGAATTATTTTTTTGACTTTGGAATAAAAGTTCTCATGCAAACTTTAAAATTTAGACAATTAAATGCCGAAAAGCTTAGCCATGCAACTTCATACAATAAAAGTTCTGGACGCAACAAGTGCGTTATGGTAGTGAATTTTCATTAAAATGTTTTTTATAGCAAACATGTTTTTTAAGAAAGCAGGCATCAATCTATACAGTAGAAACAATGTGCCATGTTTCATCAAAATAACTTTATTGTTTGAAAATGTACAAAAATTTCCGAAAGTAAACTTAAATTGTTCCCGAAAAAACTGGTTTCCTGGTCAACCTTATAGGTTAATAGCAAATTGAGCTATTCAAATTTGAAGCATTTAATAAAAATTCGCTACCATAACGCAGTTGCTGCGTCCCGAATTTCTTTTCCTACAAAGATGTATTATATTTCGATGGAGAATGCAAAAATGCAATAACCTAGGGCGTGTTCGATTAAAAAAAAAGAAGAAAATTTGAATCACCAACGACTTATGGGCCATCCTGTAATTGTGGAAATAGTTTTTAAGATGTATCTCAAGACACCCTATAATTAATGTATACCATTTTTTTTCGTAACTTGCATAATAACGGATATATTGAGCTGTAATGATTTTTCACGAAAATTTGACAAAAAAGATATACCATTAAACAATCAACTCTATAGCCAACACTACTGCCAAAGCATCAGAGAAAGTGGCTATTTAAAATTAATTTTCTGGGAATATTTTAGTAAAATGAAGGACAATGACGATTGAAACTAAGAGTTCAGGCGTTGTAAAACATTCTTCTTGAGACATTTTCTTTCCATACCTCATATTAATTTCAGGTTCATTGCCTAACTATTACCAATTTTGACGTTTTATATTGCAACTTGACGTTTTGAGGAAAACCCAAATTTATTTTTCTTTAAATGCTTGTAACTTTTTTGTCCTTTAACCTACAGAGCTAAATTTTGGTAGGTGGCTTACCTATGATGATATGAACCCGCGTACCAAATTTTCCCGGAAAACCTCGTCCGATTTTCCTGAATAACGAACTTATCCAAGCCATTTACAAAAGGAAGGTATGTGCCAAATTCTATCAAAATCGGCTAATTATTTTTTGAGTTATCGGTGGGTTATATATATATATATATATATATAAATATATATACACACACATATATATATATATATATATATATATATATATATATATATATATATATATATATATATATATATATATATATATAAATTGAAACTGACCCCGGATATGGGTTCTAGGGGTCCTAGTTCCCGCTCATTTGAAAAAATTTTTTTTTAATTCAAAAGTCGGGATCTCTCCATTAGTGAATTTTTTCTACAAAAATTCACTAATATAAGGGAGAATTAAAATGAAATTCACCTAATCAAGTAAAAAGATTAGGACAAATATAAAAATTAATTTTGTAACTTCTCAAAAAAGTGGAAAATTGTCTCTTTTAGTAGTTCTTAGGAAAGATAATGATCTGGTAGATCTAGGTCAGTTCTGTAGGGTGGAAAGGTAACTCTACAAACTTTCAGTTGTTGATTTTTTCCTGCACTTTGTAAGGTTTATGATCTCGGCAACTGTTCTGCATCAATCATGTTTTTTCGAATAAATTGTAGGGCATCTACAGCTGCTTGTGTCTCCTTTTTGGGTGGTGGCAATTATGTATTCAACCATTGCCTTGACTACTGTTGTACCGCTTGCGATATATTATAAATTAATTTAAATTGCTAATCCACAATGGTAATTTGTAATTTTAAATAAACTCATATTTACATTAAAAAAATATCTTATGTATCGTACAAAAATGAGCAGGAATTTATTTTTAAGTACAATTCGGAGAACCCAATTCATCACAATATAGTTTTGATACTTGATCATCGTTTCGCTAACAAAGTTTGCGTCATCAGAGGGACGATTAGATGATAAACAGTTTATTTACCCCCTGATGATGCTAACTTTATTAACGTAACGATTAGCAGGTCTGAAAACTGTATAGCGATGTATTTATTTAAATGCCCAACAGAAACAATTTCCTTTTACAGAACACAAAACAAAAGAGGCCCCAGATTTGACTCCTGAGGTACACCCGAGGTTGGAAGTATACTCTTCGGAATAATGTCGCCTATACACAATATATTGCTTTCTGCTCGACAGGTATGACCCAAAAAGTTGAAGCAGTGGAGAGGAACAGCCCAGTACATCCAACATAAACAAAATGATATCATGGCTGATCGCATCAAAAGCCTTTGAAAAATCGGGAACATCGATTTCGACGATAAATTGAAGATATAGGATAGAGTTCGAACAAAAGTATAACCGCAACCCTTGACTAGAAAACTTGGAATCTGATCATCACCAGACGAAAAGTTGTTTTTAATTGAAAGAAAGGTATCCTAGTCAGAAATGCTATCAATAATGACAGGGTAACAATTAGCACTAGAATCGCAGTTGCCGTCGGAAGGCGAAAAGCTTGGTAAATACACACTCATAAAATAACGCGAAAGCACGCTCATAAATTATACATCCAGGAATCCTCGTGGTCTTCTGCTTTGGTGAAACAAAGCCTTGAAAGATTTTGAATTAAGGTCTCCTCCGCTTCAATACAATGCTTATATGCACTCTTGATGACTGACTTTACAATAAATGTAAGTTCTTTAAAAGAGCTATTAGTTAATAAACTTATCTACTAACGTTTAAAGTTTTTGATAATATCCAAGGTGAACGAGGGAGGGTATTCCTGACGCCTTGGAGCATATAAGGGAACATCTAGTCTGTGTGTGTGTTTTATTTCTTTAACCTCGGCCTATTGCCGCTACTATGGCCAATCACCGACGCCAGGGAGCAGTTTCATCTCACTATCCTAGAAATTTTGCGGAACCCCAGCCTTTCTGGGAGGGTAGGGATATGTAACGTGCCCAACATCGCATGGACACGGGACAGACGGCTTTACGCCCCCTCCAAAGTGCGGAACGTGCAGACATTCAACTTGCTCAAATACAATGCCAGAACCTCGATTGATGTTAATTGTACACTTTGTACTGAAAAAGTGAAAGGAGTACCCTGGGATTGAACCCAGTACCCTTCGGTTCAGAGGCACACGTTCTTACCACTGAACCACCGAGGCTCTAACAAGTCTAAAACCTTTATATATTAAATCGTAAAACATTTTACAAGCGTTATCAACATCATTAACCGCACACGGAGATTACCAGCTTACGAAACCAAGAGACTCATAAAGTCGATGATAATTTGCCTTTCGAAAATTATAACGCCGGGAGCTCTGGTTTGGTTTGAAGTTAACAGAAGATATGCTGCCTGGATGGAAACTAACAGGAAGCGGGGGATGGTGCACGTCAACGCCAATCATTGGAGCAAACTCCTCAGGTATAGAACGTACTACGTCACTTATCACCAAGTCCAGCAATTTAGTATTTAGATTAAAAACGCTATTGTACTGCTTCACTGATGAATTGGGTTCTCCAAATTGCACTTATTAGTGCTCATCACTAATTACAATCCTCACTCAAGGAATTTATTTCACTAAATCAGTCTACGCTGTTTACTTGAAGCGTTTTTCTACGAAAATCTCTAAAAATCGAATTGTTTTTTATTTGTTTCTCAAATGTCTCCAGAAGTAATCGGGGATTTTCGGCGTTATATAAATTTGCAACTAAGCAAACAGTCTGCATCTTTTTGTTGACCACCTCTTTATCTTTTCCAGTAAGAGAGATTCCGATAGTGTGCAATTAAAGTTAACACAACCTGTTTGTCTACTTATTCACGAAAATTGGCTAAGAGTTTTAACATGAAATAACCTTTTTAAAAAGAAAAATATTAAATTTTCTAACTGCATGGTAGGCAACACTAGCATTTTTCTCTACAAAACAACAAATTATGTAAATACATACAGTGTATGCTGAGCGAATCGATTTGTGTTGGTTTAATGAGATTTGCCATATACTTGAAAGTCCTTGGCTGATTTAGAAAATAATACAACAAACTCCAATTAAAGATGCCGTAAGATTAAAGATAAAATTAAATGCATTAAACTTGACCGTAATTTTACAGTGCATCAGACGATAAAACGGTAATGGACGTTGCTCGTTAACGGCGATAATTACTTTAGAATTGGATTTTATTTGTTTATTAATTTCTCATTACTCACCTTTACAGAAAACACGAAATATAAGTGGCTAGAAAGACATGGAGCATACAATTTAGTCGATAAAACGTATCACATATGACTGTTTGCCGCATATTAATTTTGAATGTAAAAGGGAAACTCGTAATTCGTTGTCTACTGAAACTTCTGCAGCTGATTTTAATAATTTCTTTAGTAGCATAGCCCGCAAGGTAATTGACTCCCTGTCCCTTTTTGGTATAGATTTCACAGAATTTTTGAATTACGTTCCTAAACCTCAACTGGACTTGGTGCCTGCCTGAAGCGATACTAACTAACTAACAGTAATTCGAACTGCACATATGTATAATATTCGGGAGGCATGCAGTGCCTTATGGTAGTGAATTTTTATAAGAATAATATATTATAGTGATTTAGCCTTATATTAAAAGTTATAAAACATTACTTTATTTACTTAGGAATAGTAAAAAATTAAGTAAAGGAAGGCAAGCAAAAACAGGATCTCTATCATAAATATTTATACAGTATTTGGATACAAAACTCCAACAAAGAAATTGATAAACAGGAAATATACTCAACAAAAAATACACTAGAAAGATGAACATAAAATTGTATTGTAATTGTATGCATGCAGAAGGGGAAGAAGAACCCCAATGTCGAAAATGGTTTCTGCCCCCTCACCCAAAAACACGGGGGGTTCTCCTTCCCTTTGTCCATGCATACAACTACCTGCAAAGCATAAAGCACAAGAAAAATTTCTTGGGAGTAACCCCCAAGAAAGTTGCTGGACCTGGGCGAATATGGATGCGGTGCGGGGTAGACAGGGTTTAAAGGAGGTATTGCTGAAAAATGTGTAAAACGCATCTTTTCAAAGTCCGGCTAAATATTTTTTAGCATTTTCCACTCATATTTTCTCCCCGCCCAGCACCCTTATTCATTCTTGGTCCCTTAACTTTCTTGGCGGTTGTTTGCAACAAATTTGCCTTGTGGCTTGTGGATCTAAGGAGGGTTCTAACCATGTTTTTGAAAACATTTTTCTAAAAACCCTCCGTGCAGTAAACTGAAAATTTACCGAAATTACATTCCACAGCGTCGCCAATAATGCCTTTTCAGATAATGTCGAATACAGCACAAAAGTAAAAAAAATCACTTCCTGTTTCACTTCTTTTTTATTTTTATATTACATATATAAGCACAAGATAAGTAACTATAATAAATAGGGTCTTAATGAACATTGGGGCTACACAAACTTAAATGTAGAGTAGACATTTAGATCATGTTAACAGCCATAAGTTTGATTAAAAAAACACTTCTAACTGTATGCACACAAAAATTAGTAAAACACATTTATAAAATCTAATAAAAACAACAGTTTTACGATTTTTTTAATAAACCAATAGGAATACGTTTCGCGGCGATTTCACAATTCGCGAGTGAATGAACCTAGCTTTTGTCCAAGACTACACTGAAATCCGGGCGACCGCAAGCAAGCAGCCTGTAGATTAAGCTCGATGGGCTTAGATGGTTAACAAACGTAGGCATGCCTAATTTTAATCGGCAGATGTACTGTTAAAAAACATATAATATGAAAAATACAGAAATACGCTTTAAAGTGCTATTTATTAAAAAAACATTGACCAACTAACCTGCGAAATCATGGATAGTAAAAATGATGGATCTAGTAACTTATCTATCAGTAGATACCGTTCTCATTTTGTAAGCAGGTCTTGATACTTGCAAAGAACATTGACGCCTGTGGTACCAAATTTAACACAAGGAACCTAACAAAATATTTTCTTCCACGCGGAGACCAACTATAAAAATGCCGATTCTGTTACTATTACTACATAATGAGTTAGTTATTTTCGTCGGTTATACCATAATAATAATATCTAAGTGGTCCCTCAATTAAGAAATATTAAAAACCGAGTTTTAACACTGCTCTTAGAATATGATTTACTGATATACTGATTTTATATTTTACGCAAAATTGTATTGTCTTAAGTCATTAACTCACAATTGTCATTTATAACCATCGTCCAATATTTATTTTCAATATTTATATCCATGTTTTAAATATGTTCGGTTAGTTAAAAGTAAAATATCAAACGTGGTACACAGTATCTATCTATAACATTCTGTGTTAACTAAAGCTGTCGTGACGAGATACTACCTGGTTCCAAGGGGGGCTTGGCGTCCCTGTCGTACACCTCTTAATGTTCTACTATTCTCCTATTTCTACTTCTAATTACTTTTTCAGTTATCGGTTGGACACAAACATTGATATATATATATATATATATATATATATATATATATATATATATATATATATATATATATACAAACTTTCTAACTGACTAATTCGCGCCCTAATTCGCGCTCATTTGAAGAAAATTTCCGAAAGGCTCCCCATCGATAACCTCTCTATTAGTGAATTTTCTTAATAAAAATTCACTAATAATATGCTATTAATAGCAGTTGATAAAGATATGAGCAGATTATCTTGTACCATTACTTTGTCGGTGAATGCATGTTTTGCTAGGGGTACTTTTCCTGATGATTTCAATACTCAAAGTCAGTTCCGTACATAAAAAAATTTGGGATGCAGCAAGTGCGTTATAATAGTGAATTTTCATAAGAATTTTTCACTATTAGTACGGAATATTACTAAAAGTTATACTTTCAATTCCAACAGACGTCAAAGATAGGGTTTAGAACTCCTAATACACGCTAATTTGAAGAATTTCTCTTTTTCTATTACTTATCATAAAAAGTATTGAAATCTTCTGTTCTAGCTCATTTTGAAAAAAACAACTTTGAGTGCCCAAAACTAAATTTGATATGACGCTAGAAAATGAAAATTTGGTGAATCAAGGTACTGTGAGTCTCTAAAAAAAAACTTGTATTAAAAATTTCATTAAAGTTACAAAATTAATTAATGATTAAAAAAAGCCTGGACGCAGCAAGTGCGTTATGGTAGTGAATTTTCATAGAAATGATCTGGCACAAAATATTTAATAACTTTTTTTTCTTGTAACATAGAAATCTAAATTTTGGTATATAGTTTGCTTTTTATATCGTAAACCTACCTACCAAATTTGGTTATCATAGATTTTTTATTTTTTAGGATAAAAATTTTTTTAAAATGAAAACTTAAAATTTTTCCGGAAAACCTCGTCCGATTTTTTGGATTAACAAACTTGTCACAGCCTTTTACAAAAGGAAGGTACGTGCCAAATTTTATCAAAATCGGCGTATTATTCTTTGAGATAAAAATTTTTTTCGAATGAAAACTCAAAATTTTCCCGGAAAACCTCGTCCGATTTTCCTGACTAACAAACTTGTCAAAGCTATTTACAAAAGAAAGGTACATGCCAAATTTTATTAAAATCGGCTAATTACTTTTTGAGATAATATTTTTTTTCGAATGGAAACTCAAAATTTTCCCGGAAAACCTCGTCCGATTTTCCTGACTAACGAACTTATCCAAGCTATGTACAAAAGAAAAGTACATGCCAAATTTTATCAAAATCGGCCCATTATTTTTTGAGTTATCGGTGTGATACACACACATATATATATATATATATATATATATATATATATATATATATATATATATATATATATATATATATATATATATATATATATATATAACATATAAAAATTGAAACTGACCCCGGATATGGGTTCTAGGGGTCCTAGATCGCGCTCATTTGAAGAAATTTTTTCAAAATTCAAAAGTCGAGATCTCCTCATTAGTGAATTTTTTCTAAGAAAATTCACTAAAAGGAATGTATTTGCCAAATTATAAACGTGACAGGTATTTTTCCTTGTTAACTGCCTAGAACATTTCGTTTCAGTCAACCTAATCGAACCAGTTTTTAGTGAATTATCTTAATAAAAATGTACTAATATTAACAATCAAAAATGTCTGCTGAAATTGTTACTTTATCAAACTTGTGTTATTTTCTGTGAGCCTCATTTTATATAAGAATCCATTGTGCTGACTTCTTCTGCAATTCATTTTAATAGTTTTTTAACAGAGCTAGTGAAAAGAAACAAAATATTCCTACTACTAAATTCAGAAAAGTCAAGAATTCAATAATTATTCAAATAACAAAATAATCAAAGAATATTAACGTTAATATTCTTATTCTTTGGTTTCCAATTTTAGAAACATATTATACAATCATTTACTATTTAACCTCAAAACAGAACTGTCAAAGCATGATAAATAAACAAAACACGTTATTATTCTTTGGTTTCCAATTTTAGAAGGATAATACACAAGTTGTTGTATCTATTTCAATGACAATCATTTACTACTTAACCTCAAAACAAAACTGTCAAATCATAAGGAATAAACAAAACACGTCATTATTCCTTAATTTTCAAATTTAGAAGCATTATACAATCATTTACTTAACCTCAAAACAGAACTGTCACAGCATAATAAATAAACAAAACACACTGTCCCATCTGGTTTTTACTTCAAGTAACTAATATAACACTCCCGTATTTTCGCCTATTACTTTCAGATTAGGATATTTACGAACATTTTACAAATCCGTGCATCCGAATATACCCGAAGGCGGTTATTAGGGTAGGATCGCCACAGTTCGGGTGTGAACCTTCGTTGCAGATTAGGATGTTGTGGCGATCCAGTCTTACGTGTGTTATTTTGTTTACTTAATTTTTAGGTACATGTAAAGTCGCATTCCAGTTACTTTAATACTTTCAAAAATATATCGTATTCAAAAATATTTTTTGAATTTTTTTAGGGAAAAATATGTCCGTTTTAGCTGATTTATGATCGTCCGCGATTATACCGAAATAAAGCCACGTGCCGAGGTTCGTTCAAATCAGTTGAGTAATTTTTGAGTTATTGCTCGGATACACACACACACACACACACACACACACACACACACATATATATATATATATATATATATATATATATATATATATATATATATATATATATATATATATATATATATATATATATATATATATATATATATATATATATATATATATATATAAATTCAAACGGACCTTGGATATTGGTTCTAGGGGCCCTAGAACCCATAGTTCCAAGCCCCCCTTGGAACCTGTGATGAGCACTGATAAGTACAATTTGGAGAAGTATTTATGCGTGACGATCGTTTTGCTAACAAAGTCAGCGTCATCAGAGGAATGAATAAACTAAGCGAATAAAAACTAAAACTACTATTTATATGTTAGTTGGCAAGCAGTTGCGAACAGGGTCCTCTAGGAAGGTATACAGACAGACCCCCACTGTTGAGTCTTAAATTTAAGAGTACTAGTTTTTATTCGCTTAGTTTATTGATCCCTCTGATGATGCTAACTTCGTTAGCGAAACTATCGTCAGGTCTAAAAACTGTATTGTGATCAATTGGGTTCTCCAAATTGCACTTACCAAATATCAATAGTCATAAAATGTTGTCATATGGTGATTCAAATCTCCAAAATCACCTTATTCTGTAGCATTACAACTTCCAAAACACAAATGGTTCGGCGAATGTATTTCTTCATTTTGTCAAAAACCTTTATGCAATGACTATTTCATTACAGTTTTAATCTTTTGCAGCAACGAATTGACACCCTTGAGGAGCAGGTTGCTAGGTGTCAGCCTGCTAAGTGAGAGGTCCCGGGTTCGATTCCAGGGCTGGCCGAGTTGACATTGTCTGAAAAGTTGGTAAAATTAATAGAGAATTAAGAATAAAGGTACTAATGGCCTGAGATGCTGCAGCCATTAATAACAATTACATTGCAGCACCAAATTTATTCTGACCTAATAATGACAGTATTCCGCGAATTATTACTCGCAAAACGGTTCAGGGTAAAGCCGTATTGGTGATTTCTCGGTCTATAAGGATGTTTCATCTTTCAAAGTACTTTATCAGCTCTTGATAACTTCTTCTTTGGTTCCAGACAACACTGATTTAATACGAATTGGAGGATACTGGTTCACACTGGACTCATCTCCCCTTTTAGGGAGACGTTGAGCTGGGGCCTCTTCCCATAAGGTGTACACACATCTTATAGATCATCGAATAGAGGCGAATTGTCGAAGTCAGTAAGCTCTGGAAAACTACAATTAGTACAAAAAGCTGAAGCTGCAGTGCTATGGAACGTACGAATATACCAGACGTACCATATAGTAATAAGAATAACACCACAGTAGACAAACTCTGCTCCCAGATGTCTTAGCCTTGTGCGCGGGGAGCTTACACACGCATATAGACAAAGGACACAACCCATAACTCATCAGAAGCCGGCCTTTCCACATTCGAGTGATAAAGACCGACTGTCTGAATACGGGACGCGAACCCGCGACCTCCTGCTCCAACGCCAGAAGTTACTCGCCTCGCGAACTGAACTATTCGGCCTGTCAATCAATCTAGGCTTTTTACGACGTTGAATTGTATATTCTAAGTCATCTAGTTTTACACATCTATACAGTTTATTAGTCTATATTTTCGGTCCATACTGTATATATCAGGTAAAGTAATTTTCTGTCAGTGATTGACCTTTATGCATCTAATTTTGATTTATTTTGATACACGCTGGAATCACGTATGGTTATTATCGAATGCTCAGCGAAATATTAATATATTTGCTGATTATACGTAATTATATTTGCTATTTCATGAAATACATGATATCCTTAACGTGTGACTATTTGGTGAAAATCTTACTTGATGATATAATCAAACGCATGCATAAGATTGATGAAACGTTAAAAAAGTTGAGACTTTTGCTTAATCCTAAACTTCTGACAATTATTTGCAATTATATTTTGCAAATATTAAACATATGATATACAGCGTAATTGAACTATAGGCGTTCATTCACGTTTTAAGATTTCTGATGCGAGTTCACAGCGGAAAAATTACAGCGCACCATAATAGGTATTTCTTAACTGCAATATTTTCACCTAGCGTTTTCCTCTACACAAAAAATCGCTATCAACTTTGTTGTTTTAGACAGAACGGTCTAACATTTCTCAATTTTGCATAAAATTAAAAACCTCCGCAGTAGTCGTAGTAAAGGTACTGTCATTTCGCACACATCCTGACTGTTTATTTTCAAAATTGATATTCTTCTTTCTAATTAAATAAGTCAAAGAAAATAAATTAAACTATTCGTTCAAAAAAGTTGTAATAAGATAATGAGTTGATGTATGTCGATATTTTCGTTATATAAATACTGCTATTATACTGTTATTGTTTAGTTATTTTATTGTTATAACTATTATCATAGTTATTATAGGCTAGTTCTATTATCATGTTAAATATTGACATACATCACATAGACATTTTGAAAGCATCATCTGTCATCTGTGTTTTATTTTATTTTCAATTTGATAAATTTTTTGATCCAAACATCATATCATAACATAGCAACAGATCTTTATTTGTAGTTCACATGATTTCGTACTAATTCAATTTTTATCTGTCTGAGAATGCTGTCAAGGAGCGAAACTATAGTCACAGAAACGTTGAAGAACATCCTAGAACATCCAGAATTCGTAAGGACCACTTGCTCCAGTTAGCTCACGCGCTGGCTACGTCCTTCACCTACAAAAACGAAAAGCAGGTACTAATTCAATTTTTAGTGAATTTTCTTTAAAAAATTAACTATTGAGGAGATCTCGACTTTTGAATTTTGAAAAAATTTCTTCAAATGAGCGCTAATTAGGCCCCCCAGAACACATATCCGGGGTCAGTTTCAATTTTTATATGTTTATATATATATATATATATATATATATATATATATATATATATATATATATATATATATATATATATATATATATATATATATATATATATATATATATATATGTATATGTATCACACCGATAACTCAAAAAATATGGGCCGATTTTGATAAAATTTGGTGAATACCTTTCTTTTGCAAATGGCTTAGATAAGTTCGTTAGCCAGGAAAATCGGCCCAGGTTTTCCCGGAAAATTTTGTGTTTTATTTAGAAAAAAATGTATATCTCCGGAACTGACAAAGTAAGGGCAACTAAATTTGGCACGCGGGTTTATGGGTAAGTCACCTACTAAAATTTAGCTCTGTAGGTCAAAATATACAAAGGTTATGGGCATATGCAAAAAAATAAATTGGTGTTTTCCTCAAAACGTCAAAGTTGCGATTTAAAACGTCAAAATTGGCTACCTTTAGGCAAGGAACTTGAATCTAATACGGGCTATGGAAATAAAATGTCTCAAGAAGAATGTTTTACAAACCCTGAAGTCTTAGTTTCAACGGTCATTGTCCTTCATTTTACTAAAATATTTCCAGAAAATTCATTTCAAATAGATCCTTTCTCTGATGCTTGGCAGTAGCCTTAGCTATAGAGTTATCGTTTAATGGTATATAATTTTTGTCGAATTTTTGTAAAAAAATCAATAAACCTCATTATATCCGTTATTATACAAGTTATGAAAAAAAATGTACATATTAGTTATAGGGTGACTTGAGCTACATCTTAAAAAATTATTTCTAAAATCACAGGCTGGCCCATAAGTCGTTGCTGATACAAATTATTTTCTTTTTTTAATCAAACACGCCTTATGTTATTGCATTTTTGCATTTTCCATCGAAATATAATGCATGTTTGTAAGAAAAGAAATTCTGGACGCAGTAAGTGCGTTATGGTAGCGAATTTTGATCATATGCTACATATTTGGATAGCTCAATTTGCTATTAACCTATAAGGTTGACCAAGAAACTGGTTTTTTCGGGAACACTTTAAGTTTACTTTCGGAAAATTGTGTACAGTTTCAAACAATAAAGTAATTTTGATGAAACATGGTACATTGTTTTTACTATATAGGTTATACTGGTAACCAAATTTGATGCCTGTTTTTTTTTTTTTTTTATTGAACACGCCCTATGTTAATGCATTTTTGCATTTTCCATCGAAATATAATACATATTTGTAAGAAAAGAAATTCGGGACGCAGCAAGTGCGTTATGAGGGGTTAAGGAGTCGCGGGCCAAAGGACTCCAGGGGGCAAGCTGAGGAAGTGGAAATAACAACATAAACTCCCGATGAAGCTTTCCCCAAGACCGTCATGCGCGGTAGAAATCCGCATCCTGCACGAGGTGACCCTGCTAATAACTAAACATGACGGATCTAGACAAGGAGGTCGAACTAAACTCCCCCAATCTACGGTGTCACGTGACCCGTGCCTGTGGATGGATGGCACCAGGGCGATGGTGTCGTGAACGGAACCTCTGGAGTGCCAGGCAACCCTCCAGAGTGGCCCGCCTTGCACCACACAGGGGGTTCTGATGGTGTGGACAGTATTTCCCCCATTCTCGTGGGAACAACATGAAGATTATAAATACATATAAAGCCAAAACCAATGAGGCTCGAGGAGTGGCTCCGGCTACAGACTTGAGCCTTGAGTCTGTCCCGGAAACGGAGACGAGCCAGGGTGCGGCAGCGGACTCTGGAGGTCCCACGACCGGCGTAGATGCGGGGGATCAGGGGGTAGCTTCGGCCAGAGACCTGTCCCCGACACCCAAGCTGGAGGCTGGGTCCCACCGGAGGGCGGCGAGCTCCGCGGACTCCGGGGGCCCCTCCACCAGTGAGGACTCTACTGTTAGAGTAGAGGGACTGCCCCGGCAGTCCAAGCGTCTTTCCGGGGCGCAAAGAAAGAAGCTCCGGAGGGCGCAAAAAATGGCGGCCGGGACCTGGACGGTCGAGAAACCTGTAAAGGCGCAAGAGGGGAGTGCGGGTCAGAAGAGGACGCGCTCGAACTCTAGCACGCCCACTACAGACAGACGTTCCAAAAGGGCCAGGGTGCCTGTAAAGGCGCAAGAGGAGAGTGCGAGTCGGAAGACGCCGCGCTCTGGCTCTAGCACGCCTACTACAGACAGACCTCCCAAAGGAACTAAGGCCGGAACACCGGCGCAGACTGGCTCTTACAGGGAGGCTGCGGAGGGCCTCGGGATGGCGGTGATTGACAGACGCCATCCTGAGGTCACGCTAGACCAGGGGAAGGCGGACCTGATCCAGGCTGCGGTGGTAGCTGCAGTGGACTCTCTTCAGGAAGGGGAGAGCCCGCCTCAGTTCCACCGGACGCGCCTGACGGGGGGCATCCTCTGGATAACCTGTGCCGGCCCGCAGTCGCGGGACTGGCTGCGGAAAACGATCGGGGGCCTCGGTCAGATTTGGGAGGGGGCGGACTTGACAGCCGTCGAGCCCAAGGAACTCCCAAAGAGACGCAAGGTTCTCGTACGGATCCCTGACACCGTCCCGCAGGAGACGGTGATCAGCAGACTTAAGATCCAGAACCCTGAACTGGGGACGCAACACTGGTCGGTTCTAAGCAGGAAGGCAGAGGAGAAAGGACAGACGCTCGCCTTCTCGATCGACCCGACATCTTACAGAGCCCTTGAAGGAACCTCCTTCAAGGCATTCTGGGGCATGGGAAGGGTTAGCTTCCGCCCACTGGGGAAGCAATTAAGGGTTAATGGGACTTAGGTTCCTTCAGGTCAACCTCCAACACAGTAGGGCAGCCACGGCCGGACTACTAATGGCTCTGAGGAACACGGATGTGGCCCTCATCCAGGAACCGTACTCCTACAAAGGAGAGATCAAGGGACTCGGCGGAGCTAATGGAAAGCTCATCTACAGCAGGTCCAGCGAGAATCCGAGGGCCTGCATTTTTGTCAGGGAAGGGATAGAGTTTCTCCCTCTAATGAATTTCTGTTCCAGGGACCTGGCAACGATCAAAATCCGATGTGGAGGAGCGGATGGGCTGAGGGACATTACTGTCGCGTCAGCCTATCTGCCAGGGGACAGCACGGACCCTCCTCCACCCAACGAATTGGAGCAGCTGATGGTGGGTAGCAGAGCAGGTGGATGGCAGACCATCATCGGCATGGATGCGAATGCGCACCATGAGTTGTGGGGTATCTCGGACACAAACTCTAGGGGTGAGGCACTTTTACAATTCTTTATGAAATTTAATTTAGACATATTGAATAGAGGTAATAAACCGACATTCGTCACAACACGGCGTGAGGAAGTTTTAGACCTAACAGTTTCCACCCAGTTTCTGGGTGACTTTGTTAAAAGCTGGGCTGTGTCTGGGGAAGTGAGTAGCTCAGACCACAGATACATCCGGTTTGAAATCGCCAAAGTCGAAAGAGAAACGGTATGGTACCGGGACCCCCGCAAGGCGGACTGGGAAGCCTACAGGGCAGACCTAGCTGTGGAACTGCGGGGGGTTGAGAGGGCCATAAGGGATTCAATAGACCTCGAGATTGCAGCAGTCCAATTGCGAGACGCAATTACCTCGGCCTATAACGCCAACTGCCCCCTGAAAATGAGGGTGTCCACCAGGAACGTCCCATGGTGGAACGAGGACCTCAGGCAAAGGAGGACGCAGGTTCGTAAGCTGTTTAACGCGGCCAAAAGGTCGGGAGCATGGGATGAATATAGACAGGCCCTATCGACCTATAACAAAAGACTGAGGGACGCCAAGAAGGAGTCGTGGAGGAGGCACTGCGAAGAAGTGGAAAACACGTCCGAGAGTGCTCGACTACACAAGATCCTGTCTAAGGGCCCTCAGACTAACATAGGCTCCCTTAGAACACCCACGGGAGGCTTTACAAGCTCGGGGGAGGAAACTATGGAAATTTTACTCCAGACGCACTTCCCCGGCTGTAACATAATAAACCAATCACCTCCGGACTGGGAACACTCAGAAATAGAGGCGCCTTATAGGCGGGCATCTAGAGTAGACTGGACAGTCGCTAAAGAGGTGGTTACCTGGAGCAAAATCAGATGGGCCATTAACAGCTTTAAGCCATACAAATCGCCGGGATTTGATGGAATAATGCCCATCATGCTCCAACAGGGGATAGATATACTGGCGCCGGTGCTTACCCTCATTATGAGGGCCAGCCTGGCTCTGGGGTACATTCCGAGGGCATGGAGACTGGCCAGGGTTGTATTTATTCCTAAACCTGGGCGTCCAACAGACCAGGCAAAGTCCCTGAGGCCAATAAGTCTCATGTCCTTCTTGCTGAAAACAGTGGAAAAACTGCTCGACCGGCACATTAGGGGCGGTGTACTGGAAGCATATCCTCTACACTGCGGACAATATGCATACAGAGCAGGATTCTCAACAGAAACAGCACTGCACCAACTGGTGCTGAAACTGGAGAATACGCTGGAGAACAAGGAGGTGGCGCTGGGGGCCTTCCTAGACATAGAGGGGGCCTTTAGCAACACCTCGTTCGGATCGGTTCTGGCAGCTGCCCGGGAGCGTGGAATAGAGGAGACCTGCTGCAGGTGGATCGGTTCCATGCTCAGGGACAGGGCGGTGTTCACCTCACTCGCGGGAGGGACTCTGCTGGCGGGGGTCGCGGCGGGGTGTCCGCAGGGGAGCGTTCTGTCTCCCTTGCTCTGGTGTCTAGTCGTGGACGGCCTGCTGGGGAGGCTCTCGGGAGGGGGGTATGAGGTACAGGGCTATGCGGACGACATTGTCATCATAGTCCGAGGAAAGGTCACACAGGCAGTGTGGGAGCGTATGCAGACTGCACTGAAAGTGGTGGAAGGGTGGACGGTTGATCAAGGGCTCGGGGTGAGCCCCGAGAAAGCAACCGTCGTGCCGTTTACGAGGAGGAGGAAGTGTGAAAGCCACAGAACTCTCACTCTATACGGTAGGAGCGTTCCAATGGCCAGGGAGGTAAAATATCTTGGGGTCGTATTGGACTCTAAGCTAACCTGGAATGGTCACATTGGAAAAATACTGCGTAAGGCAGTCATGACCTTAGCCGTCACTAGGCGGCTATATGGAAAAACGTGGGGACTCAGAACTAGTATGGCCCACTGGCTGTACACAAGGGTGGTCAGACCATCGTTAACATATGCGGCACTGGTCTGGTGGCCTAAGGTGACACAATCCAGTGCCAAACAAAAACTAGGCAAGATCCAAAGGATGGCTTGCCTAGGCATCACAGGGGCCATGTCTTCAACCCCAACAGCCGCCATGGAGGTGTTGCTGGATCTACCCGCCCTACACTTCGTTATTATGGGAGAGGCCAGGCTAGGACTATACAGACTAGCCTGCAATGGTAGACTGAAGATCAACCCAGGCTTCAGGGGCCACTGCAAAATTCAGGAGATCGTGAAGGAACCCATGCTTGAAATGAGGTCAGACTTCGCGAGCCCGCGAATGTGCAGGGAAAACAACTTCACAGTGGAAATCCCTGATCGCGGGGCATGGCGGGAGGAGACACCGGGCATACCACGGGACGCGCTCGTCTGGTTCACGGACGGATCTGGCGGGGAGCGTGGGACGGGGGCAGGTGTTTACTCGGAAGGACCGAGGGTAAGTCACAGTATTTCCCTCGGAGCCCATGCAACGGTGTTTCAGGCCGAGATGTACGCCATCCTGCACTGTGTGCGGGAGAACAAGAGGAGGGGCTACACCAACAAGCGGATCCTCATAGCCACAGACAGCCAGGCAGCCCTTAAGGCACTAAGTAGCCCACGGGTAAATTCCTGGCTGGTGAGTGAGTGCCGAGACGAGACGAGCGACCTGGCTGGGCAGAATGAGGTGACCCTCATCTGGGTGCCGGGTCACTCGGGGGTCAAAGGCAATGAAGAAGCTGACAGTCTCGCAAAGAGGGGGTCAGCAGAACCATTTATGGGACCAGAACCGGCTCTGGGCGTGTCAAAGAGCACTGCCAGGGGAGCCATTAAGTCCTGGGTCAGAAACCAACACAAGGTGTACTGGGCGGACTGTCCAGGGCTCAGACATGGGAAGTCAATAATTGACGGACCCAGTTCAAAGAGAGCTGTGGAGCTGCTAAACCTTAGCAGAGGACAGCTCAGAAACACAACAGGTCTCTTGACGGGACACATGGCCGTCAAGAAACACCTACATAAAATGGGGCGGTTCGAAGGGGACCTCGCATGCAGACTCTGCGGCGAGGGGGAGGAATCAGCCCAGCACATCTTGTGCGAGTGTATAGCTCTGGACCGGAAAAGACAACTGATGTACGGTCACTCTAGACCGGAGACAGAGCAATATAAAACTTCACCCTACCAATCGCTGTGCAGACTAGTTCAAGGCACAGTGATTTTGGAATGGGTGGAGTAAGACTAGGGGTATGCACAATCAACCAAGGGTTGCGGTGCTATCGGGGCGGCAAGGCCGCGGACGAGCCCTGAGGGAAAAAAAAAAAAAAAAAAAGTGCGTTATGGTAGCAAATTTTTATTAAATTAACCTATAAGGTTGACCAGGAAACCAGTTTTTTCTGGAACAATTTAAGTTTACTTTCGGAAATTTTTGTACATTTTTAAACAATAAAGTTATTTTGATGAAACATGGCACATTGTTTCTACAATATAGGTTATACTGGTAACCAAATTTGAAGCCTGCTTTCTTAAAAAAACATATTTGCTATTAAAAACATTTAAATAAAAATTCACTACCATAACGCACTTGCTGCGTCCAGAGTTTTTATCTGTCTGAGAATGCTGTCAAGCAGCGAAACTATAGTCACAGAAACGTTGAAGAACATCCTAGAACATCCAGAATTCGTAAGGGCCACTTGCTCCTGTTAGCTTACGCGCTGGCTACGTCCTTCACCTACAAAAACGAAAACCAACAGTGAAGCCAGAGAAGTAGTCTCCAAGTCTATATGTAGTATTAATCAATCAACTGCAGAATTGTTATTTCATGCATTTCTGTTAAATAAATCATATTTTGACTTGCTGTTAACAAATGACAACTACTGTCATGCGGTTACAATCACACAGCAAGTTACTAAGGCGTTTTAAACAAAACTAACATTGCCAACTATGAAGAATGTTGATAATATTTCAGGTCTTTTTTTTAAAAGGACACTGAAACGTGTGTTGTGGCAAAGTTCCTCAATGCGATGAGATTGTTTTTTTACTGTTAATTTTTGCAATAAATTTTAAAACCATACCATTTTTGAATAGAGAATTAAGAGATCTTCCAAATAAGGATTCACAGGCCCCTATTTCTTATTTAAAAATTTGGGAGTTGCAACTGTCACTCGAAGGGGATTGAATGTAGGGCTTTTACGTTTTACCCGTAGGGCTGGTCCGCGTCTTTTCCACCCCGATAGCACCGCAGCCTTTGGCTTATTGTGCATGCCCTTTGTGTTTTATACCCCATCCATTCCAAAATCACTGTGCCTTAAACTAGTCTGCACAGCAATTGGTAGGGTGAAGTTTTATATTGCTTTGTTTCCGGTCTAGGTTGTCTGTAGATCAGTTTTCTTCTGCGGTCCAGAGCTTTACACTCGCACAAAATGTGATGGGCTGATTCCTCCCCCTCGTCGCAGAGTCTGCATGCGAGGTCCCACTCGAACCGCCTCATTTTATGCAGATGTTTCTTGAAGGCCATGTGTCCCGTCAAGAGACCTGTTATGTTTCTGAGCTGTCCTCTGCTAAGATTTAGCAGCTCCACAGCTCTCTTTAAACCGGGTTCCTCAATTATTGACTTCCCATGTCTGAGCCCTGGACAGTCTGTCCGGTACACCTTATGTTCGTTTCTGACCCAGAACTTAATGGATCCCCTGGCAGTGCTCTTCGTCACGGCCAGGACCGGTTCTCATCCCATAAATCGTTCTGCTGACCCTCTCTTCGCGAGACTGTCAGCTTCTTCATTGCCTTTGATCACCGAGTGACCCGGCACCCAGATGAGGGTGACCTCATTCTGTCCAGCCAGGTCGCTCGTCTCGCCTCGGCATTCACTTACCAGCCTGGAATTTACCCGTGGGATACTTATGGCCTTAAGGGCGGCTTGTGGCTATAAAGATCCGCTTGTTGGTGTAGCCCCTCCTCTTGTTCACTCGCACGCAGTGCAAGATGGCGTACATTTCGGCCTGAAAGACCGTTGCATGAGCTACGAGGGAAATACTATGACTTACCCTCCGCCCTTCCAAATAAACGCCTGCCCCCGCCCTACGCTCCCCGCCCGAACCGTCCGTGAACCAGACAAGCGCGTCCCGTGGTAGGCCCGACGTCTCTTCCCGCCATGCCTCGCGGTCCGGGATTTCCACTGTAAACTTGTTTTTCCTGCAGATTCGCGGGCTCAGTCAGACTTCATTTCAAGCATGGGCTCCTTCACGATCTCCTGAATTTTGCAGTGGTCTTTGCAGCCTGGGTTGATCTTCAGTCAGGTCAGGTCATCGCAGGCTAGTCTGTATAGTCCTAGCCTGGCCTCCCCCACGATAACTAAGTGTAGGGAGGGCAGATCCAGCGACACCTCCATGGCGGCTGTTGGGGTTAAAGTCATGGCCGCTGTGATGCCGCGGCAAGCGATCCTTTGGATCTTGTCTAGTTTTTGTTTGGCACTGGGTTGTGTCACCTGAGACCACCAGACTAGTGCCGCGTATGTTAGCGATGGTCTGACCACCCTTGTGTACAGCCAGTGGGCCATGCTAACTTTTAGTCCCCACGTTTTACCATATAGCCACCTAGTGACAGTTAAGGTGACAATTTCAGGTTGGCTTAGAGTCCAATACGACCCCAATATATTTTACCTCCCTGGCTATTGGGATGTTTCTACCATATAGAGTGAGAGTTCAGTGGATCTCCCACTTCCTCCTCCTCGTAAACCGTATGACGGTGGCTTTCTCGGGGCTCACCCCGAACCCATGGCCAACAGGATCTGCCAGCAACACATCCATGGCGGCTTCTGGGGTTGAAGTCATGGCCCCTGTGATGCCGAGGCAAGCCATCCTTTGGATCTTGTCTAGATTTTGTTTGGCACTGGATTGTGTCATCTTAGACCACCAGACCAGTGCCGCGTATGTTAACGATGGTCTGACCACCCTTGTGTACAGCCAGTGGGCCATACTAGGTCTTAGTCCCTACGTTTTTCTATATAGCGGTCTAGTGACGGCTAAGGTCATGACTGCGTTACGCAGTATTTTTTCAACGTGACCATTCCTGGTTAGCTTTCACGTTACAAATGTCATTTATTCTAAATATGCCCAATAATTGAGATACTGAATTTATTCTATTTGTCTGTTCCACACTGTATAACGAATATTTATTGCTTATATTTGTCTAGAACATGTTGCAACATATATGCAATATAAAATTAATTGTTTTCTGTGGCTACGTGTGTAATACAAAATTACAAAATTTTCATATGGGAATATGTACTAAAATATAAATATATGCAACCGATTAAATTAATCCAGCTTCATTTTAACCTCATTCTCTCAACATTGTTAATTATATTCTTGACAAGACTTGCTTTATG
Organism: Tillus elongatus; assembly: GCA_964006375.1. NCBI lineage: Eukaryota > Metazoa > Arthropoda > Insecta > Coleoptera > Cleridae > Tillus > Tillus elongatus. Next base: position 59,357,379 of record OZ023265.1, read on the forward strand.
AATAATAGTAATAATAATATCTATTGGCTCAAATTTTTACAGTACAACAAAAGCAGTAATTTTACTTCCTAACATAATTACTACATACACACTACACACATAGTTCAGAAAGTTGTAACATTCACGAAGCACTTTAAGTGCTTGTATGTAAATATATACAAGCAGTTTCAACAATCTATGCCAAAATTTCTAGGACGTGTAGTATACTAAAAAATAAGTGTAGTTTATTCTATAAAACTATTTCCTAAAATGCACCCCTTAGGAGTTACAGCCCCTAGAAAAATATTTGACACGGGGGCGTAGTTTTTTATGAGAAATATTACTAATTTGTCAGAATCTTCATCTTTTATTCAGAGGCATAACTTACAAAGGGGCTGAAATGGTTCATTCTAAATCTTTTTTGTGCGTGGTTTTATCTAATACCTTTATCGAAAATGCCAAAGCTTCCTTTATTTTACATAAAAAAGGTATTCTTGTAAAAATTTTCAAACTTGACTGTTTTCGAGTAATTTTCAGTTGAATGTTGACGTGTTTTTAAGCTTATGAAATCATTTGACCAAAATCCCTTCGAAAATCTTTTAAATAGGCCATGAGATAAATTAGGCAAATTAGCAGGATGTGAACTTGAAATTGTTTGACTTATTTTTAGAAAAAGTTTTTGAAAAATAAAACTGCATAGAAGACAACATAAAATGAGATGTGATAACCAAATGTAATATTTAAACAACATGAAATAAAACAACTTTAGGATTATTTATGAACTCAAAAAAAACTTAATAACACTAATAAACTACAACAAAATTAATAAATCACGACAGGTGTTCCCCCGTTCTCTTGCATGCATAAATTTCATCTTTCGTTTAAATTGAACGTTAGATTATTTAACGCTACACGAGTTTTTTGAAGATGTATACATTCATTAATTATTTTGTCTCTTAATTCTTTGACCGTATTAATTTCATTTTCATACACCTTTGCTTTCAGATATCCCAAAATATTGAAGTCGAGTGGATTCATGTCGGGAGACCTGGCTGGACCGTGTATTGGTGCATCAGCGCCACGCCTGATCCATTTGTTTAAAAAATTAATATTTAACCACTGCACACTCTTCTACTAAAATGTGGGGGAGCGCCATCATGGATAAAGAACACGTCGCTTCCAATATTTGAAATAGATCATTTTCTAAAAAACGGAATACATATCTCCGTTTAAGGTACGAGGAAACATGTAAAACCCTTTGAATTCATTTCTCAAAGTAGCTGACCAAACATTTATTTTAAAACCATGTTGATACTGAGACACCCTAGTAACTCTAACCTCCTTACAGAAAGGCAGCGGTTCAGCAAAATTTCCAGGAGAGTGAGGTGAAACTGCTCCCTGGCGTTGGTGATTGGCCATAGTCGCGGAAATAGACCGACGTTAAAAGAAAAGAAAAAAATATTCAAAACGCACTTGCAGGGGAAATAATAGTTCTTGATCCTAATCTGCGTGAACTAATTGTCGTCGCATTAAAAACGGTTTCCAAAACTTGTTACTCAACTTCGTGCACTTCTAGGACCTCCTCCATCTGCGTTTGCTATTTTATGGGAACCATTTTCTCGTAATCTCTGCTCTATTGCCAAAAAGGTTTGATTCGGTATATTTCTAGTAGGAAATTTTTCTGCATATCTTCTCACAGCTGCACTCAAATCAAGGTTAAAATTATATCAACTTGTTCAGTATACGTATAATTAGACATTTTTTTTTAAATAAATAAATAACAGAAATAATAGCATGACATTCACAATCTGTCAAACAATGTCAAGCTGACATCTTGCTCATTTACCTAATTCATATCATGGCCTATTTAACAGATTTTATAAGGAATTTTCGACAAATGATTTCAAAGGCTTGAAAAATACGTCAACATTCAACTGCAAATTACTAGAAAACGGTCAACTTTAAAACATTTTAACAAGAATACATTTTTATGTAAAATAAATGAAGCTTTGTGATCTTCGATAGATTAGATTAGATAAAAACACGAACAAAAAATATATGGAAATTGAACTATTCCAGCCTCCTTGTAAGTTACGCATCTGAATGAAATATGACGATTCTAACAAATTAGTAATATTTCTCATAAAAAGCTACGCCCCTTTGTCAAATGTCATTAAGTTACCTGTAGTAGTTTTGACGAAAATGCCTAAAAACCATTTTTAGTGTCTTTTTCTAAGAGCTGTAGCTCTTTAGGGGTGCATTTTGGGAAAAAGTTTTATAGAATAAACTACATTTATTTTTGGTGTACTTTACGTCCTAGAAATTTTGGTAGACATTTTGAAACACCCTGTATAACAATGTAAAAGTGTCCAATTGTACCTTGGAGCACATTTAGGGCATCTCATCTGAGAGATACAATCAACGAAGTCGCTTTCTGTCTCTCTCGCCCCAACCATTTGTTGCGGCAGCGGCTTGGAACTGGCGTAGATAAGTACCCCATGAAACTGAGCCATCAAATGTGAAGGCCTTAATTCTTATGATGAAGCTACATCCGAGTTTTTTAATAAATTTATAAATGTATTATATTAACATCAAAAAAATAGTGGCCATTTTACTTCATCGATTTTTTTAGTGTAAAAATGAGCATTTATTTTTAGAAAATGTAAAGGGACTGTATCAGAACATCACACCAGGGATCATGAGATTTTAAGGCTATGACAGAATAGTATGCAATTTCAAACAGCCAGAAAATCTACATTGTTCCGAGAAATAATCTTAAAAGAAGAGTTATAGATAAAAATAGAGATTGGAATAAAGAAGAATAAAAATCCTCAAGACATCCAGCAACTGGAAAGTCGATTATATTTGCTCGCACAATTGATACATACACACTACACACATAGTTTAAATGCTTGTAACATTCACGAAGCACTTTAAGTACTTGTATGTGAACATATATGATGATGTAAAAAAATACAGTAATGCCTTGGAGCACATCTAGGGCATCTCATCTGAGAGCTACAATCAACGAAGTCGCTTTCTGTCTCCCTCGCCCCAACCATTTGCTGCGGCACCGGCTTCTAACTGGCTTAGATAAGTACCCCATGGGACTGAGCCATCAAATGTGGGGGCCTTAATTCTTATGCTGGAGCTATCTCCAACTTACTCAATAAATTTATAAATTCATTATATTTAGCGTGAAAAGTACTTGCCATTTTTCCTCATCAATTTTTGTGTGTGTGAAATTAAACATTTATTTTCAGAAAATGTATCAAAACATCATACCAGGGATCATGTGATTCTAAGACTATGACATAAGCAACCAAAGCCGTAAGAGAACAGCATATGCAATTTCAAACACCTAGTAGAGCTATATTGTAGCGAGAATACTCTCAAAAAAGAGTTCTAGATAAAAATAGAAATTGGGACAAAGAAGAATAAAAATGCACAAGGCAATGAGGAACTGGAAAGTCGATTTTATGATCTCTTAAAAAAGATGTTAGATCACAATTCCAACAAAGAACGCCGGCTTACTGAGAAAGACTCGTTAAAGGGGTTTTGAAAATTACTGTTCGCACACCTAAAGCCACTGGTTCGGCCGGAGCTAGCGCCTTCAATAGTCCTACTATAAGTTGCTTGCTCTTTTCGGTAAATGGAGTCGCCGATTTTGAAAGGGGTCTCTAATGTGACGGGTCTTACAATTGTGCAGTGTAAATCGAGCAGAATGTTTGCACTAAAAAGACAAGGACCCTTGCTTGTTAATACTAGATAGGCATGTTACACATCCAAAAAACATACATTTTTTCAATATAGCGCGTGAGCATCTCGTGACTGTGTTGCGTCTACCGTCCCATTGTAGTCACAAGTTACAGGCACTTGATGTAGCATTTGTGGGTCCGCTAAATTCGTTTTATATTCAAAATATATAAAATATCGTAAGGAAACTGGGAAAGAGTCACGAGACAATTTTACTTTAGCATATTACTTGGTGATGTATATCTTCGAGCAGCATGCCTATAATATCTATAGATGGATTCAAACATTAAGTAGTAGTTCCACATATGTTCAGTAATACACATTTTGTTGCAGCTACAGTTACCCATAGACATATTGAAGTTAGTGAAAATCATCCGGAAAATGAGAAGTCCAAAGGAAAAAGCAACAAATCCAATGCACTGGCAGTCCAATGCCTTCAACATCGCAAACTAACAAACAATCTGATGATTAAAACATGCATGATATCCAAAATAGTGGACCAAGCTGCTCGAGGTCATTCGTCAGTCCAAAACACATCGTTTAGATTTCAAAATGAAGAAACGTAACGCAGAGAACTACCAGAAAAAGAGGTTCTACCGCAATAATCACATGCACTCTTATAATACATAGAACTTAACTAGAAAAAGCCTGGACGCAGCAAGTGCGTTATGATAGTGAATTTTCATTAAAATGTTTTAAATAGCAAATATGTGTTTTTTTTTAAGAAAACAGACATCAAATTTGGTCACCAGTATAACATATATAGTAAAATTAATGTACCATATTTCATCAAAATAACTTTATTGTTTGAAAATATAAAAAAAAATTTCGAAAATAAACTTAAAATGTTCCCGGAAAACTAGTTTCCTGGCCAACGAACCTTATAGGTTAATAGCAAATTGAGCTATTCAAATTTGAGGCATTCAATAAAAACTCGCTACCATAACGCACTTGCTGAGTCCCGAATTTATTTTCTTACAAACATGCATTATAATTTCGTGGTCTAAATTCCATACATTTAAGGCTGGCTCAGAACTGACACTGATAGAGGGAATCCGTCTGTGTAATTAAAAGGAAACATTGTTTAATCTATTTCAACTAAGCAGATTTTCCTGGTTAACGAACTTATTTAAGCCACTTGCAAAAGGAAGGTACTCACCAAATTTGATCAAAATCGGCCCATTATTTTTTGAGTTATCGGTGTGATACATATATATATATATATATTATATATATATATATATATATATATATATATATATATATATATATATATATATATATATATATATATATATATATATATAAACATATAAAAATTGAAACCGACCTCGGATATGTGTTCTCGGGGGCCTAATTAGTGCTAATTTGAAGGAAAATTTTCAAAATTCAAAAGTCGAGAGATCCTCATTAGTGAATTTTTTAAGAAAATTCACTAATAACAAAGTAGTTTAAAAAACCACCATTAGTTGAAAAAACAAGTTTTTTGTCAGTAAGGAAGCTGAAATCGAATTTGCGACAGGGAAATCAAGGAGTCCTGTTAAAGAAACCACAAATAGCAGTGACGATGATGCGCAGGAAGATGCTAAGGATGTTTATTGTTTTTTTCTCTTCAAATCCAAAAAAAGATTAGGGTTGGATATGCCGCTTGGTGTGCATAAGATGGAAGAATAAAAAGTGTGCTGGATGAGATGAAGATGACGACATATTCACATGTTAGCTATGTAAATAATACTTGTAATGTATTTTATGGTATTTAATAAATGCTAAAATATTATGGTATCAGATGTGAGATTGTTTTACAATATTTTTATCATGCCCACTTTGCTCCAAAATACGAGTCACCACTTCATTGTGTGGGTAAACTGGTCATCTGGCATACAATTACAATTTTTTTGTAAAAAGAAAATTTTTAACTTCATTTTGTTTTCTACATTATGTTAATAGGGTTTGAGCTATATTAGGAACTTGGTTCCGTAATAATATTGCTCTTTATTTAAATTACGCGACTTTCAAAGCTTAGGGTGCCTACTTACCCACATTACCCCAGGTTTTATGCACCATTATCCCAATGTTTAGTTTTAGAGTGGCCACTTACGCACATTGCCCCCAGTTTTGTGTACCATTATCGCAATGTTTAGTTATCACAAAAAACATTGTTTTGTCCCCACTAATTAACATATAATACTAAAATATTCGCACAGGCTACCAGCTTAACAAAAATAACCTATATTTTATGCTTTTAAGATAATTAATAATAAATAATTGACTTAAGCAGATATAGTCTGTTAACATTAATCTATATAGATAAATACAATATTTTAAATGCCAAGTCTAACGTAAATTTTCAGTTTCAGTGTTGAAACCTATAAGCTAACTTCCTTATACGCAATAGATTAAATGTCACTGTAGTGTATATAAAATTCGCTGATGATAAATTTTAGTTTATATTGCAAATTCCAATACTAATGATGCTAACAAGCTTGTAGGACGAATTAATAGAATAAGATATTTACAAATCTACGAGTAAATATTTGCAGTTCATTTAAGATACTTTTTTAGAACTTTGAATGAAGATAATTATTTGGCTTTTAAATATTATTTTTTAATTCATATATCCAGAGTGATCATCCAAATGTTTGTTCTTCTAATGGTAACATAAATGACAATCTTTAGTCCAGTAATTTTGAGCAGCTTGTGCAAAAGCAGCTTACTTTAAAAAGAAAACGGACAGGTAAACAACATACAACAGACTCTTCAAACAAGTACGATCCACCCTACAAGAACCCCAAAACAACGGTTGCGGGGAAGCCTGCAAACCCTCTCTACACAAGACAATTCTATCTGGCAAATGGCAAAAGCCCTTCGCTCCCAATAACTTCCGATCTCGCCACTTCATGGCAAAATGGCTGTGGACAAAGCAGGTGCATTCGCGAATCATCTGGAGTTCCAATTCAGCCCTAATTATAACAACGTCGATCTGTCGCACGTCACAAGAGCGCACCGTTATGTCACGAGTGCGCTTCGCGCCACCCCAGACAAAAACATCGAGCCCGCTACTTACGAAAAAGTTTCCCAAATAATCAAAACACTAAAAAAATATTAAAGCTTTGGGTTACGATGGAATCTCCAACGTAGCACTGAAATATCTCTTCCGCAAAGCAGTGGTATGGATAGTTACGATTATGAAGGCCATGCTGCGATTTCAACATTTTCCATCCATGTGGAAACTTGTCAATATTCTCAATATTCCACAACCCAGCTAAGACCCGCCCTTCCCCAAAACTACAGGCTCATTAGCCTACTCCATGTCATTGGCAAAGGCGCTGAAAGACTAATTCAGAAAAAGCTAGCCTCATTCACATCTGAGGACCATACCCTTCCGCACGAGCAATTCGAATTTAGAAACCAGCCCTGCAATATTTCTGGACATTGCTCAAGTCTCCAACAAGGTTTGGCATGCAGGCGTCCTAAAGAAACTTCCATCATTTAATTATCCGCCCCCTCTGAGATTGCTCATCAGGTCGTACCTGAAACAGAGGAAGTTCCAGGTCAAACATCTGGAAATCAGATTTAGAATCTACTCAGGCATGACTGGCCTATCGCAGGGTTCTGCTATCTCCCCCCTGCTACACAATCTATTTGTCGCAGATATACCGATAACGTTCCTAAATGTGACATAAACACTGTACGCAGACGACACTACGATCTTCAGCAGCTTCACGCAGCCGAGGATAATAACCCAATGTTTTATGAGAATTGGATTCATAAAGCAACAGCATCGAAAAAAATTACGACGGTGGAAAAGAATTTCGGAGAAAATAGTGCTTGAACTAAAAACCGAAAGAAAAGATAAAACAACTGTCATGGTAGTATATGGATCGGGTGAGGGCGAGAAGATAAGGGCAAAGGATGAATTTTGGGAACAAATGAATGCCATAGCTAAGAATGTAACTGGAAGATTACTGATTATGGGAAATTCTAATGCAAGAGTGGGAATAAAAAATCAGATGACAGGAACTGTAATTGGACTACCCGGAAAAATGTGAGAAAAAACAACGGTAGCAGGCCAGTAGATTTTTGTCAAATAAATAACTTGTCCATAACAAACACATTTTTTAAACACAAAAACATCCACAAGTACACTAGGGAAGTAGTGAGTAGAAGCTAAAGGTCCATAATTAATTATGTGATCGTTAATAAGGATTAGAAAAACGACATAAAAGACACAACCGTTCGGAAAGGGGCGGAACTGTACACATGCCACTATCTAGTGATGTCGAAGATAAAAATTAGAGCAAAAAGTACGTTATCAGATCGCAGAGTTGCAAAATATGGAAACACAAACAGAGACAACTAGGAATTGCTCAAAAATATACAACAGAATCTGAAAAAGAAATGGCAAAAATTGGAGAAAAAAATAAGGAGTATACATTGGAAGAATTATGGAAGCTGTTTAAAGAGATCTTGTTAAAAGTAACAAAATTAACCTGTGGGGTGACAGTGGCCAAACAAAAAACAAACAAGATGGTGGAATGAGGAAATAAAGAGGGAGATTAAAAAAAGGTGGAAAATGTATTTAAGTAATCAAAGTAATCAAAGCTATTAAGCGTCCAAGCAACAGAGGAGCAAAGTAAAAGAGATTGTAAAAATTGATAAACAAGAAGCTTGGAGCGATTTTGAAGGAAGGGTGGAATGAGATCACTATGACAACGAAAAGCTTTTCGATAAAATGCTGAAAACACTGCGAAACGGAGAGTAATACGGATACAAAGGTATATTAAACACGAAGCTGAACTGAAGAAAAATCTACAGGTATGGAATCGAGAACTAATACAGAGAAATTTGAAAATAAACATAGCGATATCCAAAATTATACAGCGGCAACGATGGTATTGGATAATGTATCAACAGAACAAGCAAATACTTTCAAGCACTTGTGAGTGAAAATACAACAGGATGGCGGAAACGAGGCGGAAATATGCAAGAAAGCTGTACCATGTACTGAACAACGGATTTCTGAGGATTTTAAAGTTGGGTACTGAACAGGCAGCAAAAGAGTAGAATACAAGCGATAAATATCAAGTATCTGAGAAGGATCAAGAGAGTAACGAAGAGAGATATACTACGAAACGAGAAAATAGTTGCAGATAGAATTAATAGGGAACAATATAGAGATGCAATAACTCAAGTGGTTTGGACACTTGGAACGAATGGGAGATGAGATACAAGTGAAGAAAGTGTGGCAGGCAAGAAATGTTCAGGAAAGGTATAGAGACAGACTAAGGAAAATATGGGTCGAAGTGGTGGTAGAATGTTTGGAAAGGAGGGGCAGAAATTGGGACGAAGGGAGATTTATGGCCAAGAATAGGAAGATTTAGGCGAGATTTGCACATGATTAAGATTAAATTGTAAACACTAATCATTTTAGGATAAATGAGTTATTGATTATATATATATATATATATATATATATATATATATATATATATATATATATATATATATATATATATATATATATCCAGAGTGATTCATTAACAATGAGAAATCCTAAAACTGAATATATTACACATCAAACTGTTACCATTGTTGAAAGTTTTGGAAATACAGTGTGTTGAAAGTTAATATTTGAATTCTTTTGATATTTCACCCTGTATGTCTAACAAGAAATTTGATTCAAACCTGAAAGAGCAATCATTTAACGAACATTAGGTTCTGATAATATGAGAACTTAAAAGCGAAACAAGCCAAGTCTATGAATTAATTTCTCGTATTATCAAAACAGTATCTTGTTTAAATCGATTTTTCTCGAAAACGAATCGAGATGAAACAAGAATATATAATTAATTGCAAAATTTTGCAAGGTTTTGAATCAAATTGCATTTTACACATACAGGGTGAAAAGTGATTAACTGTAAATGTCGGTGAAATTGGTCGTAAGTGGGCGCCCTCCATGAGCAATGCGATATTTGCATCACGTATCTTATTCATCGCCTAAAAAACTTAGCTTCACAAATTTACAAGTTCCTAACCTATATATTTTCAAAATAATGATAAAAAAATCATAAAAATTTATATATATATATATATATATATATATATATATATATATATATATATATATATATATATATATATATATATGTATAATTTTCCCAACTACATATTTTGCTTTCTCAGAACACTATAACGATAGAAGCCATGAATTAGATAAGTTAGGGACAAGCAAAACCTTTCATGAAGAATGTATTTTTTTCTCTAAAATCAAAAATTTTGACATTTAACTATAGTAAACTGAATTTGGGTACACACTGTGAAATTGTATAGTTTTAAATAGTTAGGCGTTGATACCTAATTTAGTTAATATAATCATAATTACTCTAGTGTCGTTCATTTTAACTCACTTGGCATAACACTTTTTTGATACTTATTTGCGCACTACTAATATTTGTACCTGTTTATTTTTTTTTATTAGTCATTTTTCTTAGAAAAAATTCACTGATGGGGAGATCCCGACTTTTGAATTTAGAAAAAAATTCTTCAAATGAGCGCGATCTACGACCCCTAGAACCCATATCCGTGGTCAGTTTCAATTTATATATATATATATATATATATATATATATATATATATATTATATATATATATATATATTGCTATGGATAGCAAATGATAGGAAATATTACGAAATTTTAATAGGAAAACGGGAAATTTATGCATACTAGTATATATAAAATAAGTGTATACACCCTAATGTAGCAATGAAAGAGTTTTGGCAGGAGATGTCAACGCCCGACATGAATGTCAGTGACCCATGTAGCAACCCTCGATGTTAAGTTACATTCGAGTAATAAAAAAATTATATATTCTAGAAATATCCACAAAGAAACCAAGAACAATGCTTCAGTTTTGTAGGGAGAATGAGATTGTAGATAATATAATTGTAGTCTTGTTGATTTTATTGTATAAAAAAAATATATATGACCAAGCTAGCTAAAGACTCAATGTAGTGAAAGAGCGGAGGTCATTTATAAAAAACAAAGGTTTGTAGAATATTAAGGTGATGTGCGCGTCAGAAAAAAACGTAAAAAGACGTTAAAGGTTTGACGGAAAACTTAAACACAGGTGTGTGACGAACAATAGCGTTTTTTCACCTGTAGGAGAGTTAATAAAAGCAACGGTCCGAGAGAGTCCGGGCTTGTCTTGTCTTTTCCATCCAGTAAAATCATCTGTATCACTTTACCAGACCAGGTGATCATCGTCATAACTAAGATTCCAGAGTGCATCGAAGTGAGGGTATAAAACACCTCCAGAGTGCTACGACTATGGAATAAATATATCAATATGTTAACGAAGTAAATCCGTTAATAATCAATGGCATGGACAAATGAGAAAGATAATAATAATTAATCAAGGTCCGTATTAATGGAAGAACAATAAATAATCCAATGGAAAATATGTCAGTAAGTGTTACCTTTTCTTAAATTGACCAGTGCGGGTGGAATTTCACCATTTTTACAACAACAATCAAATATTTTTGTGCTAATAAATTTCAAAAACAAAAATTTTGTTTGAAATAAACGGAAAGAGACCGTTCTGTAGAATTATCGATGTATATTGATTATGTAGTATCCATGTTTAATTAATTGTGTAATTAGTTATAATGTTACCAGAATGTTTTTTTAATAGGATTTTTCAAGTTATATTTATGTAAAGAATGTTTTAAAATATCTCTTTGTATTTAACAAGTGTCATATCGGCACAGTTAAATATTTTGATAGGATTTTTCAATTTATGTTTATGTATTGAATGCTTTAAACGTGTCTGTTTGTGTTTAATGTGTGTCAAATAGACACCGTAAAATTTGTGTAATGAATTAAATGGAATGTATAACAGATTGTAATTAACGGAAGTATTGTTTTTGGTTGATATTTAATCAGCAAAATTGTTATATAGCCATCTGTGCAAAGCGATAGTAATTTTGATCAAGTGAAAATCAATAAATGAATTTAAATAACACATATTAGTGAATTTTAATTAGTAGAAGCTAGCTGTAATTATAAGGAACCCAACCTGATGATTAAGACATATGTTCTCAGCTCTATAATAAATTTTTGCAGGTATATACTACCCATAAAATAAAGTAGAATACCATAGCAAAATGGCGCCCAAGTCGTGGGGCTTCTAAAAAAAAAATTGACCTAAAAAGAACATGATTAAAAAAAAATATTTTTGTGTGTAAAAATAAAGTTATTTTCATAGAAAATTTTAATAAAATAAACATTTGTTCGCAATATAGCACAGGATTGGCACAAATACAGGGTTTCTGTTAAATTTTAATAAAATTTTAGTTACGTTAGAATAAAGCAAATTTTCATAAAAACGTAATAGTATTTTAACACAAGGGATTTAGAAGTAAACCAATTTAAAATAAATTAGCACGACTCATTTAAATACAGTAAACTTAAATAAATCAATTCAACCGATTTATTGAAAATTAGCAAAAATTCTAATACCGTATGATATTTTAATATATGAAACAGTAAGTTGCACACATAACCAATGGTTTTATGGAAAATAAATATAGGTGGTGTATTTGAAAGGGTCAAAGCTTAGAAAGGGGGACAATTAAATTTTAAATTCACAAGGAAATTAAATAAATTAAGCTTGAACATGTCCGGGGAAAAACAGTTAGAAAGTGATAAACCAATTGGGCCAGAATCTGAAGAACCTATAATCAGCGTACCTGAAGATCCGGAGAAGATAGCAGAGCCAGAACCACAAAAACCTAAACAGTTCACGGAATGGAGGGGACGTAAAGCAAGTTCGGAAGAAGGGACCATATCACAGGAAGAAGAAGAAACCGAATATCGGGGCGATGAAACCTTTATAATAGAAAAAGAAAAGGGACAGAATAGCGCTGTCAAGGAAAGTCCTCTGGAGGAAACAGTAAAAGGACAGGAGGAAGAATCAAAAATGGAGAAGTTATTCGCCGTTCTGTTCAAGAAAATGGAAGAAAACAACAACAAATTGGAAAAAAACAACAACAAATTGGAGGAAAACCATAAAAACATAAATAACAAATTGGAGGAAAACCAAAAAAACATAAATAACAAATTGGAGGAAAACCAAAAAGAAATTAAACAAGATATTAGCAAGTTGGAAAAACAACAAAAAGAATATATTAAACATACGGATGAAAATTTTAGGAGATTGTATGAAAATATACAACAAAACAAAACGGAGATTTTAACAGAAGTGAATAAAATTTATCAACTGGATACTGAGGTAACAGTAACGCAAGAAAAATGCCAAGAAACCCATGAAATAATCAAGACGGAACTGGACACGGTAATACAGTCGTGCCGTGACGAAATACAGGAAGAAACGGAAATGATGAGGTACGACATTAAAAAGGTCGAAACGCGTGTGGAGCCAATTGACGGAAATGAAGCCCGAGTCGAGCAGGAAACTGAGGAACAACTAATTAAAATCGAAGAAAACATACCAGAAACAAGCCCAGAAAAATACATAGAAGAGGAATTACTACCGGACGAAAATATACTAGAAATGAGCCCGGAAAAATTCATATATACTGCCGAAGAAAAATTAATAAGGGCAACACATTATTTTTACTGTATCAATATTGGAAATGACCAAAAAAATGAAACTATGTTTCAAGGCAATAAACCTTATAAAAAAAATAATAACAATAGCCGCAATTATAAATTTAGAAACCTTTTCGTTAAAAACAATAATTTTCACAATAAATACAAATACAATCATAGTCAGAAATCTGATAAAAACAAAGATTCTGGAAATTATAATAAATTTAAAAGGTATAAGCCGGAACTTAAGAACAGACATATTTGGCATAATAATTTGAATAATAAGACACGTCATTGCAACTATAGCAATTTTAATTTCGAAAGTAAAAAGCAAAAATTTAAGATAAAGAAAAATTAGTCTGCATGAATTGAATTAATAATATGATGACCTAAGCAATTAAAGGATAATCGCATGCCGAATAGACGAATTTTAATGTACAAAATAAATAATAAAATTACCAGACAAAGAAATTTTTCCTAAAATAAATAAAATTGATTAGTTAGAACTATATGACGAAAAGTTGGTCAATTTAAAATATAAATAATTACGCAAAATTTATACCCTGAGTACAGAAAATATAACAAGTAGGCATTTAAATAACCCGAAGAATTTATACCCTGAGTATAGAAAATAATACAAGTAGGCATTTAAATAATGACCCAAAGAGATACGAATCAGAAAAGCGAAATTTCATAAGAAAATTTAAATGATAATAAATAAGGAGCGATGCTCGAATTAGATGCAGTTATTGGATAAGTCAATTAATATAACTATAATTCAACGGTAGAAAGGGGGAAATAAGTTAAAATAAAATAGAAAATTATTATTATTATTATTGAGTAATAGGAAACATGGAATCAGTAGACTAGAAAAATATGTAAAAGGTCTAAAAGACAGAAACCGGTTAAGTACCGAGAAATAAATATAATTAGCAAAAAGATAGAACATATAAGGGTCGGATTGATAGGAAAGAATTTGTATAGATGGTGTAGCGGTAAGATTGAAATATGAAAAAGTTGAAGTAAATTGATTAACGATACAAAGATATCGGTCATTTAAAATGAAGTATAGTATATGGGCGATCCCAAAGAGGTCGGTCCCGAATTATTGAAGTATATATGTGAATAGAATGTTGAAAAGAATATTGAAAGTATATAGAATGAATAATGAAAATATAATATGATGCAAGTAATAGTAAAATATGTATAGGGGGTATGTGAAAAGTCAGAAGTAGGGAGACCGTATATGTTATGTAGAAAAGATAAATTATTAGAAGTTGATAAATAATAGAAGTATTACATAGTCCTATTCCATGGTAGTATAAAGATATGATAATTTAGCATAATGAAATAAGATTGAAAGGAAAGATACCCCATAAAAATATGACAAATAAAAATACCAATAACTGTCATTTATTGAAATGAAATCTGAGGGAACGTTAAATAAGTCGAAATAACCAGGGGATGGCATAAATTTAGATCATATAGAACAATCAATTGATTTGCCAAAAGAGAGAAATATATAAAACCAATTGGTGAGCCATAAAAAGCGGTGTTGAATGAAATAAAATGTTTTAATTATTAAAGTGTCATACAAGTCGATTATGAATTAAATTTAAGAGTTTTAATATTAGAATGTCATGAAAGGCAATTTTAAATAAAATAAAGGGTTGTAATGATTGAAATGTCATAAAAGTCGATTTAGAATAAAATAAAATTTTGGAATGTCAAAAAAGGCGATTTTGAACAAAATATTTTAGTCAATGAATAAAGATGATCTGACTAGCAAACAGTATCCAGACTCACTTTTAGAAAGGGGGAATTGCTATGGATAGCAAATGATAGGAAATATTACGAAATTTTAATAGGAAAACGGGAAATTTATGCATACTAGTATATATAAAATAAGTGTATACACCCTAATGTAGCAATGAAAGAGTTTTGGCAGGAGATGTCAACGCCCGACATGAATGTCAGTGACCCATGTAGCAACCCTCGATGTTAAGTTACATTCGAGTAATAAAAAAATTATATATTCTAGAAATATCCACAAAGAAACCAAGAACAATGCTTCAGTTTTGTAGGGAGAATGAGATTGTAGATAATATAATTGTAGTCTTGTTGATTTTATTGTATAAAAAAAATATATATGACCAAGCTAGCTAAAGACTCAATGTAGTGAAAGAGCGGAGGTCATTTATAAAAAACAAAGGTTTGTAGAATATTAAGGTGATGTGCGCGTCAGAAAAAAACGTAAAAAGACGTTAAAGGTTTGACGGAAAACTTAAACACAGGTGTGTGACGAACAATAGCGTTTTTTCACCTGTAGGAGAGTTAATAAAAGCAACGGTCCGAGAGAGTCCGGGCTTGTCTTGTCTTTTCCATCCAGTAAAATCATCTGTATCACTTTACCAGACCAGGTGATTATCGTCATAACTAAGATTCCAGAGTGCATCGAAGTGAGGGTATAAAACACCTCCAGAGTGCTACGACTATGGAATAAATATATCAATATGTTAACGAAGTAAATCCGTTAATAATCAATGGCATGGACAAATGAGAAAGATAATAATAATTAATCAAGGTCCGTATTAATGGAAGAACAATAAATAATCCAATGGAAAATATGTCAGTAAGTGTTACCTTTTCTTAAATTGACCAGTGCGGGTGGAATTTCACCATTTTTACAACAACAATCAAATATTTTTGTGCTAATAAATTTCAAAAACAAAAATTTTGTTTGAAATAAACGGAAAGAGACCGTTCTGTAGAATTATCGATGTATATTGATTATGTAGTATCCATGTTTAATTAATTGTGTAATTAGTTATAATGTTACCAGAATGTTTTTTTAATAGGATTTTTCAAGTTATATTTATGTAAAGAATGTTTTAAAATATCTCTTTGTATTTAACAAGTGTCATATCGGCACAGTTAAATATTTTAATAGGATTTTTCAATTTATGTTTATGTATTGAATGCTTTAAACGTGTCTGTTTGTGTTTAATGTGTGTCAAATAGACACCGTAAAATTTGTGTAATGAATTAAATGGAATGTATAACAGATTGTAATTAACGGAAGTATTGTTTTTGGTTAATATTTAATCAGCAAAATTGTTATATAGCCATCTGTGCAAAGCGATAGTAATTTTGATCAAGTGAAAATCAATAAATGAATTTAAATAACACATATTAGTGAATTTTAATTAGTAGAAGCTAGCTGTAATTATAAGGAACCCAACCTGATGATTAAGACATATGTTCTCAGCTCTATAATAAATTTTTGCAGGTATATACTACCCATAAAATAAAGTAGAATACCATAGCAATATATATATATATATATATATATATATATATATATATATATATATATATATATATATATATATATATATATATATATATATATGTTCCACACCGATAACTCAAAAAGTAATGGACGGATTTTGATAAAATTTAGCACGTACCTTCCTTTCGTCAGTGACTTGGATAAGTTCATTAGCCAGGAAAATCCAGCCAGGTTTTCCGGAAAAATTTTGAGTTTTCTTTCGAAAAAATGTTTTATCTGAAAAAATAGAAAAGCTATGGTAACCAAATTTGGTACGTAAGTTTACGATATTAAAGGGTAACTATATACCGAAATTTATATTTCTATGTTAAAATAAAAAAAAGTTAAAAGAAATATTTGGTGCCTTATCATTTCTATGCAAATTCACTACCATAACGCTCTTGCTGCGTCCAGACTTTTTTTTTAAATTCATATTGTGTAGAAAATATTTTTGGCTATAATAATATTGGTTATTTAAAGATATATAAATCAGTGCATACAATTTGCATACTTTGTTCTTATCTGTCCTTCAGTAAAAGGAAAACAAGATGGCATAGAGAATCTACTATGTATATTGATTCTCATCAAATTATGCATCAGCTTCCGGAATTTGCATTTGAATGATAGGTGAAGGTGAATGTTAAAAATACTTAAAGCAGAAAACCCTTGAGCGATTAGAGGATTCTGAATTGGGAATAATGTTCTCATATTGGTTTGAATATCAATTGATACTACATCCTGAAAGTTTATCAACATATTTTTGTTATTGAAAATTTAAATAATGGTTTTGTTTGTTTACTAGAAAGAAGTACAGTCTTATAAATTTCAAAAGTTTCGTAGCAATTTTATAAACGAAAAGCGACTGGCGATAGTACTAAAATATATTAATTGAATTATTCGTGTTTATAAGCCGTCGTCTGTTGATATTTATAGCTGACGTTTTGTTTACGATTACGGTATACATTACTAAAGATCGAAGATGATGTGTGCTTGATATATTGTCAAGCAACACTAATCAAACTAAAAAAAATTTCAAACTTTAAAAGTCGGGATTTCCCCATTAGTGATTTTTTTTCTACGAAAATTCACTAATAAAAAGTCAAATAAAAGCAAAAATATTAAACTTTAACAGAAATTTCCACGATTTGTATTCTTTATAGGCTTGTCGGAAGAAAACTGAGAATCCTTTAGACCTTGACATTAGACGAAAACTTATCTTTATACAGGAGCCTGCAATGCAGTTTAAGATAGGATACCAAATTTCGGCCTTGGCCGGTTAAAACGAAATGGCGGAATAAGAAGTATATAATTCTCTTGCTGCAGATATAATCAGACAGCTGCTGTGTGGTAAGCATTGACTTGCAGCAAATATACATTTTTTTTCAATATCAAAAATTGTAGATGTTGTCAACTTAATTTTAGTTTCAAGTAGTAGATCTCTACGTGGCGGTCCAAATGTAATTTTCACACCATAATAAATTTGTACATGTCGATCTATCCATAACAAAATCAAACTGCTCAATTCATCAGTTCAGTCTTTGGAGAGGAGTATTTTCAGAGAATATAGTTGAGCAATGTGGACGATAGTTTGCCTTATAGCAAAGATCAATAATTTTCCTAATCTGTTGAACGATACATTTCTTTCATTCAAGTTAACTTATGAAATGGATAACGATCTGTTACCACTGCTGAAACTCTTATCATCAAACATCTAGGTAGGTAAAAATTTGACGTTCATGGGAAAGAAACTACTACAAATCGCTTCATACCATCAGATTCGAATTATCCTTTCGGTCAGAAAATTTTGTGTTTGAGCGTTCTCGTTCGAACGTTACTTAATTTTCCTTTGAGTAGTGAGCGACACAACTTAAAGATTGGCAAAGTTATAGATATTGCGATTTGTATTGAAGAGCCTCTTAGGTGCAACAAGGGATAATATAAACCACCGAAAGAATTGGGCATGTATCAAACATCACGTAATAATTGCCAGAAAATCTATATTTAGCAAACGCGGAGATCAATAACAACAAGATTCACAAAACACATACCTTATTTCAGATTCAATAGAACAAGAAAATAAAGCATTTCTCAGCATAACATTGACTGAGGACTTAAGATATGTCATGGCAATCTTAGGTTATTGAAAATAACCACGGACTATCGAAAGCTAGATACTTTAGAAAGTTTAGAAATCTGTAAAGTCAACCCCACAAGACTTTTTAAAACAGCGCGAAAAAATACATGGTTGCTTTCAACCACGTCACAACAACCAGTTAGACGCCTTCACTGACACAAAAATAGACTCTGGATTACGTCATCCTGTACTACATCGTCCGGTACTGAAACATCGGATATTACATCATCCGGTATTGCATCATCTTGAAATTATAAACAATATGATTTAAAGAGCATATGGCTGATTTCAGATTCAATAGAGCAGATAAATCTAGAGTTACCTAAATATATGATTCGCTCTGAACATAATAATATAAATTTAAAGTTGCTGAAAGTTATCACCGACTTTCGGAAGTTGAAAATACAAAAGGTGAACCCACAAATTAAATGAATTCAGAACACTGACCAAATTTTTACTCTCTTTGCTCCTGCACCTTCTACACAATCCCAGTCAAGAAAATCGTCAAGCATTTAACGACGCAAGAAACCGCTATGTCCACATTCTTTCTGAGGCAAAAAACTCGTTTAATAACCACATCAAAAACAAAGTCCTCTTAAGATCCAACGGCGGCAAACCCTTCTGGACTCTTGCTAAATCTATTGGGAATAATTTCTGAAAAAGCACGTTCCCACCTCTTGTCTCAGGGGATGAAATTGTTTCTACCGCCCTGGGCAAGGCTGAACTTTTTGCTTCGTTGTTCGCCGGCAATTCTACTCTCAACCCACCTCCAAATGTTCAACCACCAACAGTCCCCAATGTCGCGCATAAAATGACGGATATCATTTTCAAAACTAAAAAGGTACGAAAGATGCTCTCTTCTCTTAATACCAGGAAAGCCTCTGGCCTTGACGAGATCCCAGCAATTGTTCTCAATAATGCGCACCAGAGCTTGCTCCTGTCCTGACTCGTCTGTTTCAGATATCTTATAATAAAGGCATATTTCCTAGTCACTGGAAAACTGCTCGAGTACAACCCATCCCCAAGAAAGGATCCAAAGCGCTTCCTAGCAACTACAGGCCTATTTCTCTCCTTTAAGTCGTCTCTAAAGTGATGGAAAGTATATAAACACCGTATTACTAAAATTTCTTGAAAAACATAGTCTAATCCACGACAGGCAGTATGGATTCCGTCAGCGCAGATCGACTGCCGACCTCCTTTCCTTTGTCACCCATTCTTGGAACAAGTCTATGGAACAACACGGTGAATCCCAGATTGTTGCTCTAGACAAATCCAAAGCATTCGACCAAGTTTGGCACGCAGCGCTGCTTAATAAACTTCCGGCCTATGGCCTACCACCAAAACTATGTACCTGGACAGCAAATTTCCTCTCCAACAGGAGCATTTCTGTTGTTGTGGATGGCCATTCCTCTAAACTGTATCCAATTAATGCAGGAGTTCCTCAAGATTCAGCTTTAGCCCCTACTTTGTTTCTTATCCACATCAATGACCTCCTCTCTAGCACATCAACCCAGTTCACAGTTACGCGGACGACAGCACCCTCCACTCAAATATACAATATTCTAAGCCTGTCTCTTTAGTCCAATTAGATAAGGATCGCAGACTCATGGAGGGTTCTGTCTCCGTGGATCTCCAAAAAATATTAGACTGGGGAAGTATAAATCTTGTACAATTCAACCCCACCAAAATTAAGTCTTGCTTTCTTTCTCACAAGAGATACACCAGCCCTGGACCCACCACAATGAACAACCAAGTTATTCAAAGCAATGAGTCCTTTTCTCTTGTTGGCATTTCTGTGGATCGAAATCTTAATTGGCACCAACATGTCACATCAATTGCAGAAGCGGTTGCTAAGAAATTGGGTTTCCTCTTCCGGGCTCGCAAATACTTTTCACCAGCTAATCTCTATACCTTATATACTTCACAAATAAGGCCAAAGCTCGAATACTGCTCCCACATCTGCGGTGCAGCTGCCGCTTCTACACTCGCTATCCTGGACTCCATTCAAAAGAGAGCTATACGTCTCATCTTTTGCCCACCGACGTGCCGCTGGTGACCTCTCTCTCTCTCTCTCTCTTATAGATATCTGCACGGGCACTGCTCAGAGGAGCTTTCCTCCATAGTTCCCACACCTTGCTGCCCCCAACAGATCTACCAGGGGAACAAAGCGAATGCACCCTTTTACTGTCCAGGTCACCAGACATAGAACATCTTGTTATGCCCGTTCTTTTGTCCCGAGGACTTCCAAGTTGTGGAATTCCTTGCCAGCACATGTTTTTCCTTCTCCTCCGAACCTCCAAACCTTCAAGTCCAGAATTAACAAGCTGCCTCTTTCCTCCTTGTGAACACCCACGGTACGATAGTATTTAGACTGTAAGCCCTCGTGGTGTGTTGTTGAAATTAAAAAAAAAAAAACCTTCGCACAATTCGTTAAATGCACTACAAACAATTGATAAAGCTGGTTGTGAATTGGTTCAATACCCACCGTATTCTCCGGATTTAGCACCCTCAGACTATTATTTATTTCCAAAACTCAAAATATTTCCAAAGGAAACGATATTCGACAAACAACAAAGTCGTATGTGCCGTTGAGGAGTGGTTTGAAGACAAAGATAAGGAGTTTTTGAAGAGTTTAGAATTACTTCAAGAATGTTCTGCTAATTGTGTAAGTCCTAGAGGAGAATACGTTAAATAAATAACATTTTGATTGAAAAACTACTGCTTTTCTCTTGTAGACTAAGTACTTTTCAATTCCCCCTTGTATATAAACGCATCTTATTTTTATTTTATGATGTCCTTAATTATTGAAATCTCCAATTTTCTTAAAGAGACGATAATAGTTACCTAATCCACGTAAGCACTGTCGATTTTTTTTTATTTTCACTAATAGCTTGTCACGGCGACAACACTGATTAATCTTGTCAAAGTAAGTGTAAATTCGTGTAACGAGAAGATGATTATCCTTGCTCTCATCTTATAAAGATGCTTCTGACCACTTGGGCATCGTTTGCCTTGCAAATACATAATTGCATTTTGATATCAAGGTTTACGCTGTTAATGACTAGTTGCTTTATATGAATCAATAAATTATTCAGGTATACTGGTTTTAATTAAATAATTCGCATATCTCGTGATTATAAAATTATGAAGACTCTTAGTGGAGAGCAGTATGAATAGAAACCGGATGTTATATCGATAAATAAAATGTATGCTTGTTTAGTATATTTTCGGATATAATTTATGTTAAAAACATTACATTAAATTTTCTTTTAAATTAGTGTGAATATATTTTGCGGATGCATAGATATTAATTGGTTCTACATAAGGATCATGATTTTCAAGACGGGAAAAAAGTATTGACTTCAGCAAAAATACGCGTCAAACGTTAGACATTGAGAGTTAGTATTTCCTAAAATTAAACTGATGATAAATTAGTAACTAATTTCTTTTTATTATTTCTTTAACGTCGCTCTATTTCCTCAACTATGGCCAATCACCGACGCCAGGGAGCAGTTTCACCCCACTATCCTGGAAATTTTGCCGAACCCTTAACTTTCTATCGTCCCAACGTCGCATGGACACGGGACCGACGGCTTTACGCCCCCTGCGAAAGGCGGAACGTGCAGCCATTTAACTTACTCAAATCAATGCCACAACATCGGTTGATGTTAATTGTACAGTATTTACTGAAAAATTGAGGGGGAAACCCTGGAAATCGAACCCGGTAGCCCTTGGTTCAGAGGTATACGTGCTTACCACCGAGGCTCTACTAACTTCTTGAAAATGTTGATTCGTCTACAAAATAATATTAAAGAGATACAAACAATTAAAAACAAATTCATAAATTTGCGATAAGAAAATAACTACTTACAGATATAGATACTTCTTCTCTGGCTTCACAAAAGCTTGTTTTCTTCTCTGTAGTCGGTTTCCTCTGCTACGACATCATCAGATAGGATGCCGTAAAAGACGAAACCAATGCAAAGAAGAAAACAAGCACTTGCGAAACTAGAAAATAAGTTTCTACATCTGTATTTAGTGAAAAAAAAGCCAAAATTTTCCAGGCAAAGCTAGTCCGCTTATCCTGGTTAAATAGCCTATCCAGGCAACTCACAAAAGGAAAGTACCGGCCAAATTTCATTAAGATCGGCCGATTATTTTTGTATAATAATGGGTATTTTGGGTATTTGTGGATTAATACTATTCTCTACTAGTGTCGGATATATAGATATATTCCCACAGTAATTACAAACGCAGACCGGTTTTACTCTAATTAGAGCTCGTCAGTGCGCTATACTAATTACAGCGGCTATGGTAGCCAGCCTCCTGAAACTGACTACAAATATGGGTTCTAGGGGTCCCAGTTTGCGCTTATTTATAAAAAAAATTAAAAATTCAAATGTTGCGATCTCATTAGTGATTTTTTTTTCTACAAAAATTCCCTAAAGGTTGAATATCGCAAATTAAAAATCATGAGAAATATCTAAAAATAAATGCCTGTTGTATTAGGTTAAATCATGTACTTATATCAAGGTACATAATTTCTTTCAAATATTAACGTTAACCAAGTTATAACAAAAAATCCTGGTTTCCTGTAATGTCATTTTAGTAACCGATCAAAGAAACTGACGTTGTATCTTTTATAGTTTTCGAGATCCTAATAGTGCACACCCTGTATACATGATTTGACATTATGTTTTGGTTAACATTTTCAAATTAAATCTCTGCTATAACCCATGCAACTCTGATGGGTAAGGTAAACTACAATTAGTTATTTTCATTATTGGCATTACTAATGTTTTTAATTAATTATCTTTGATTACCCCATCCAGGTGCCATCTGGTACACTGTTAATAATTACCTTCTATTATCATCTTCGATATCTGTAGATACCTACTGATTGCATTATTGGTAGCTCTAGTCGTGAATATAACAATGACTCGATAACTAGAATAGTCACGAATCACGAAGTAAGCCCTGCACCTTGACAAGCAGATATTCAGTCATCAACGATAAAGGTGACTTTTAGACTAGCATCAGTTTGTTCGCTTCCATAAATTGTTTTTCGTTGAAGATTGTTGATATAGTAAGAGTGCTATGAGTCTTGTGATCGGAGGTGATTGAGTTAAAGCAGGCAAGGTATTATGGTATACAGTACACAGAACGTTGACCTACTTCACAGCAGCCTTTGCACAACTGATGAAACAGTTGAAACACTCTTGATCTCGACAAAATCAACAATAGACTGAAGCTTGTTTTACGCTCACTTGCACTGACTTTTATTGGGTATTGTTAATAATAATTACTTATAATTATCTAAATTAAGAAGTCAAAGATACTTACATATGAAAAATAATATAAAATGATTCAAACTCATTATTTAAATAGAAACAAAAATTGGAAAACATCTACTTGTATTTTTAGTGAATTTTCTTAAAAAAAATTCACTAATGAGGAGATCCCGACTTTTGAATTTTGAAAAAATTTCTTCAAATGACCGCGAACTAGGCCCCCTAGAACACATATCCGGGGTCCGTTTCAATTTTTATATGTTTATATATATATATATATATATATATATATATATATATATATATATATATATATATATATATATATATATATATATATATATATATATATATATATATATATATATATATATATATATATATATATATATATATATATATATATATATATATATATATATATATATATATATATATATATATATATATATATATATATATATATATATATATATATATATATATATATATATATATATATATATATGTATCACACCGATAACTCAAAAAATAATAGGCCGATTTTGACTAAATTTGGTGGAAAAATTCCTTTTGCAAATGGCTTGGATAAGTTCGTTAGCCAGGAAAATCTGCCCAGGTTTTCCCGGAAAATTTTGTGTTTTCTTTCGAAAAAAATTTATATCTCCGGAATTAACAAAGTAAGGGCAACCAAATTTGGTACGCTAGTTAATATCCTTATAGGTAAGCCACCTACCAAAATTTAGCTATGTAGGTCAAAAGACAAAAAGTTATATGCATTTAAAGAAAAATAAATTGGGGTTTTCCTCAAAACGTCAAAGTTGCGATTTAAAACGTCAAAATCGGCAACATTTAGGCAAAGAACTTGAATCTAATACGGGATATGGAAATCAAATGTCTCAAGAAGGATCTCTTACAAACTCTGAAGTCTTAGTTTCAACCGTCATTGTCCTTCATTTTACTAAAATGTTTCCAGAAAATTCATTTCAAATAGACCCTTTCTCAGATGCTTGGCAGTAGCCTTAGCTATAGAGTTTATCGTTTAATGGTATAGAATCTTTGTCGAATTTATTAAAAAAATCAATAAAGCTCAATATATCCGTTATTATACAAGATATGAAGAAAATTTGTATATATTAATTATAGGGTGTCTTGAGCTACATCTTAAAAAAATATTTCTACAATCACAGGATGGCCCATAAGTCGTTGGTGATACAAATTTTCTTTTTTTTTTAATCAAACACGCCTTATGTTATTTCATTTTTGAATTTTTAGGAAAACTGCCTGAATAGCTCAATTTGCTATTAACCTATAAGGTTGACCAAGAAACGAGTTTTTCCGGGAACACTTTAAGTTTACTTTTGGAAATTTTTGTACATTTTCACACAATAAAGTTATTTTTATGAAACATGGCACATTGTTTTTACTATATAGGTTATACTGGTAACCAAAATTGATGCCTGCTTTCTTAAAAAGGAAACACACATATTTGCAATTAAAAACATTTTTATGAAAATTCACTACCATAACGCACTTGCTGCGTCCAGAGTTTTTTATTATTGGAATGTTTGTGAAAAATCTGCCTGTTTGAATTCATGAGTTAAAGACTTTTAAAATTTTGTTCAAATGAGTGAAAATCACAACCAGTAGAAGCTAGGGGTGAGTTTCATAAAATCAGCGTCTAAAATTGTTTTAATCTTGACGTTTCGGCTCCTGCTTTAAAACCATTTTCAAGAAAGATTAAAGAGATATTAGTACGATTCTGAGACCTTAATTTGCATAATTCCAAGATTCTTATGGAAATGTTCAACCCTTGACTTGACTGTCAGTTGATGGTATCATGTTAATTATTGTGTGCTGTTCACCCGAACTGGTGTTGGAGTCGTGAGAGTCGAAGGTTTTCGTCGGATTAAAAGATTTTTTTCATCGGTTAAGAGTCAACGCGAGTGGGGCATCTAGACAACATTTTTGGGGGGAATAGTTTCCAAATATTTTGTTGGTCCAATATGAATTAACTATTAATTGTGTCTATGTACTTATAGTTTTTTAACCATGTCGTCTTAAAGTTTAGAGAAAAAATGATAATTATTGAATATAACATTTTAGGAAAAGCTTTAGGAAAACTGCCTGAAAATTGTTTGAAATAACTTTTTTTTTGAGGGGGACATGTCTATCAGTATCTAACAGAATCTTCTGCTTTTCTACATGAATTGTAGGATCTGTTGCTACACTAGCCAGAACCATAATTTCTTAGGTTTTCAGCTCAGAAACTTTTTTCGGTTAAAGTTGTGAACATGATCCCAAATCAATGATATTTTTTTAAATTATCCTAAATATAGCTTTATATGGCTGTCTTCTTTCCGGAAACCTATGAAAAGATGTAATAAATATTTAACATACCTCATGATAGAACCGAAACATGCCAATGAAATACCATTCGAAAAATAATTGCGCCATTTTCGTTGCATTCTATAAAACAAGTTAATATTTTAGTCAAGATATTTTGGATGTTTGTAAATTTTTATCTGAAAGCATTTTTCCCCTCAGGGCTCGTCCGCGACCTCGTCCCCCGATAGCACTGCAACCTTTGGTTTATTGTGCATGCCCTTAGTCTTTTTACTCCACCCACTCCAAAATCACTGTGTTTTGAACTAGTCTGCACAGCGATTGGTAGGGTGAAGTTTTATAATGCCCTGTCTCAGGTCTAGACTGACCGTAGATCAGTTGTCTTCTGCGGTCCAGAGCTTTACACTCGCACAATATGTGCTGGGCTGATTCCTCCCCCTCGCCGCAGAGTCTACATGCGAGGTCCCCTCGAACCGCCCCATTTTATGCAATGTGTCCCGTCAAGAGACATGTTATGTTTCTGAGCTGTCCTCTGCTAATATTTAGCAGCTCCACAGCTCTCTTTAAACTGGGTTCGTCAATTATTGACTTCCCATGTCTGAGCCCTGGACAGTCCGCCCAGTACACCTTGTGGTGGTTACTGACCCAGGACTTAATGGCTCCTCTGGCAGTGCTCTTTGTCACGCCCAGAGCCGGTTCTGGTCCCATAAATGGTTCTTCTGACCCTCTCTTCGCGAGACTGTCAGCTTCTTCATTGCCTTTGACCCCCGAGTGACCCGACACCCAAATAAGGGTGACCTCATTCTGCACAGCCAGGTCGCTCTTCTCGTCTTGGCACTCACTCATCAGCCAAAATTTACCCGTGGGCCACTTAGGGCCTTAAGTGCTGCCTGGCTGTCTGTGGCTATGAGGATCCGCTTGTTGGTGTAGCCCCTCCTCTTGTTCTCCGCGCACAGTGCAGAATAGCGTATATTTCGGCCTGAAAGACCGTTGCATGGACTCCGAGGGAAATACTATGACTTACCCTCGGTCCTTCCGAATAAACACCTGCCCCCGTCTCACGCTCCCCGCCGGATCCGTCCGTTAACCAGACGAGCGCGTCGCGTGGTGTACCCGGCGTCTCCTCTCGCTATGCCTCCTGGTCGGGGATTTCCACTGTAAAGTTGTTTTCCCTACAGATTCGTGGGCTCGCGATTCTGACCTCATTTGAAGCATGGGCTCCTTCATGAATCCGAAAGCATTGCTATTCTACCTTGTCCTAAACATCCTTTTATGAGATTCTAAAGCGAGAAAAATGAAATGTTTCACATCGAGAAATGAAAATTTCGATGTAACTGATTCACAGCGAAAGTCTCTACGTCAAAAAATTAATACAAAGGTTAAATATGAATATGAAATCACACAATATTATTATACTCACAGACAAAAAACAGTGCGTCGAATTTTTGAGAGTGATAAACAAAATTCGTCTGATCCTAAAATTTTAGATGCTCATAATTATTTTTCCGAAATTTTCGAAAGATATAATGATAACATTCGAATCCATTATTGCTCAAAATTGACCCAAGATGAATATCAAAACATCAATGAGACTTACAATTGTGAAATTACTCATGAAGAAATACAGGCAGCTATCAAATATATAACTATCGATACATCGCCAGAACAAGATAGAATCTTCATGAAAGCAGTTAAGGCCTATCCAAAAATTCCAGAAATTATCAGTATAATAGCTACAATCATGATTCAAAATAATTTAGTACCTACAATTTTTAAAACAGTCCTGATTTATACATCTGGGACAGAAACGATTTCAAGAACTGAAGACTAATTACTATTTGCTCATTAATTAGAAGAATCATTGAGAGAGCACTTGAAAAACATTGACGGAAAATTTATAATTATAAACGAAAGCCAGGGAGGATTCATGAAAATACCCGGTTGCCATATTAATTTCTCTATTCTAGAAAATATCCTCAATGATGCCAAAATATTAAAAACCAATGCTTCGATTATATTTTTGGACATATCTAAGGCACATGATTCAGTTGGTCACTATCATTTGAAAAATATTCTAAAAAATTCGAAAATTCGAGACAAACTCCAAAATCTAATTCATAATTTACAGATAAGAAATAAAACTTTAATTGATTTAGGATCTCAAAAATCGAAATGTTTTAAAGTTAATACATGTGTTTCGCAAGAGCCTCCACTCTCTCCAACGTTGTTTTATATGTGCATAAATCACATTTTCGATCCACTCACAGAAAAAATAAAAAGAAGTTGCTTCTTGCTATGGTTTCCAGTTGACTGCAAACACAGAGCCATTCTCGGTGCTAAGATTTGCTGGTGACATTGTTTTGGTTGCTCCGTCCAAAATTTATTACACACTGCTGAAAATAAACTTATAAAGAAATAAGATTCAACAATCAATCTAAATAATGAGCTACTGTAATCGAAAAGGGTAAACTGAAACATGAAATAATAAATTTGAATTTAAATGAATCGATAACTTCTACAGCTGTTGTTAAAAGAATAAAATATCTGGGAGTGAATTTTTCCGATAACGTGGTTTTTGATCAAAAAGTTACTATACGAACATTTTTCGAAAAACTTGAAACCCTAACAAAATCAAATTTACTCAATTGTGAGCAAAAACTTGTTGCCTTGAATCAATGATTATCACCATGTTTAATTTACCCCGTTTAAACTGCCCCTGGGGAACAACTAAACAAAAACTTTCTTGATGACACTGACAAAATTATAAGAAGCTTAGTTAAAGAAATTCTATAAATTCCAAATGATACACCAATGGATTCTTATATTCATCAAAGTCAGTAAAATGTCTTCAAATTTTTAATACTTTTTGGGAAGCTTTTTTTATAACAATTAAATAAATTAAAATTCCTACTAAATTTAAAATGCATCCAGTTAATGATCCAATCAGAATTATTTCAAAACACAAGAAAGTTGTGTTTAAAAAAATTAGATATCAATAACGATTTAAATATAAATCTGGACTCCGTGAATAGCGAGTCAGTTAGACTCACTCTCAGGGAAATAATGTATAAACAATGGTGCTCTCAAAAACAAAAAGGCGAAGGGGTAGTTATTTACCAGCAGGTTAAACAAGCAAATAATTAGTTATATAATCATAAAGGATTAACAACATCCGAATGGCGTGATTATCTGAAAATAACATGTAATGTGGCTCCTGTTCGTAGTATTCCTCCTAGCAGTATCGACACATGCCATCCCAGACACTGTAACAAGTATGAAACTCTTGCACATGTGCTCGGGCACTGCAACCACGGAGGACTGTTTCGAAACAGGCGTCATCAGGAAGTTACGGGACTATTTGCTTGTAAGATGTTTCCAAGAAAAGAAGAAGTTCAGAAACTGGGAGCACCAGAAGGATTGACATTATAGCACTCGAGAAAAACCATAAAAACGGTTATATTATAGGTCCAACCATACGTTTTGAGAGAGATAGGGAGCAGCCTGACCAAATTCAAGAAGAAATTTGTCTTATTTACAAACCTAAAATAAATGATTATAAATCTAAATTTAATGTTCAGAATTTATCAGTAATAGCTCTCCTGTTTAGTGCAAGGGAAACATTATTCAAAAATTACATTAATTTTAGGAAAAAGTTTGGATTACCCAAGTCATTAGATTATGAAATTGTTTCAAAAATTTTAAAATTGTCAGTGTACATCCTTAGAAATCATTTATATAGTAACTCTAACAGATAAACTGTCTGCTTCTCTCATCCTGATATCTCACAAAACTTCACCGAAATTATACAAGCTGGCATGGAATTATTTATTACACGTACACAGAAAACCTCTTCAGCCACTCAAAAGCCCCAGTTCTCTAAATCCTGTGACAAGGCCAGACTTGAAAAGGTCAAAGTTCACAAAACGCTTCTACACAATACCAGTCAAGAAAACCGCCAAGCATTTAACGACGCAAGAGACCGCTATGTCCGCATTCTTTCTGAGGCAAAAAACTCGTTTAATAACCACACCAAAAACTAAGTCCTCTCAAGCTCCAACGGCAGCAAACCTTTCTGGACTCTTGCTAAATCTATTGGGAATAATTTCCGCACCTTTCCACCTCTTGTTTCAGGGGATGAAATTGTTTCTACCTCCCTGGGCAAGGCTGAACTTTTTGCCTCGTTGTTCGGCAATTCTACTCTCAACTTACCTCCAGATATTTAACCACCAATAGTCCCCAATGTCGCGCATAAAATGACAGATATGAATTTCAAAACTAAAAAGGTACGAAAGATGCTCTCTTCTCTTAATACCAGAAAAGCCTCTGGCCTTGACGAGATCCCACAAATTGTTCTCAAAAAATGCGTACCAGAATTTGCTCCTGTCCTGACTCGTCTGTTTCAGACATCTTACAATAGAGGCATATTCCGTAGTAACTGGAAAACTGCTCTAGTACAACCTGTCCCCAAGAAAGGATCCAAAGCGCTTCCTAGCAACTACAGACCTATTTCTCTCCTTTCAGTCATCTCTAAAATGATAGAAAAGTATATAAACACCAAATTATGGAACTACACGGTGAATGCCAGATTGTCGCTCTAGACATATCCAAAGCATTCGACAAGGTCGGGCACGCAGCGCTGCTTAATAAACTCCCGGCCAATGGCCTCTCTCTACCTCGACAGCAAATCTTCTCTCCAACTGGAGCATATCTGTTGTCGTGGATGGCCATTCCTCTAAACTGTATTCAATTAATGCCGGAGTCCCTCAAGGTTCAGCTTTAGCCCCTACTTTGTTTCTTCTCCACATCAATGACCTCCTCTCTAGCACATCCAACCCAGTTCACAGTTACGCGGACGACAGCACCCTCCACTCAAATATACAATATTCTAAGCCTGTGTCTTTAGCCCAATTAGTTGAGTATCGCAGATTCATGGAGGGTTCTGTCTCTGTGGATTTCCAAAAAATATTAGACTGGGGAAGTAGAAATCTTGTACAATTCTACTCAACCAAATCTTAGTCTTGCTTTCTATATCGTAAGAGACACACCAGCCTTAGACCCATCACAATGAACAACCAAGTTATTCAAAGTAATGAGTCCTTTTCACTTGTTGGCATTTCTGTGGATCGAAATCTCAATTGGCACTAACATGTCACATCAATTGCAGAAGCGGCTGCTAAGAAATTAGGTTTCCTCTACAGGGCTCGCAAATACTTTTCACCAGCTAATCTCTATAACCTTATATACTTCACAAATAAGGCCAAACCTCCAATACTGCTCCCACATCTGGGGTGCCGCAGCCGCTTCTACACTCGCTATCCTGGACTCCATTCAGAAGAGAGCTACACGTCTACTCGGTGAGCCTACCCTGACCCAAAGGCTGGCATCCTTTGCCCACCGACGTGCCGTTGGTGACATCTCTCTCTCTTTTACAGATATCTGCACGGGCACTGCTCAGATGAGCTTTCGTCCATAGTTCCTCCACCTGTTGCCCACAACAGATCCACCAGGGAACAGAGCGAATGCACCCTTTTACTCTCCAGGTCACCAGGCATAGAACATCTTGTTATGCTCGTTCTTTGGTCCCAAAGACTTCCAAGTTGTGGAATTCCTTGCCGGCGCATGTTTTTCCTTCTTCTCCCAACCTCCAAACCTTCAGTCCAGAATTAACAAGTTGTCGCTTTCCTCCTTGTCGACACCCACGGTACGATAGTATGTAGGCTGTGAGCCCTCGTGGTGTGTTGTTAAAATAAAAAATAATAAATAAATAAATAAAAGTTGATATGTTTATTTCTTAAATAGAGTAAGATTACGTAATTAATATTTTGTGGTCTATATTGCACTTTATATGTTATGTTTATGTTATTAACTGTGTCTTATGGCAAGTCATTATGTATGGCGAGTATATTCATAATAAAGAATTATATATATATATATATATATATATATATATATATATATATATATATATATATATATATAAATGTGTTCAACCCTAGGCCTCAGAGAGATCTGGCAGTTCGTTGTAAGTCTTGTCTTATATACGTCGTTCCGTCTACCTGTTGCGTCATCAGTGAAAATAGTGGGGTCACCGTCAATTAAGTGGGGGGCTTTGGTCACGGTATTTAGAGGAGGATGAAGAGGGTCACCGGCATTTGTTGAGGCAGATAATGATGCAATAAAATTGTCTGTGGAATTTATTTCCTTTTTGTGTGTTTGTAAAGAAGATATAATAGGTTTCCAAGTAGTCGGAAGGCGAAGACCATCATCTCTCTTATTTAAACAATCGGGACGTTTTTCAATCTCGATTGCTTCGCGGATAATTCTCGTTTTGAAATTGTAAACCGGTGCTATTGTTTTGCCATTATCGAAGTCGATTTTGTGCCCTGTATGAATATGATGCATTGCCAGCGCCGATGAGGGGTCGGATTTTCTAACTGCGAGGGTGTGTTCGTATATTCTATTGTGGATGCGTCTGTTTGTTTATCCTACGTAAGTTCGGGAACAGTCGGAACAAGGAATTTCGTAAACTCCGTGGGATTCGTTTGGAATCGTATCCTTGGGAGTTTTTATAAGATTTGACAGTTTTTGGTCTGTTGTAAATACGGTTTTGATATTATGGGTTCTGAAAATTCGGCTGATTTTGTCGGTGACACCTTTAATGTATGGTAAAAACGCTGTGTGTTGTTGTGTGGACGCTGTTTGTTGTTGTTGTGGTGTAGTGGTTTGTTGTTGTGCGTTTCTAATGTTTCGTAGTATGTGATTGTGGGGTCGTATCCGTTTTCTAGCAATGTCTGTCTTAAAAAGTTTAATTCTGTCTGTTTGTTGTTGTTGTCCGTTAGTCTAAGGCATCGTGTTCGAACCACGGAATTTAGTTGCGATGGGTGATTGTGAGATTGGGCGTTAAGATAACGATTAGTGTGGGTTGGTTTTCGATAGACAGTGTAAGAAAATCATCTGACTGGGTTTTTAGTGATGCGTACATCTAAGAAAGGCAAAGAAAAATTATTTTCCATTTCCATGGTGAACTGGATTTGGGGGTTGATGTTATTTAGGTAAGAAAGGAATTCGTCTAGAGATTCTTTGCCGTGTGGCCAGACAGCGAAAATGTCGTCAACGTATCTTAACCAACAGGTTGGTTTAAGTTGGGATGAATTGAGGGCTTGTGTCTCGAAGTTTTCCATGAAAATGTTGGCCAATGCAGAAGAGAGGGGTGAACCCCCCTTAAGATACTTTGACGACCTTTTCGCTGTCTGGCCACACGGCAAAGAATCTATAGACGAATTCCTTTCTTACCTAAATAACATCAACCCCTAAATCCAGTTCACCATGGAAATGGAAAATAATATATATATATATATATATATATATATATATATATATATATATATATATATATATATATATATATATATATATATATATATATATATATATATATATATATATATATATATATATATATATATATATGTGTATGTATCCATCCGATATCTCAAAAAAGAATTAACCGATTTCGATTAAACTCGTCAAGTGCCTTTCTTTTATTAATGGCTTGGACGAGTTCGTTATCCAGGAAAATCGGACAGTGTTTTCCGGGAAAATTTTGAGGTTTCATCCGAAAAAAAATGTTTTCTCCGAAAATTACAAAGCTGCCCTAATGAAATTTATTAGATATGTTGCTTTGGGAGAGACCTTACTACGTGCCAAAATTCAACTTTCCAAGTTTATAGGAAATTGAGTTATTCAAATTTTGAATTTTATTTCTAAAAAAATTTTTTCTTCGAATATTACAAAGTTATTTTAACGAAGTTTGGTCAATATCTTGCCTTAGGAAATATCTTACTACGTACCAAAATTAAACTTTCTAAGTTTATAGAAAATTTAGTTGTTGAAGTTTGAAGCATTTAATAAAAATTCACTACCATAGCGTACTTGCTGCCCCCCGAATTTTTTATTTATAACCGAGATACTCCACAAAATCAACAAAATCCAAACACTGTAGAGTTGTGAATTCTCAAATTGGTTTTATTTTTTAAAGTTGCTATAACTCGTGAGAGTTAATTTAGGCGGGTCGTGGCACTCTGGATTGAACAATAGATGTGTTTTGTATAAGGAAAATTTCAGAAACTCAGAAATATAAAAAATGTATGGGATGATCTGATATAATTTAATCTAATTAATATAATTTTCCGGAAAACCGGAAGCCCACGCATCCAAGATAGTAGCCCAACACCATTTGCCAGGTGTATACAATGTTAATATTTTCAGTAAAATTGTTTATTCTACAAAACTGTCTTGAAAAACGATTTAAATGTTTTTTAGTTGTTAAGAAACAAATTTTAGGAAACGGAAAATAATCACTGATGGTTTTTGATCGAGTTCAACTAAGTCAAGAACAGTTTTTGGTCAAGATCGTTTCAGCGGCTTCGACATTAACAAGTTTCCATGAACTCTATCACATGAATATTGATATTTCCTATAATTAATTATTGAAAAACGATAACATGTCACTGTACAATAATTTTCTTGCAATAATTAAATATAAAATTATTTAAATATACGAGTGGAAGGTTACAGCCATATTGACAAATTCTGTGTCTATGATATTAAGTGTAATTTATACTGTCTGAAGTTATGTAATTAGTACCAAGGTTTCACGCATCCTTATTTTTATTATTTTTTTTGTAAAGGTTGAGGTAAAAAACACAAATTCTCATTTCACGAAGCTTTATGACAAATACGTAATTATACGTATTGATGGAACATTACATACTTGCGTACTTTTTCAGCGATCTAAGTCCATAAACAAATAAGGAAGTAAAGATAATAATTAGAAAATTTCTATTTGTGTTTACAAAATCCTAAGAATATAAATTTAGAGACAAATAATACAATACTAAAATAGTAACATTAGTAAATAACGTTGTAATTTGGCATGGGATTTTTTAATGTAAGCCTCCAAAATGTTGTAAATGAAACTGAAACCGATCAAATAGCAAATTTTCGTTATATTATCCGTCTATAGAGTCATATTGTAGCTCTTAAAACAAAAAAGTTTGAATAGTGAGCATTCATGTATATGTATATATATATATATATATATATATATATATATATATATATATATATAGATATATATATATATATTTATATATATATATATATATATATATATATATATATATATATATATATATATAGGTTGGGAATTTTAAGTAGGTATCGACATTATCGAGATTTAGAAAAATATTAGAGGTTGGCTAAATTAGACAAAAGCTAAATTATTAAGAAGCCATCTCAGAAGTTATATCAGACTATAGAAATGTTTCATAGGTAACTAGATATATATACTACTGATATATAAGAAGAAAAAGTGAAAATTAAAAATTGACATTTTCTTCTTTCTCTAATATTTCAAAAACCAGGTAGGTACTGTAGAAGTCTGAAATTTTACACAGGGTCCCAATCGGTTATTCTGGTTGTTTTGACAATCTTAATATATACAAGGGCGGGTCAATAAGTCCGTGACTTTTTAAAATTCCCGCTTCTTCACAGGAAGAACAACACTGCTCTTGTCAACAAGTATCTGTCAGTTGACTCCTGTCAAATTTTGAACAAGCTGCGTCATTTAGTTTGTGTTAGATGGCCATTGAAATCAGACAACCTCTTGAGTTATAACGAAAATGGAAAAAAGTTAATTTCGTGCGCTCATCAAACATTATTTTTTTGCGAAAAAAAACATCACTCAAACCAAGTCTAAGCTTGATGAATACTATGGGGACTCTGCACCATCCATTTCCATGGTAAAAAAGTGGTTTACTGAATTTCGTTGCGGCCGTACAAGCACAAATGACGCCGAACGTTCTGGACGCCCAGTTGAGGTCGCTACACCCGAAACAATTGAAAAAAATTCAAGATACGGTGTTGGCCGATCGGAGATTGAAAGTGCGG
Source organism: Tillus elongatus (assembly GCA_964006375.1). Lineage (NCBI taxonomy): Eukaryota > Metazoa > Arthropoda > Insecta > Coleoptera > Cleridae > Tillus > Tillus elongatus. Next base: position 59,393,779 of record OZ023265.1, read on the forward strand.
AAGATTGCCATAGGCATATCACATGGCTCAGTGGTTTCAATTTTGCATGATCACTTGGGTATGAGAAAGCTATCCGCAAAATGGTTGCCGCGTTTGCTCACAATCGACCACAAACGCAATCGTGTGACAACTTCGAAAGAGTGTTTGGCGTTGTTCAACCGCAATATCAACGAGGTAGTGCGCCGCTTCGTAACCGTGGACGAAACATGGATTCACCACAACACACCAGAGACCAAGCGGAAGTCAAAACAGTGGGTGTCTCCATGAGAATCGGCGCCGAAGAAGGCCAAGGTGTGTTTTTCAGCCAATAGAGTCACCGTTTTTTGGGATGCACGCGTTATAATGCACATTGATTACCTTCAAAAGGCAAGAACACTCAATAGGGAATATTATACCAACTTATTGGACCGATTAAATGACGATTTGAAGAAAAAACGACTGCATTTGGCCAAGAAAAAAGTTATTTTCCACCAAGACAATGCAACAGTGCACATATGTGTAGTCTCCATGGCGAAATTGCATAAATTGGGCTACGAATTGCTCCCTTGTCCGCCCTATGCTCTGGATTTAGCCACGAGTGACGACTATTTCTTGTTTCCAAACTTAAAGAAATGGCTCGGCGGAAAGAGATTTTACTCCAATGATGAAATCATCTCACAAACAAATACCTATTTTGAGCACCTCGACAAATGTTATTTTTTTGGAAGGGATAAAAAATTGGAGAAACGTTGGACGAAGTGTATAGAGCTCAAAGGAGACTATGTTCAGAAATAAGATGATTTTTTGTCAAAAAACCTGTGCTTCATTCAAAAAGTCACGGACTTATTGACCCGCCCTCGTATATATGTAAGCTCATACGTTCGTAATCCGCGATAGTCAGATTTATTTTTCCTTATGGATGTGATATTGATTTTTTGCATCAAATAATGGATGATTTTCTTCTTAGTACGGTAATATATGATCCCTTTATTTTTTTATCAGAAATATCCGAAAAATAAGTGAGATAGTAAGCTGTGAATTTATGACATTTAAAACCAAAGCTTTTCTGTCATGTTCACATAATAGTAAAATTAAATTAATACCGATTAAGATTAATGAATCAAAGATTATTTAGTGAAAAACCTGTGAAAAAAGGAAGTTATGACGGTACGATGTACCAAGATATGCTTAATATTCTTGACGATCAAGTTTTCCATATATAACCGTAAAAAAATAGATTGCATGCTTCAAGAGAAGTAAATTTTCCATTTAAGATAAAGAGTGGTCGGGGAAACTGATTTACATATCTTTTCCCATAAATGCGACGCACTTCATGGCATGATACTATCAGATTGTTGAATTGGGCTAAAACGAATATCAGAGGTGCTAATTTTATCATACAACCTATTCATCCTGTAGTTTTACTTCGATTTGGAAATTAAAAAATGAGTACAAAATGGACTTACACATTTCTAAACGCTGATGCAAAGCAAGCAAGTATCGAAGCATCGAGCTTAATTTGTGTCCGGTTTGACCAAGATGCGGATTTCTTAAACTATGTTGCTTCTATGGATACAACCTGGGTACACCCAGAAACCAACCAGCAATCGATGGTTTAAGGCTTGCGAAGTTACGCGTACAAAAATATGATAAAGACGTTCTTGCCTTAGTGTTTTTGTATTCCCATTGTAATGAAATTTCATACAAAAGGGCATAGTCTTTATTAGAGAATTAAATGAGAGCGTTGGTTGAGCCCTTAACTTTTGTATATGTGTTAACACTAAAAAATAGAAATAGACTTGGTTTAGACAGTTTATCATAAAATCAATAAAAAAAGGAAACTACAATATGCATAAAAAAGTAAACTGAATTTATGAAAAACAAGTAAAATGAACATACATAATTAAAAAAGCTATAAGCTACAAAAATATAATGTATAATCTTTTAATTCACCAGGCCGAATATCTCAGTGCGCGAGGTGAGTAACCTTTAGAATCGGACTCGGAGGTCGCTGGTTTGAGTCCCGTATTCGGACAGTCGGTCTTTTTCACTCGAATGTGGAAAGGCCGGCTTCTGATGAGTCATGGATGAGATGTCCTTTGTCTATATGTATATGTAAGCTCTCCTCGCACAAGTTTAAGACTTATGGCTGCGGAGTTAGTGTACTGTGTTATTATTATTATTATTATTATTATTATTATTATTTTTATTATTATTATTATTATTATTATTATTATTATTATTATTATTATTATTGTTATTATTATTATTATTATTATTATTATTACTATCATCGACTTTAGCCTGAAAGGCTTTCACACTCCCTCAAAGGGGGACATTCGCTCATACCAAAGGGACCGAGCTCAGATAGAGCCCTTTCCAAGTTATCGGGCCCTGACCGACAAAGCGACACATCCTCATTTCCCAGGAATCTCCGCACGGTGTGGGCAGTTTCAAGTATTACCGCCTTCTGCATAACCTTATAAAGATGCTCTCCAAGGCCCAGTCTCTTAAGGTTCTCTCGAAAATTCTTAAGAACCACACCAGTTGACGACATGACTATTGGAATCACTCGGACACTATCTGTCCCCCACTGTCTCTTTACTTGAATCTCGTGGTCTCTGTACTTAATGATCTTCTCGTTGTACTTTATTTCTAGATTATTAGTATTTGGAATGGCCACATCAAACAGAGTCACTTGGTTGCAGGACTTATCCACTATTATTATATCTGTTGTGGACAACTCCTTGACTGTGAGCACGGTCCGATACCAGTACAACCTGTACCCTGAGTTCTCTAGAACAGGCTCAGCAGTATATCTATAGTAGGGCACCATACTAAGATTTAAAAGTCCCCGTTTCAGAGCCAGGTCTAAATTACTATTATTATTATGTTGGCTGCGGAATCAGTGTCAATTCGCCTAGTTTTCAATAATTGTGAGTATAGGTCAAAATTAGCGCAAAATTCAGTGTCGTATACCTTTTGCCAACCATTTTGTTACTTACAAATTATATAGATATACTCTTGTATCTTCTCACTCCACTTTCACTTCGCTGTTATTTACTAATATAATAGTAAGGAGTTAGTATATAAACCCATAGATACACATCTACACACATATATTATATATCTATCAGATGGCAGCATTTTGGTGATGTTGGGCATAGTTGTTTTCACTGGTTTTCATTTTCTTACGTTAATAGTTTTTTTCTTCAGTTTACATATGGGATAGTCAATGGACGCATAGCTTCATGCTTAGTCGCCAATCAGATCAACTTTAAACGTGCACACGTGCACCTTAGGAAAAAAATGTCTCATTTGTTACCATTGCCATACACTTGCCGGGTCAGTATTTATTTCATAATGCATTTTGATACCCTATTCGTTACCATAACGTCAGTGATTCTGAAAAGTCCAGAGAAGCAAAGAGAAAGAAAAGGCAACACCGCATAAACTCGAACACAGGAATTTCTGTGCGCAAGAACCTCGCTGGTAGGGAGAGCTAAATTGTATGATTACCCTAAGCTAGAATATGAGCTTCTAGTAGTCTTAGTTCACGCTTATCTGAAGAAATTTGTCAAAAGTTTCAAAACGCGATCTCATCATCAATACATTTTTTTCTATACAAATTCGATTTGCCACGAAAATTTGAAGAAAATCTGCATAAGCGTACTAACAAATTCATCAAAGCATAGAGCTTCTACAAAAAAAGGTTGATAAATAAAACTAAATATTCTTTCACACAAAAATTCGAAGCAAATCTTTCTTTTAAGAAAATAAGCTTAAACAGTTTAGTAGATCGCTAAACATTTCATTGGAATAACATAATCTGATCAGATAATGTTAAAATTGAATAACAGACTAAAAAACAATCAGTCACCACTAGAATTTGGACCCGCGTTGGAAAATTATATCCTGATATAGCTCTTTGCCACTGGGCTACGGTGTACATGACAGCTGCAGAGTGATGCCATGCCAGGTATGTAAGTGGGTGAATTTTCTATGGTTTTGGATAATTTATAGCAAATAATTTCTATTTCAAATGAATTTTTGCAAACATTTTAATCAAATGAAGGAAACTGACAGTTGACATAAATCAAGGACCTCGTTAAAGACATTTAATGCAATATTTGCCAGCCTTAAACTGCATCAGTAGCGGAACCATTGTTTAAAAATTACCAATTTTGACGTTTTAAAACTTTACTTTGACAGTTTCAGAAGTAAAGCTAGAAAAAAATTCAGAGTAACTTTTCTCGCACTTCCTCACCTTTTTATACCAAGAAAAGTTAATTTTTGCCCGTAATATTTAACAGATTTTGTTTACCACAGACAATATTTAGGTCTTCACCCTCGTCGGAAGTCCAGCTTCACCAACATTTTTTTTTTTTTTCATTAAAGGCTTATAACTTCTTTTCAGTTTAACAAGGAGATCTAAGTTTTGGCATATATATATATATATATATATATATATATATATATATATATATATATATATATATATATATATATATAAATTTAAACTAGCCCCGAATATGGGTTCTAGTTGTTTTAGTTCGAACCAATTTGAAAAAAAAATGGTTAATTTTTAAGTCGCGATCTCTTCAATAAGGAATTTTTCCTACGAAAATTTACTCAAAGCAATATATTGCCTTTTCATGAGTAAGCGACTTATAATTAAGATATTAATAAATTAATGCTAATAATATATTTAGCCTTGTAGGTATACGTTCTTACATTAATACTAATAGTACGGGTTCCGGCTGCAAAATTAGTACATTAATAATCTAGATTATCAAGATTTAATTTTTAAGTATTTTTACAACTAGGAGAAGTCACTTTTCATCAGGTGCCAATTAAAAATTACCCGCCAGTATTATTAATTAAAATATAATTAATTTACTTTTAGAGCAACATTTCGTTAACATCTTACGGAAATAAAACCTACACAACTTCACAACAGTCTATTTAAAATATCTGAAACGTCATAGTTGCTGCTGATTGCTTAACCGCTACCTCTACGCAGCCAGGTGTAAACAGGTATAATTTTATTAAAACTTTTCGTTCTTAACGTACACTCATTTCATTTATACCACATTAAAGCTCATTTTTTTCTGTAGTTAATGATATAAAGGTGCCTATATAAAAAAACCCGCAAATCAAAGTTTCCTACCCTAAAAGATGCTAGGTATGAAAAATAAAGTGACAGAGAGTGATCGCGCGACGCTACTTGTTAGACAAGGATGCTCAATGCCAGCTGAACGTATTTTTTGAGCTATTGTGCATGCTCCGATAAATAGGGTTCTCAACCAACGATCTAAGTAGTAATAATATTATCAAAGACGCAGCAAGTGCGTTATGGTAGTGAATTTTCATAGAAATGATCTGGCACAAAATATTTTATTATGACTTTTTTTTCTTGTAACATAGAAATCTAAGTTTTGGTGTATAGTTTACTTTTTATATCGTAAACCTACCTGCCAAATTTGGTTATCATAGATTTTTTATTTTTTAAGAAAAAAATTTTTTTCAAATAAAAACTAAAATTTTTCCCAGAAAACCTCGTCCGATTTTTTTGATTAACGAACTTATCAAAGCCATTTACAAAAGGAAGGTACATGCCAAATTTTATCAAAATCGGCCTATTATTCTCTGAGATAAAATTTTTTTTAGAATGAAAACTCAAAATTTTCCCGGAAAACCTCGTCCGATTTTTCTGATTAACAAACTTCTCAAAGATATTTACAAAAGGAAGGTATGTGCCAAATTTTATCAAAATCGGCCTATTATTCTCTGAGACAAAATTTTTTTAGAATGAAAACTCAAAATTTTCCCGGAAAACCTTGTCCGATTTTCCTGACTAACAAACTTGTCAAAGCCATTTACAAAAGGAAGGTATATGCCAAATTTTATCAAAATCGGCTTATTATTCTCTGAGAAAAAAATTTTTTTTAGAATGAAAACTGAAAATTTTCCCGGAAAACCTCGTCCGATTTTCCTGACTAACGAACTTATCCAAGCCATTTACAAAAGAAAGGTACATGCCAAATTATATCAAAATCGGCCCTTAGTTATCGGTGTATATATATATATATATATATATATATATATATATATATATATATATATATATATATATATATATATATATATATATATATATATATATATATATATATATATATATATATATATAAACATATAAAAATTGAAACTGACCCCATATATGGATTCTAGGGGTCCTAGTTCGCGCTGATTTGCAAAAAATTTTTCAAAAATCAAAAGTCGGGATCTCCCCATTAGTGAATTTTTTAAACGAAAATTCACTAAAAATGACTGGACTCAGATGCTTATCGGAGCATGCGCAATAGCTCAAAAAATACGTTCAGCTGGCATTGAGCATCCTTGTCTAACAAGTAGCGTCGCGCGATCACTCTCTGTCACTTTATTTTTCATACCTAGCATCTTTTAGGGTAGGAAACTTTGATTTGCGGGTTTTTTTATATAGGCACCTTTATATCATTAACTACAGAAAAAAATGAGCTTTAATGTGGTATAAATGAAATGAGTGTACGTTAAGAACGAAAAGTTTTAATAAAATTATACCTGTTTACACCTGGCTGCGTAGAGGTAGCGGTTAAGCAATCAGCAGCAACTATGACGTTTCAGATATTTTAAATACACTGTTGTGAAGTTGTGTAGGTTTTATTTCCGTAAGATGTTAACGAAATGTTTCTCTAAAAGTAAATTATATATATTTTAATTGATAATACTGGCGGGTAATTTTTAATTGGCACCTGATGAAAAGTGACTTCTCCTAGTTGTACAAATACTTAAAAATTAAATCTTGATAATCTAGATTATTAATGTACTAATTTTGCAGCCGGATCTTAGACTATAATAAGATATTTTATATTTATCAAACGTTATGAATTAACAATTGTACAATATTTTTTTAATTATTTGTAAGATCTTATAACACTATTAATTTAAAACTATTTGACAACTTATTTAAAATTCTCTAGATTAATCAAATTTCTTTAGTCTAGACAAACAGGTGTATCTTAAAGAAGCAAAAAATTAAAAGTTACATTGGCAAAAAGTTTCAATATCTGTGTAAAACATGTTATTTATACAACAGACAAATTACCTGGTTCTGGTTGTCAGCTGATAGAGAACATTAATTTAATAAGGTTAACCTTTTGTGTATTGCCATCTTGTAACAATAAGCATATTTTTAAAATGTGTTTCTTAACATCGGCAAGTGCATCAATATCATAATAATCCTGTCTTGCGTGTTGAGGCAGTAACAGCTAACTTTATTAGAGCTATTCTTGCCTAGTAAACATTTGGTTTGTCGGTTTGGAGGCGAAAATGATTAAAACAAATTAAACAGGAACCCAATATACATACAACGTGTGAAAATTATTAGATCCTATTGAAATGAATACAATGCTATTACATTTAATATTAAGTCTGTATGTCCTTGCTTTTAGTAGATAATTCCATACGCCTTATCCCCTTTTTACCAGTTTCGGGAAAAGTTCTGGATTCCCTCAACTTGATGCCAGATGTTTATGAGGGTTGATATCAGATCCAGTTTTATTGTTATGCTGGTTTCTTCGGCTCCTTATTGTCAATGACCAAAATACTTTCAATGGGGTTCGTATCTGGGCCATTTCCAGATCACGCAAGAGTTTTATTTTGTTTTCTTTTAAAAACTTGTTGATGGACTTTGCTTTATGGCACGGTGCATCATCGTGCAGGAAGTCGGACCAGCATGTGGAAACCAGTCATTGAGTTGGCGGAGTAATCTTGTCTCCAGCACTTTCTTGTATTGAACCTGATTCATCATCCCTTTTACAATGTATAAACGACCTGTTCCTTGAGCAGACATGACACTTAAAAAATCACTTGGGTAGGATGTTAGACAGTTTGTGCGATACACTGGGGAGAAATCCCCTCATTGCAGCTCTTCCCCACTTACTGACTGCTTCCTTCCGAAATGGAAACTAAAAATTGCCTTTAGGACACTTGCTCCTTAAGTCTGCTCACTCTGGATTCACAGTTGTGAAAAAAATTGTCTTTCTCCGAAAAGTATTTAACTGAGTGAAGGACTTTAATTTTTCTTACCTTGCTCTAATCATACACTAATTGTTGTTTAGTTTCTTTTGCATAATCAAGCATATTCGAAGCCAACCCAAGTATGCAGCTAGTAGAGCAAATGCAACGATTTTTGGGGTACATACGCAGTTTTTCACAGATAATCAAATTTTTGAAAATACACAATTTCATTTGACACGTCTAACGTGCCACCGGCCCTTCAAAACAAGGAGAAGGGGTAAATGTCAAAAATATTTGAAATGTGCCCCCCCGGCCTATTACCATCTCACCAAATTTTTAGAAAAGTATGCCGAGCAGTTTGTAACACTTTAGAATCCTCACCCTGCATGTACACGTTATGCACACCGATAATTGAATAATTTTTCATGAAATGTGATTAGTAGCTTCTTTTTATAAATGGCTTAGACGTTCGTCAGCCCGGAAAACGAAGCGGTTTGGCCGAAAATTATTTATATTATCGTTTGTATTCTGAAAATAACAAATCTATGTCAACCAAATTAAGTACGCAGGTTTCTATTGTAAAACGTAGACTATGTACCAAAATTCAGATGTCTAACTAAATTAATTTAGTGAAAAGAAACCTCTGTGATTTGAAATATTTTAATGAAAATTCGCACTTGCTGCGTCCACAATTTTTTCTATTTGCTATACAAAAAACACATATTAGTTTTATACCTAATCTTCTCTTTTAGAAATGCAGTTTTCCCAGCCTATTGGAAGCTTCGTCATAACGTTGCCGTCAAATGAAATCAGTAACCAATTGCGCACGAAGCGCTCTACTCCGTCGTCGTCAGCGAATCGTTTGTCTTCCAACTCTTCGTATCGCTGTTACTAAAGCGTTCGTCAGTGTGTTTTACTGGTGACACTCAAATCTCATCTAAAGCAACCTATTGAGTGCTGTTTTGAAGCAGCGACCTCTTGTGTGTGACTAGGAACTATGTTCGGCAATTTAGAAATCGTTGGCTAGTTCTACACATTCCTTATTTTAATACATTAACGAGATCGAACAAAAGCGAAACCGGTCTGTGTTTCGAGTAATGGTCAGAATGCATCCAGATTTACAGGAAAGGAATGTAACGGGGTCAGCGATTGAAAAATCGTTGGTTCTATACACGGTGGTCACTTTTAACTGACTCACTATTTGGATCTCCTAAACCATGGAAGATACAGAGTTGGCTATACAACAAAAAGCTTGCGCCATTTTGTGCTTATCTATTATCTGGAAACGAATTCTGGATATCTTTTACAGTTACTGAAACATCCTGAAAAAACTGAAAACCTGCATATTCTTATTTTTTGATATCTTTTTTATTATCAAATCGAATGTCGCTAAAATTGGTGAGTTTATATAACTGGATATAAGCTCTCAAGCAGATAGCAAAGCCAACTTTCATTTTTTATGGGTGCCGTATTGTATTTTTACACCATTAGAGTAAAAAATTACGAATTACTTATCACACATGGCTTATCTGATACTTTTAAGTAGTTCCAGCATGATGGAGCACCCCACTAATAATGCCCAAACAATTCGCAATCACATGGTATGGTCCCATGTATTGGCCGTAACGGTCCCCATGCTTAAATCCTCTGGGTTATTCCATCTGGGGCATTGCAAAAAACAAAGGGTTTGATAGATCAAGCCAGAATGTACATCATTTACGAGAACATCACTTTGTATTGAGTATGAGGATGGACATTTTGAACAAATTATATAATTGAATAATTAAATTGTTTTCGAGGTAGTATGTACTATGCTTTTAATTTTAGCTTATTGTGAATATTTGTTCTTCTGCCCGGAATCTGATTAAGGTAACTTTTCCAGTACTTGTATTTCGAACAAGTTTTCATTGTGATCTTAAATTGTTCTGAATTTGTGATGAAATAAATGTTACTTGTGGTTGTTACAGTTCTCTTCTTAACGAATGACAGCTTATTAGATACTGATACTTTATGATGACAACTGATTCCTGTCGACAAAAGAACATGAAAATTGAATTCACTATTAATAACAAATTTATTTCAAAGACTTAGGCAGAGATAGCAGTCTAGCTATGATACTAATAAAGCAGACAAATAGGCTGCCGACCTACCGATTCAATCTTATATTCGTTTATGTGTGTAACGCAACAAATTACCATCCAATGTCAGAAAGATATTACTTAATCTTCCTGAAATGTGAAATTTATTTAATTATATATATTTTTGTATTTGTTTTGTTACATAACTGCGACTATGACCAATCACCGACGCCAGGAAGCAGTTTCACCTCACTATCCTGAAAATCTTGCTGAACCCCTGTCGTTTTATAAGAAGGAAAGGGATCTTTTACGTGCCCAGAATCGCATGGTAGCGGGACCGAGGGATTTACACCCCTTCTGACTGGCGGAACGTGCAGATATTAAGTAAGGCTATATGTATTCTCACCTTAATTTCAACCGCAGACCGGTTTCGCTCTAATTAGAGCTCGTCAGTGCGCTATACTAATTACAGCGAGAATGCACCCAAAGCAATACAGTGTATTACTTTAGGTGTATTTCCGCTGTAGTTATTATAACGCACTGTTCAAGCTCTAATTAGAGCGAAACCGGTATCGCGACTGAAAAGTGGTTAACTAAGTTAAAAGAGTCATGTGTGAAACATGGTTGTATTCGTAATTTTTTACTCTATCAAATCGTGTAAAAATCTAATATGGCGCCTATTAGAAAAAGAAAAGTTAGCCATAGAAACTCAAAATCTAGTAGGTCTAGATAAATTCTAAGCAACTCGTTGATAGCTCGTAATCAGTTACGGAAACTTATCGATTTTAACAACAGTCGATTTGATAATATATTAGATATTAACGTTCAGTTTTTTCAGGATATTTAAGGAATGATAGGATCTATTCAAAATTTGCCTTCAGATTGCAATAAGCATAAAATGGCGCAAGTTTTTTGTAATCTGTCCAACTGTGTATCTCTCATGGTTTGGTAGATCGCAACAGTGAGCCAGTTTAAAGTGACCACTGTGTATAGTCTACGAGCCCTAACAACTATATGTTGGGACAAGCTAATATTTCGGAAATAATACAACGGCTTTTCCAAACGACTGAATTATTAAGTTTTTACTTTTGAATACAAACATAACAGTATATCCTAGACCATTTAAAAATGTTTCTATGATTTGGTAAAGCAATCGACATTAGCAGTGGAGTACTTTGTCACTTAAGGTTCAAATTAACTGACCACTAAATGTTGGGACAACTTGAGAATAAAGCTAAATTTAATATGGGGTCACATCACCCTTAGCTTTAACAACTGCTTGGACTCTTGCAGGCATTGTATTGACCAAAGATTGACACATTTCAACAGAAAAATTGTCCCAGATCTCTTGCAGTTTTGTCCGTAAATCAGATATTGTACGTTGAGGGTGGTTTCTTAAATACTGCTTCATTTTATGCCACACGGTTTCTATCACATTTAAATCCGGACTGCTAGCTGGATGATAAAACCTTTACATTATTGTCACCAAACCACTTTTTAGTTGATTTTGCCGAATGGCATGATGCTCCATCTTGTTGAAATATGAAATCATTGTCGGGAAACAATTTTTGAATGCTAGGCAAAAGTGTGGTTTGATACTTTTGGGCATTTACAGTGCCCTTTATAAATTTTAAAAACCTAAACCCCTTGCCGACATGAAGCCCCACACCATAATTCCCTTTGGGAACTTAACAACTGTTTTCAGGCAATCTTTATGGAAGGCTTCTGTTTTATTCCGTATTACACGTTTACGGTGGTCTCCAGCGCAAACATCAAATTTAGCCTCATCACTAAATACTATTTTATTCCACTCATTTTCTCTCCAGAGTAGTTTAGATCTTGCCCAATTATATCTGTTTTTCTTCTGAACTTCTGTTAACAGCGGCTTTCCTTTGCCTAAATAAGACATTTTATGAGACTTTTGATACTGTATGAACCATTCAAAAGTAAACTTACCTTGTAAAATCCCAGACCGCATTTACGCATGTATTTTCGACAACATTCTCTAGATATATTTAAGCCAGTTACCGTGTTCCATTTAGCAGTTATTTCTCGAAGAGTGCTTCTTCTTGACGACTTGCATATTTTGACCAAATTTCGCAAATATCTTTTAGAAACGAGTTGCGGTCTTCCCGAACGTCTGCCCCAAACATCCACATTAGCAGTCTCACTGAATTTTTTTTTATATTGTACACTGTAGATTTTGAAATAGTTAAATCACTAGCAATTTTACGCATTGTTTTACCCTTATGGTATTGATGAATAATAATTTCACGTAATTTCTGGTTCGTAGCCTTTCCACGACCCATTATTTTAATTGAATTAACAATAAAGTATGTTAACAATTACTAACATCACTACTTGACGTTTTACATTAATGGCCAACTGCCAATGGACAAATAAAATAATTTTGGCGTTTATACCAACGCCGCCTATAACTAATTTAAACATTTTAAGTACAAGATTTGTGCTTGTCCCAACTTTTAGTTGTCAGCAAGTTTGACCTTCCAATGACAAATTACGCTATTATTAATAGAGATTACTTTACCAGGGCATGAAAAGGTTTTTTAATAATATAGAATTTACTGTTATGTTTGTATTTAAAAGTAAAAACTAAATAATTCAGTCGTTTGGAAAAGCCGTTGTATTATTTCCGAAATGTTAGCTTGTCCCAACATATAGTTGTTAGGGCTCGTATACGTATCGGATTTTGTGTTTATTAGTGCTGTTGAAAAAACATAGCTCGTAGATACATACAAGAGGTCGCTACGGTGTTACAGCACACGTTCGGTAGTCTTCTTAAATATTTTAACATTTAAGTTAACTTACTCTTGAATATAAAACATTTATCTTTATTTCATGCAACTATAAATTACTATAATCGCTAATAAATAATGCACACAGTCATTTCTTATTGTAAAGCATCTTCAAATGTCTCACCGCATGATCAAGATATTTTTTCTCAGCTGACTTTTTCACGCCACGCGACTTTCGTAATCATAAAATCACGATCTCAGTATTTATCTTTACAAGCTAAAAATCATTTCTTTGTTGTATCGTCTTTGTCAGCTGCTGATCTATGACATTGAATTTTATAGTTGCAACTTTAAAGAGCACAAAGGAAGAGGCTGATAAAAAAGCCTTAATTTTACATAATAATAAGAATGACAGACAGAATGGGCGCAGTAACGGATAAAATATCAATGCCATGTGACAGAGCATTACCAAATTCTTCCTTCTGAAACCCATCCTAGTGGCCTTGTTTTTACAGTAATTGTCACTTGATATATCTGAATCATCTCAGTATGCCAAGGTGCATCAAATGGTAACTGATAAATATGGTTTATGGTGTGAGCTACCGATTTAAGAGATATTTGAAGTTTAGCTGCAGCCTTCCCAATATCTAGTAATAATTTGCAGGAACAACAATTTTTAGTTATTAAATTATGTTTTTATTCCTAGAAGATATATCATTAATAAATTTTATGCAGCCACTTGTAATGGGTCAGTTTTTTTTTTCTTCATATATATTGAATAATAGTGAACGCAACCCCTCGATGATACAAGGTTACAACCCTCTTAGTAACCAATAGAAGTAACCTATTATAATAATAACAATCGACTAACGGTCACATAATATAATTACATAGCTCAACAATTAATCACCAGTCGATATATTACTTAGCAGTTGTGTTATCTACTTAAGAGTAATCATTCAAAAGGCAAAAGGTTTATTACTTGTCAGAATGATGGCGAAGCCTTAATGTACGGGCGTAATGAGTCGGGCGAGCGGGTGCCAAATGTGTCCAGTAACATCACTAACCTGTAATTAAAAATATACCTGAACACACCGTTGCTTATCTAAAGCACTACCTAACATATATACGAGGGGCATTCAATTATTAGTTTATCAATCATTTACCAATTACACGCTCCACTGAGGGACTCGACATCAATAACTATTTATACTCAAAGCTCCACTGAGCAACCTAACATTAAGAGTAGTTTCGACATAACGCTCCACTGAGCAACTCCAACATTAATAGCAGTTCATACTCAAGGCTCCACTGAGCTACATTATACTCTCTCAACAGCGCACATCAGTGCCTCAGAACTGCTTCTCAACAATGACTCTAAATGCTCAACCATTAGTTTCTCAAACAATAATTATTCAGACAATAATTACTCAAACAGTTACTCACACGATAGTTACTCAAATAATAATTACCCAAACAATAGTTATTCAAACATTAGTTACTCAAATAATAATTACTCAAACAATAGTTATTCAAACATTAGTTACACAAGTAATAGTTTCTAAAACAATAGTTTAGCCTATGTGTTTTGTTGGGCGCTGTACCCGAATACTAGGTCCGTGCCGGCTTCCAGGTGTGCAATGAGGCACAGTTCAATATCTCACCTAGAGTGCTCGTACTGACAGAGTTCACTACTGAGAAGTGCAATGGACAAAATGGACTAGCTCAACACTGTGCCCTTCTCCAGATACCTCAACTCCCCCACTGGGACTGACCGTGCAATGAGACCAACGGGTGAGCTGGCCACAGTGTCTCGGACAAGCTACCAGATCGACAAATACAACAAATCTCCCGGCAACATGAATACTGAGCAGTGCAATGGACACAAAGGGCGAACCCAACAATGTGCCCTCTCTGGTATCCACGCATCGAACAGGGATATGTGCAATGGCTACCTCGTAACCCTACCTTAGTCTGACAATGCCATTAAAAGCCACCGTGTTGTGGTTACGTAACCTGGGCCTAAACCCAAACGCATCTACCAGTATGACGCCCTACTGGGTGAGCAAACAGCGAAGGTGTCCCTCACACCTTCCAAACTATCATCAATTTACTTTCAAACAGACTCTACTTTATTTGCTCTAAACAAACTAACATAATTCAACTCTTACTTAATTTATGAATATTGACTTAACCTCGTATAAGCAACAACCCTCATGTTAACTTGGCTAATACCTAAATTGTTTCATAAAGCCCTTTTATTGAATATGATAATTACTTCTTAATTTATAACTTAGCCTTTTATAAATAATAAATGTAATCTAACTTAGCTATTTCTCAAATTATTTCATAAACCTCCTTTATTTAAATATGATAATTACTTCTCAATCTATAACTTATCCTCGTATAAGTAATAAACGTAATCTAACTTAGCTATTTCTCAAATTATTCAATAAAGCTCCTTTATTTAAATATGATAATTATTTCTCAATCTATAACTTATCCTTCTATAAATAATAAACTGACTTTGTACTCTAGCTACAATTTATTTTCATATAAACTAGTTATTAAATGATTTCCTAAAACCACGCTTAATCATAATATACTTATTGAAATTGCTCCTCAATGTATAACTTAAACAAATAAGAACAGGTACAATAAACAAACAACAAGCCATGTTCAATGAGCATTCACTCACCTGAATAAAGGTATATATATAACGTGCACTGTAAACTTCACTAATATCGAGCATATTTTAATGCAGCTCAGGTCATGGTTCACGCACAAATGTGGAGGTATGCTTTACTTCAAACTAGTTCTCAAGTTTATAGATAAAGACGGCGTGAATAGTGTGAGGCCCTTCAATCTAAGAGATATAATATTAAGACGCTATCTGAACTACATTGCAACCCCACAGCATGTGTTTCGTTCCGTAAACAATTTTTAAGCGCGTCTGGCTCAACTAACACTTTAGTTTTAATGGGACCACATATGTAAAACTTAACGTGAAACTTGTTCACATATTGCCGTGTCTATTTAATACCTACAGATAATTTTCATAATAAAATAGCGCTGTGAGCAGGGTGAGAAAATACATTCCTTACACACTTTGAATTTGATAAAAGTCTGTGATAGCAAGTCCGTTATAGTAGTGAATTTTTGTAAGAATTGTAGACAATTTTTAAGGCATATTATAAAAACCAATGCTTTAAACTTAATGGACCTAGGAGATCGGTTTTAGAGGTCCTCATTCGCGATTGTTTGAAGAAATTCTAATTTTCTATTAAGCTGGAAAATTAAAATTTGGTAGGTTTATGTGAGTACTGCAAGTCTCTTTAAAAACAGTGTGTTACAAATTTCCTTAAAGTTACAAAACTCTTCCTGAAGAAAATGTAATTATTTACAAAAGGAATGTACCTGGTAAGTTATAAACGTGGCAGGTATTTGCCTTATTAATCGCTTTGATGATCTTCTTTTAGTGAACTCAATCGAAAATAGTTTTTGCAAACAAAACAACAAAAAATGTTTTTGAAAACAAATTTAGTATCCACGCTTCTTTTATATAGATTTTACTGTGTATCAATATTAAAGATTTTAGCTTAATAGAAAATTGAGTTAACGCATTTAAAATATTTTTACAAAAAATCGCTACCATAATGCACTTGCTGCGCCCATACCCTTTTCAACACTTATTTAATATTGCTGTGTTCATACTTTTTGAAAAATATAAAATATTGTAGCTCTCTATGTGGGATTGACAAGCAAGGCAAACCCAAATTAATTTTTGAAAAAATATTTTAGACAAAAAATAGAAAAAGTCTGGACGCAGCAAGTGCGTTATGGATGCGAATCTCCATAAAAATGTTTTTAATAACAAATATGTCTCTTTAATGCAAGCAGGCATCAATTTGGTTACCGGTGTAACCTATATAGTAGAAACAATGTAACATATTTTATCAAAATAACTTATTGTTTGAAAATGTACAAAAATTTTCCGAAAACAAGATCCTCTTTAAATTTCCACGAATTATGTTTTTTACTTGCATTTATAGTCCTTGCTTCTCTTTTTCAAAACGTTGGAAACGTTTTATTATTAAAATAATCAATTCTTTCTTGCACTTCTCTATTTAATCAAAATGTATCACCAATCTTGAATTCAGACATTTTATATTTGTATTATAATTACTACTAATAATTAGAAGGGACAACCGACCATTCGCCACACAAAAAGTCAAGAAATTGCTGTTTGTTTTTTGAGCTTGTGTGCGTTTTGTTGTTTTCTTTGAACGATCGTGACGGTTTTTATGACGTCATAGTTGTTAATGCGAGCGCAATAAATTACCATTTGACGGGACTCTAGACACGGCCTTATTTTATATTGTAAGATTCTAAGGTATTAGCGGAGTTGATTTTGAGTTTATCTTCTTCATCATCTTCTTCTTCTTCTTTGTTAATGACGTCTGTTGTTTTCGAGGTTATGCTTAGAATGCGCACGTTTCTCTCATGACTCCTGTCAGTTACAAATGACAAATAGTGGTGTTGTCAGATTAAACTAGGGGAGGGAGATGGCTTTTAAATACCGTGAAAATAGGAAGTTTAATATTTATACATAATAAAACGTAGTTCTAGATTACTTTTAAACAAATTGAATCACTTG
Organism: Tillus elongatus; assembly: GCA_964006375.1. Taxonomy (NCBI): domain Eukaryota; kingdom Metazoa; phylum Arthropoda; class Insecta; order Coleoptera; family Cleridae; genus Tillus; species Tillus elongatus. The sequence continues at coordinate 59,411,310 of OZ023265.1, forward strand.
CAGTGCAATTTTTGTTTACTAACATTCGTCTATTATCAAATTCAGATGCGAGTTGTCGCAAATGGCAACCCCGCTGATTGTTTATTGTGACATATTTTTGTAGCCTGTTCGTTTGAAGTTTGATGTGAAGCATTTGTTTGCAATAGCAGTGCAACTCTGATATATCTGGCTGACCTTGTCTAACATTATAGACACCCATTCATAGGTAATTTCAGGTTATATGGTAAATTATTTATTTTTTATTTGGTAGCTCAAGATTTACTGAAACGATTGAGCTGAAATTTGGTAGATATAGTCAATTGTATGATGTCTACGTGTCTGTAAAGTTTTAGTTTGATAGTTTTAGTACTTTAAAAGATATTGCGTTTTCAAGCAGTTTTTTTGCATTTTTTCTAAAAGTAATTGAGTGCCAAAACTGCCTTTCCAAATTTGGATTTGATTTTTTGAGTTATCGGTTGGATACATACGTATATATATATATATATATATATATATATATATATATATATATATATATATATATATATATATAACTTCTAGGTTCTAGGGTCCCTAATTCGCGCTCATTTGAAGATGTTTTCCAAGTCGTACCATCGATACCTCTCTATAAGTGAATTTTCTTAATGAATGTGATACATATATCACCCTTTCTTTGTAACTTTTAGAAAGTAAAAATTTTAGCTCCAAATGTAGCATTACGCTTCCTGTTTACCAAAGTGAATCTTTCTTACCTTAACATCTGTATATTATATTGTTGCAAATCGGTTTTAACTTCTAAATTATATTTTCCATCTGACTTAGTTGTGTATTCAAATGACTTTCTAAGGTTTTATACACCCATTGCCAAATGTACTTTGTTTGACCGCACTATCTTCTTCTATATATTAAAGTTTCGCGGGTTTGGCAGGTCTGACATATACTGAAGTTTGAAATTGATGTCCTGTTAGTTTTTAAGTAATGGGATGTATTGGGTCATCATAAAGTAAGAGGTATACTTCAAAGTCTTATATAATATAAGAATTCAAGCTTATTCTTGGATTATTATCTGCCCAATAACGACAATTATGACAAATGACTGTAGAGTTGAATAAAAACATACACTCGTCTGAAAAACAGATATTGAACAGAAAGTTCCCGTTATCAGCTATTCGTACAGTCATAACTTCACAAAACTCCAGCCGCCGATCAAAATCATATTCATTAAGTTGTTACAAGATGAATTTTATACGGGTGAAATTCATGATGCTTCAATATTCGCTGAATAGTTCTTCTTTTGATGTTTGAAACAGTGGCCAATTTTCTCGTGCTCAAAGTTGGATCTGCAGCAATTTGTCCTAAAACTTCAATCTCAGTAGTCTCATTTCTAACCGGAAATTCACGTTCAGGATCCCGTTTTTTGTTGGCCACTGAACCACTTTGTCGAAACTTTGCAACTAACCCCAAAATGTATTTTCTGTTAACATGTCTGTTCGGATGTCGTTCATTAAACAAATTTGAGGTACGGTTGGCACAGTCATCGTTTTTTAAAAAAGAGTAATTATTTCAACTCTTTCTTTTACAGAATACACCCATGTAAAATTAATTTACGGTAGTACTATCAAGTATCAAACCGACCGATAAACTGAAATAATAAACCGCATTTCTCTCATTCCGATAAGAAATCTTCTGATAGTCAATTTTTTGTTTACAAACCAACAAAACATTGACTATCAGCACATTTCTTATCGGAATGAGTGAAATGCGTTTTTGCATCTTAAGCTGTGAATAATTTTTAAACGAATTGATAAAACTTCAAAAAAAAAGTGTGCTGAATTCAGAAAATAAAGAGCTTTTAAATGATGTAACACTCGACCCATGTTCTTTATTTAAAATATAAGGGTTGTTATCACCACCCTTAAGGGGTTGATGTGACAAAGTTGAGTTGTATGTCAAAATATGTCCCCCTAAATATTAAAATTGACGTGTTTCAGCGTTTCTCTGGACGCAAATCGGTCTGTTTCGTTTTCAATGCAGAAACATCAAAACTAAATGACTGTTTTCCATTTAGTTTTGATGTTTCTGTTATGATGGTTTTCCCAAATATTGTTCGAGGCATGTTTTGTTCCATGTTTATATGTTAGGTGTGGTTCAAACTGATTTTCTTTTAGTAATTTGTTATAAACCTACGATACTTTTGCAGTCTGGGATTTTCTAACTTCAGATGTCCTAACAGCTTTATATATCGGTACAAAAATTTACGTATTTCTCTATGATCTAATTTGCCATTAAATAGATTATTTAGTAATAATTTATTGTATATATTATCGATTGGGATATAAAAGTGCTGTGTTTTTGTAATTAAAGCTAAAACCTTATTTTCTATATTTATCAAGTTAAACATATTGCTTTTGATTGGATTAATTCATTTCTAGTTATGCAGCTGGCCCAGCCAGATATATCTTCCAGTTGTTAACACAACTCTTTAACTGAATTCTTTCGGGAGTGTTTTTAAATTCCTCTGTTAATTGGGATACACAATTGCTTCTTTGTCTAAACCTTATCAAAACTTTTTGAAATTGTTCTTTTGAAACAGACGGCGTCTGATTGTCTCTGTTTAGGTTCTCTATTTCATATAATCTTCTTCATAATTAACTTCCTCAGCGTAACAGTTCTTTTAGATTGGTTTTCCAATGTTTAGGGACGTCTTCTTTTTCTAGTGATAAATTGTCATCGCCGTCACCACAAAAATTACAGCCTCCTGTCCAGTATATTTGAGCATCTTGTGAGTGATGAGGTCTCACTGAAAAAACAATGTACATACACCCACCATACAGTGACAGAAACTGCCACCAGCGATATTCGTCCCAGGCACTCCATGTTAGTAGCCAACAACGCCTTTTACTAAACCGCGGAATTCCATAGTTCTGATACATCAGTATATTTGTTAAATAACAACCTAAATAGTATTTTTGTCAAATAATAGCATCAGCAAGAAAAACTTGATTTACAAATTTAGAACCAGGTATATTGTTTAAAAGCAATTAGTATTGCAAAAGACAAAAACAATTATACGTACTGATTGTTTTGACATTTTATCAAAATTTAATTACTGTTTTTTTTTTGTGACAGAGTTAAGCACAAGAAGTAAGCATCCAATTATAATATATCTTTGAAAGATCATGTATCTCGTGAGAGTGAATTAATGTTTTTTTTTAGCAACCGCTGCTGTATTTTTTACCTTGAAGATGTCTTGGAATGTCTTAATGTAGATAATTAAGTGTAGGCATACTATGACCCTGAGAAATCTAATTGTTTATCTAATTAAAATTAAAGTAACTAACAAGTCTGGCAGTATCGTTAAATATAATTTTGTAAGATAATCTTAAACTATCTAATGTAATTTTATTATGAATGAATTGAATATCTTTTTGAATGCTTTGCTGTTTTTGCAGATATTACAATGTTGAGAAGACAACGCAACTCTTCTATGAAACCGTTAGTAGATAGACATCTAGTAAGCAGACATTGCGTCAATGGAATATTACGTTTTATATTGTTGTAGTTAAATAATAGTACTTTGCTATGAAATCATTTATATGAGCTAATTAAAATATGTTATGTATATGAAAAGTTATGCACAAAATGCATAACTTATCCGATTAAAAGATTTTAGGAAAACCTCAAAATACGTCAATTTTAATTGAGTGTGTGTGTGTGTGTGTTTTTTTTGTTTCTTTAACGTCGGCCTATTTTCGCGACTATGGCCAATCACCGACGCCAGGGAGCAGTTTCACCTCACTATCCTGGAAATTTTGCCGAACCCCTGCCTTTCTGTAAGGACGGTAGGGATATTTTACGTGCTCAACATCGCATGGACACGGGACTAGCGGCTTTACGCCCCCTCCGAAGGGCGAAACGTGCAGACATTCAACTTGCTCAAATACAATGCCAGAACCTCCTCGGTTGATGTTATATTTACAGTATGTACTGAAAAAGTGAAAGGAGTACCCTGGGATCGAACACAGTACCCTTTGGTTCAGAGGCACACGTTCTTACCCCTGAACCACCGAGGTTTTCAATTTTAATTGAGAAAACCTTCTGTGTTTTTTCCTGGTTTTCAACGATCATCTTTAGTGGGTATTGCTCCTCACGCCCTTACTCTGATTACAAGGATACTATAATCACACTTAACGCAGTAGGCTTACAAAATGCAGCTTAAAAAAATTATAATAACTATTTTAGAGATAGCTGGCAGTAGTGATCATACGGAAATAGCTGTAATCAGTGGTATTAGAGGATTAACGTAAGCTGAAACAAGGACAGAGCTGATATGCTCCGGAATATTGGAGTTGTCACATTTTTGTGACAGAACAAACATCAATATTTTTACAATCGGTTGTAACGGCGATTAACAAAAACCTTAATTTACATACATACGTATTAGTGAATTTTCTTTAAAAAAATTCACTAATGAGGAGATCCCGACTTTTGAATTTTGAAAAAATTTCTTCAAATGTCAAATGAGCGCTAATTAGGCCCCCCAGAACACAGGGGTCAGTTTCAATTTTTATATGTTTATATATATATATATATATATATATATATATATATATATATATATATATATATATATATATATATATATATATATATATATATCACACCGATAACTAAAAAAATTATGGGCCGATTTTGATTAAATTTGGTGAGTACCTTCCTTTTACAAATGGCTTGGATAAGTTCGTTAGCCAGGAAAATCGGCCCAGGTTTTCCCGAAAAATTTTGAGTTTTCTTTGGAAAAAAATTGTAAAAAATTTATATCTCCAAAATTAACAAAGTAAGGGCAACCAAATTTGGTACCCGGGTTTATATCATTATACGTAAGCTATCTACCAAAATTTAGCTCTGTAAATCAAAAGATAAAAAAGTTATAGGCATTTAAATAAAAATTTATTGGGATTTTCCTCAAAATGTCAAAGTTGCGATTTAAAACGTCAAAAATTGGCAACATTTAGGCAAAGAACTTGAATCTAGTACGGGCTATGGAAAGAAAATGTCTCAAGAAGAATGTTTTACAAACCCTGAAGTCTTAGTTTCAACCGTCATTGTCCTTCATGTTACTAAAATATTTCCAGAAAATTCATTTAAAATAGACCCTTTCTCTGATGCTTGGCAGTAGATTTAGCTATAGAGTTTATCGTTTAATGGTATATAATTTTTGTCGAATTTTCGTAAAAAATCAATAAAGCTCAATATATCCGCTATTATACAAGATATGAAATTTTTTTTATATATTAATTATAGGGTGTCTTGAGCTACATCTTAAAAAAATATTTCTACAATCATAGGGTGGCCCATAAGTCGTTGGTGATACAAATTTTCTTATTTTTTTAATCAAACACGCCTTATGTTATTGCATTTTTGCATTTTCCATCGAAATATAATGCATGTTTGTAAGAAAAGAAATTCTGGATGCAGCAAGTGCGTTATGGTAGCGAATCTTGATCAAATGCTTCATATTTGAATAGCCCAATTTGCTATTAACCTATAAGGTTGACCAAGAAACGAGTTTTTGTGGGAACACTTTAAGTTTACTGTTGGAAATTTTTGTACATTTTCACACAATAAAATTATTTTTATGAAACATGGCACATTGTTTCTACTATATAGGTTATACTGGTAACCAAAATTGATGCCTGCTTCTTAAATAAAAAGAAAACAGACATATTTGCAATAAAAACATATTTAAGAAAATTCACTACCATAACGCACTTGCTGCGTCCCGAGTTTTTTTTTTAATTTTCAAACGGAATACGTTGAAAAAGTTAACAAAAAAAAACACCAAGTTTTAGAATGTTCTACCACGGAAAAAATGAATCAATGTGCAATAAAGCCAGGACAGATGTCTCCATATGAGTATAGGGATTTTTGTAAAGTAGTTAAATAACAGATTACAGCAAAACTCATGTGTAAATAATAAATACAGCAACAACAAATCTGGACGCAGCAAGTGCGTAATGGAAGTGAATTTTCATAAAATTGTTTTTAATAGCAAATATGTCTTTTTCAATGCAAAGAGGCATCAAATTTGGTTACCGGTATAACCTATATCGTAGAAACAATGTACCATATTTTATCAAAATAACTTTATTGTTTGAAAATGTACACAAAGTTTTTGAAAATATACATAAAATGTTTCCGAGAAAACTGGTTTCCTATCCAACGTACCTAGACTATTTATTTATTGAAATTTGAAGCATTTAATGAAAATTGGCTACCAAAGCGCCCTTACTCCGCCTCGAGTATTCTGTTCGAAAAAAAAATGTATCACCAACGACTTGTGGGCCACCTGTGATTGTCAAAATAATTTTATAAGATGCAGCTCAAGACACCCTATAATTATAATATTCAATTTTTCTTAGATCTTGTATAATAACGAATATATTGAGCTTTACCGTAGCAATGCGTTACCCTGAATATATGTAATTAAATAGAAACTGAAACTAACCCCGACTATGGATTCTAGGTGGTTTAGTTTGCACTCAGTGGAAGAAATCTTGTCAAAATTGAAAATTCGCGATGTCCTCATTAGCGAATTTATTCTACGAAAATTAGAAAAAAATTATAGACTAAATTATAAACTGAAACTGACCCCGGATATGTGTTCCAGAGTGCCTAGTTCGTGCTCATTTGAAGAATTTTTTTCAAAATTCAAAAGTCGAGATCTCCTTATTAGTGAATTGTTTTAAGAAAATTCACCAATAAAGCTAAGCTCACTTGGCAGGTTTTTAATGCAGTACGTGAAAATAGTCAAAACTTGGAGAAATGTTCAATATTAATCATGTATTTCCTGAAAATGATATTATGGAAGAAGGCTGATGTAGTTGGAGCAGTATTTTGTATATGTTTGTAAACTTGTTAGAGGTTGAATTGGTGGAGCTTTAAAAAATGATAACAGTTTAACAGCAAATTATATTGATACAATATTTTTAACACTTAGTAATAATAATGGGAGCAATCATGATAATCATAAGATTATCATGAGTCTAAAAATTTCCGACGTGCTAGGTCTATATGAACCTCCAATTTTTGCCCTATTGGGACCAGTTGCGACTGCAGTTGACGAATCTTCGGACCTGAAAAAATAGTGATTTCAAGTGTGTACAAGAAGAGAAAACTAGACAAACTTCGATATTAGGAATATTTTGACGGACATAACATTCTAATTAATTTTCAAAATGGCAAAAAGACAGGTAGAGGTATAGCACAAGGTACTTTTTAGCTTGCGGTGGAGGTGTTGCATACGATGAACAGCGGTGAATGAGGTTGTAGCAATATTATAGACTAATCATTCGTTCAATATTGGAAAAGATTGGAATAAGATAAATAACCATTGACCGCAAAGTGTATTAATCAAAGAACAGGAAGTAGTGTGTGCGTATAAAACACACTGACACTGGTGCACTTCTTTTTTCTGATTTTAGTAATATTAAAAAGGGAGTTCCGTAGGGTGTAGTCTTATTTTTCCCATTTATATTAACGATTTACCGTTGCAGCTGAGACACCGATCTGGTTTGTTTATCGATAGAACCTGTATAGTAATTTGTCAGCATCAATAGGTAACTTTGCAACTTTGTGTGTGTTTTATTTCTTTAACGTCGACCTATTTCCGCGACTATGGCCAATCACCGGCGCCAGGGAGCAGTTTCACCTCACTATCCTGGAAATTTTGCCGACCCCTGCCTTTCTGTAAGGAGGGTAGGGATCTTTAACGTACCCAACATCGTATGGACACGGGACCGACGGCTTTACGCCTCCTCCGAAGGGCGGAACGTGCAGACATTCAACTTGCTCAAATACAATGCCAGAACCTCGATTGATGTTAATGTTACAGTTTGTACTGAAAAAGCGAAAGGAGTACCCTGGGATCGAACCCAGTACCCTTCGGTTCAGAGGCACACATTCTTACCCCTGAACCACCGAGGTTCTAACTTCTAACTAAAATGACTGAGTGTTTAATTGAAAGCTTTGAAATCTTGATTGCACAGTGATTATATGACCATGAAATAGATAAAACAAAACTTCTCAATGTTACTTCTCTTAAAAACAGTGATGTTTGACTAATATATCACGCTGTTCAGTTAAAGTGTAGACAACCGGGTTCCTACTATTAAAAATAACTTGTCTTGGAAAGAGAATGTAAATGAAGTTTACATTAAAACAAATTTGCTTTCATATGAATTGAAAGTGTTATAATACCCCACAGATAAAACTACATGTTTAACTGCATCTTGCGGCTTTCTATTTTCTAGAATAAGCTACGAATTCCTATTTTGTGGCAATTTTTATCCTTCGTTTTTTTTCTTTACTGAATGTATCCTGCTGTGCATGGAAACCTATTTTCCTTATTGATCGAAGCGTGTCATTTTCAATTAAAACCCTGGTTAAATAAGGCTTGCCAAAAGGCAGCAACTACTCAAAATTCCGTCCACAATTTTGAAAGCAAAAATCTAGCAGCAAAACACACGCCGCATTTGCATCAGCAAAAACAGGTGCAAGCAAATAATCGATCAGGCCAAAAATAACGTCTAATCTTTAGTAAGTGACAGTCATCTCATGTCCAAACAATACCCGACGTTTCTGGTTTATGGCAAAAATTATAGGTGGAGATTTCACCACCAGCTTTTTCCTCCTTAGGCTTCAAATGATAAGGTATTCGCTGTATGATCAAAAGAAAAGGCTGATCAATTTGCCCGTGTATTTAGATTAGGTCCACACTTATGCCATAGGGAAAGAGCACACTAACTATCGCAGCTGCACCATAAAAAATGAGATAAATATTTTTCAGTCATCGTATTGTTAAGCATCTATTGGGAAATTTAGACATCAAGAAGACATCAGAACCCTATCGAATTCCAGCAACATTTCTTAAAATGTCTGCTTTTGAACTGACTTTAATTTTATATTACCTCATTTTGATGTCCCTTAAAAATACAAAAGTCAGATGTGAGGAACTTCGCCAATTTCCATTATATCAGTTTTGTCTAAAGTTATGGAAAAAGTTATCAATATGTTTATACATACATACATACACATATATATATATATATATATATATATATATATATATATATATATATATATATATATATATATAGAGAGAGAGAGAGAGAGAGAGAGAACAGTACTCGAAAAATAGGTAACGTATGTCAGAATATCGCCAGTAGATTGGTTTTGACAAAATATATATATATATATATATATATATATATATATATATATATATATATATATATATATATATATATATATATATAGGTTTTTGTCAAAACCAATCTACTGGCGATATTCTGACATACGTTACCTATTTTTCGAGTACTGTTCTCGAAAAGTATAAAGATCTTTATGCAATTTTGTTGAATATTTCTAAATCATTCGTCGTGTCTGGCATGCGGCACTCCTCAATAAACTTTATTATACGGATTGACTATGCCCACAGAAGCGCCCCTTGTACGTTGTCGATGGGATTTCATTAGATAAATTAGAAATTAGGCACGTGTTCCACAGGGTTCTGCTTAGGCTTCCAGCCTTTTTATTTTGATTATAAATGACATTCTATTACCAACTAACAATCCGACTGATAACTCTTCTCAGTAAATTCTCATTGACTTGCCCAATATCTGATTCTAGCTCCTTATCAATAAGAGCCGAAGTAACAAGCTACCTAAATAATGACCTGTCTAAGATCGTTAGCTGGGGCTCTACATATCTGCTTATGTTTAATGCTTACAAAACTCATAGTTACGTCTTTCTAGAAGAAGTGATCTCTAACACCCAGACGTTCAGATGAGTGGCCAAATACTGCCAAAAAATGCACACTATCTACATTGAGCATAACTGCTGCAGACAATCTTCGCTAGCATTTATTATTTATTAGTTTCCAATATTGCAAAGGCAGCAGCAAAGAAGCTTGGGAAATACAGACGTATAAACTTTTTCTCTGGCTTCACAATTGCTTATTTCCCTCTCTGCAGTGAAAAAGTCTGTACGTCTGCATTTGTATGGAACGGATTTACCAAGAGTGACAAATTTTGCGTTTAAAGAAGCTTGAGTTTCTGTTTAGGGTTAAAATTTTATGAAACAGGGGTTTTAACGAAAAACCGAGGTTGGACACTATACATGGAACCTGAAACAGAAAGCAGAATCACCATAAAAAGTACAAAAATATTGAGAGAGAGAATTGTGATCTAAATGCGTATTTTGACAACAAAGTTGTTTTCATCAGTAGCTACCGCGAAATACGTATATGGCGCATAACTCTCTGTTATTATTTTTGTTACTTTTGTGGTGATGCTACTTTTTGTAATGTGAAATTTTATACTGACAATTATGATAAGTTCGGTATCGCAGTTTTTTAATTGTCCAGGAAAAGGATAAAAATTATCTAGATAATAACACACCTTTGGATATAATAGTTTTACGGTTTTACGTATACTTAATAGCTCAAATCTCATAGAAAGATTAAATGTGCAACAAAGCCCTCTGGGTCCGGGGACGAACTAAAAGAATAGATCAGAGGTAATTCCTGCCTGTCGTAAGAGGCGACTAATTGTAGTCTAACACTGAGGGTCTGGTCCAGACAAGCCTGGAGGGGGGCTTATATTTCTGGGGAGCTATATACACCCGGATTTTGAAGCCTCCACTCTAGGCTTCGGAATGGATAATCGAGGTCGCTTGGTCGTTACTCGGGAGCGGGACTCTAAATGACTAACCTAGCACCAACCTTGCACTGGTGGGTGTCGGGGCTAGACAAAGCTGAAGAGAGTTGAGATCTCTAGGGTGGATTACCATCGGAGATTGAGGCCTCTTCTGTGAGCTTCGAAACGAGCAAACGACCTCGCTTGGATGCTGCTGGGGTGCGGGACGATATCGCCTCGAGTGAAACACTGACATATGTCAGGTCTAGACAAACTCACAGTTATCTCTCGTTGAACTTCGAGACGGGCAAGCGACTTCGCTCAGATGCAGTACACCTGTCAAACCAACTTTCACCCTCAAACAAAATTCCACAACCTCAGTTGATGTTAATTGACAGTATGCACTAAAAATAATTTGACGCTTTTATTGGGAATAGAACCCGCGACCCTTGGGTCCAGAGGCTTTTTTGCTTTTAAAAGTATTTATTATTATAATGGTTACATAATATTGTACAAATACATATAAACAAATATATACACATACACACATCTTAAATTTTCAACTGACAATATGAGTTCCTACCTAAACTGGGTTTACCTCATGGTTTTAGTGAGTATAGCAAAAAGCCTCTAATTAATAATGTGTTAGTGTTTGTGTTTTTGTTTGAGTTTAAGACATCTGGGTTTTAAGAGGATAATAGGAAAAAACTATGGACGCAACAAGTGCGTTATGGTAGTGAATTTTCATTTAAATGTTTTTATTGCAAATATGTGTGTTTTCTTTTTAAGAAAGCAGGTATCAATTTTGGTTACCAGTATAACCTATATAGTAAAAACAATGTGCTATGTTTCATAAAAATAACTTTATTGTGTGAAAATGTACAAAAATTTCCAAAAGTAAACTTAAAGTGTTCCCGGAAAAACTCATTTCTTGGTCAACCTTATAGCTTAATAGCAAATTGAACTATTCAAATATGAAGCATTTGATCAAAATTCTCTACCATAACGCACTTGCTGCATCCAATTTTCTTTCAAATATGCATTATATTTCGATGGAAAATGCAAAAATGCAATAACATAAGGCGTATTTTATTTAAAAAAAAAGAAAATTTGTATGACCAACGACTTATGGGCCACCCTGTGATTGTAGAAATATTTTTTAAGATGTAGCTCAAGACACCCTATAATATAATATACAATTTTTTTTCATATTTTGTATAATAACGGATATATTGAGCTTTATTGATTTTTTACGAAAATTCGAGAAAAATTATATACCATTAAACGATAAACTCTCTAGTTAAGACTACTGCCAAGCATCAGAGAAAGGGTCTATTTTCTGGAAACATTTTAGTAAAATGAAGGACAATGACGGCTGAAACTAAGACTTCAGGGTTTGCAAAACATCCTTCTTGAGACATTTGATTTCCATAGCCCGTATTAGTATCAAGTTATTTGCCTAAATGTTGCCGATTTTGACGTTTTAAATCGCAACTTTGACGTTTTGAGGAAAACCCCAATTTATTTTTCTTTAAATGCCTATAACTTTTTTGTCTGACCTATATAGCTAAATTTGAGTAGGTAACTTGCCTTTAAGGATATAAACCCGCGTACCAAATTTGGTTGTCCTTACTTTGTTAATTCAGGAGATATAAATTTTTTTCCAAAGAAAACATAAAATTTTCCGGGAAATCCTGGGCAGATTTTCCTGGCTAACGAACTTATCCAAGCCATTTGCAAAAGGAATTTATTCACCAAATTTAATCAAAATCGGCTCATTATTTTTTGAGTTATCGGTGTGATATATATATATATATATATATATATATATATATATATATATATATATATATATATATATATATATATATATATATATATATATATATATATATATGTATATATATAAATTGAAACTGACTCCGGATGTGTTCTGGGGGGCCTAATTAGCGCTCATTTGAAGAAATTTTTTCAAAATTCAAAAGTCGGGATCTCCTCATTAGTGAATTTTTTTTAAGAAAATTCACTAAAATATGAAAACCTATTTATAGATAGTGTGATTGCAATGCTGCATTTGGTACCTTTTGTTCTCGGAGCGTGCAGGTATTTATCCTTTGTGAGATAAATTTTTAAAGCTAAGCTAAAGGGCGGATCTGAGTGGGTAGTTACCTGGAGAAGATAGGGAAGGAAATATTTGATAATATCGCCTTTATTTACTATGTTTCGTAAAATATTGGCAGTGTCTGGTAAGGTAGTTTGTGTTTTATTCTAAAGGGTGTATTGGAAATTTTATTGCAGGTAATATTTTTTGTAAGAGGATTATGGCTCAACTGATTTACATAGAATTGATGACAAACTTCCTCAATGTGTTCGCAGATAGAACAGATGTTTGCTTTTCCATGAAGTTCGGTGATTTTTGTGTACCTACTGGAATTTGTAGCCAAACGGAAACATTTATTTTCTATTACTTCTAGGGGTCTTAATGCAGTTTTTGATATATTACACCAGACAGGGGCGGCGTAGGTCATCGTTGGCCGGATTATTGATTTATAAATTAGTATTTTGTTATCTGAGCTAACTTTATTGTTTCTGATTAGGAGCGGATATAAATTTCTAATTGCATTTTGTGTTTTTTTTGCATATGTGTTTTATATGATTTTTATAGTTTAATTTATTATCCAGATGTACCCCTAGGTACTTGACAGACGGAGGCGGAGAGATCATGTTCATTTATTTTTAATTTTGTAAATATTTTGCTATTATTGACTTTCTTGGTGTAGATAATGTTTTCAGTTTTTGCTGAGTTAATTGAGATTTTCCAGAGTTTGAAGTACTTTTCTAAGATATCCAAGTGGATTAGAAGTTGTTTGTTAGCGACAGTAGCACTGAAGGAATGTGCGTAGATCGCTGTGTCGTCGGCGTATAGAGCAGTATTTGTTTTAGTGAAAAGAGGTATGTCATTAATAAAGTATGTAAACAGTCTCGGGCCGAGTAGGGAGCCTTGCGGCACGCCTGCTTTAATAGATTTTACTGGGGAGAATGAGTTATTAATTTTGACGCGGAATGTTATCTCTGATAAATAGCTGTGGATTAATAAGATCAGTTTTTTAGGAAATTTATTTTTAATAAGTTTATATAGTAAGCCTTCGAACCATACTCTGTCAAACGCTTTCTCTATGAGGGTCCAGATGCACATGTTCTTACCCCCGGACCACCGAGCCTGGAAGATGATTTATTATATTTATTTGATTAATATTATTTGTTGAACTTGCAAAATATTTTATAGCATATACAAATCGTCGAAGATACTCTAGTAGAGAATTATGTCAATAGTGTTGAGAAAACTAATAGCTATATTATTTTTATGCATGAGCTGGTTTACAAACTTAATCAATTCATTTCCCATTGTCAATGGTTAATCAAAGCCAATTAGCCAATTTGATTTCTACGTGTTTGTAAGCCTTAAACGACAACTTTGTGAAACCGTAGTAAATCATGGTTGGGTTTTACGTAATGCTGCATATCCTCTGAGTTTTTTACTTACATGCAGTCTACCATTAACCATTTACTTATTATTTATGATAATACAAAATAACAGAGATCATGCACTCTTGCACAGCAAAACATGCATTATGAAATATTTGGAATATATACACCTACTAAATGTGAATTTCGAAATAATAACCTATTTCATTACATGTACGTACTATGTAAGAATTGACTCATTACTACAAAAAGAGTCGTCTTATAACGATAATTAGTATCAGTTTCACGTAATTCGTCTTCACTTTTTACGTCTGCAATCTCATAAAGTAAAGTACATCACGCCAATGAGTATAAATAGAATTTTAAATAGGTTTCCAACATATACTGCGCCGAAAATTAAGTTCAACTTGTACTTTACGAGAGAGAAAAGTTTAATGTTAGCACCAATGGTACAACTTAAACTCCGAGATTTCTATTAGGGAATTTTCATTTAAGAATGTCACTAAAGCACATTTGCTAATAAGTAAAAGATTTGGACACAGCATTATGGTAGTGAATTTTGGTTAAAAAATAATAACTGTAATGCATTTGTTTTAATGAAAACAAGACATCAAATTTGGTACTATGTACCACATTTCATCAAGAATTTTATTGCTTGAAAAAGTACAAAAATTAAGGAATAATATGAACGGAAACCTCTCTGAATGCGTCATTTTCCTTCGACTTCGCTCTCTACGGGTAAAAATTTTGGACGTAGCAAGTGCGTTATGACAGTGAATTTTCATAGAAATGATCTGGCACTAAATATCTTATTATAACTTTTTTCTTGTAACATAGAAATCTAAGTTTTGGTGTATAATTTACGTTCTATATTATAAACCTACCTACCAAATTTGTTTACCATACCTTTTTTATTTTTTGAGATAAAATTTGTTTCCGAAATAAAACTCAAAATTTTCCCGGACACCCTGGTCCGATTTTCCTGGCTAACGATCTTATCCAAACCATCAAACCATTTAGAAAAGGAAGGTACATGCTGAATTTTATCAAAATCGGCTATATATATATATATATATATATATATATATATATATATATATATATATATATATATATATATATATATATATATATATATATATATATATATATATATATATATATATATATATATATATATATATATATATATATATATATATATATATATAAATTGAAAAAGACCCGGGATATGGGTTTACGGGGTCCTAGTTCGCGCTCATTTGCAAAAATCGGGCTCCCCATTAGTTAAAATTTTCTCCGAAAACTCACTAAAAAGCCGTATCATAATTTTGATATGTAGCAAAAATGTGAAAAGTTGCAAAACGATTGAAATAATTCAAGAACGATGTATGCTTACAACATGCATTATAATGTCATGGAAAATACAAAAATGCAATAATATTAGGAGTGTTCGATTAAAAAAAAAAGAAAATTAGGATCACCAACGACTCATGGGCCACCTGTCATTATCCAAATCATTTTATAAGGTGCAGTTCAACACACCCTATAATTAACGTATACAATTTGTTCTCGTATCTTGTATAATAACAATTATAATAAACTTTACCGTAGAAATGCATCACCCTGTACATATGTAAACAGATAAAACCGAATATTGATTCTAGGGAGCCTAGTTTGCATTCATCTAAAGAAATCTGTTTGGAATTCAAAAGTCGTGATCTCCTCATTAACGAAATTTTTCTAGTATCTTGCATAGTAACGAAAATATTGAGCTTTACCGATTCCTTACCTGTAGATATGTAAACAGACACAATCTGTAACTAACTTCAGTTGTGTGTTCTGAGGGGCCGAGTTCGCGCTCATTTGAAGATATCTTTTCAAAATTCAAAAGTTGCGGTCTCCTCCTTAGAGATTTTTTCTACGAAAATTAGCTAAAGACTATTAAACCATAAACTCTATAACTCAAACTACTGCCAAAGTATCAGAGAAAGAGTCTATTTGAAATGAGTTTTCTGCAAACATTTTGGTAAAACAGTGACGTTGATGCTGAAACTAAAAGGTTTGTAAAACACACTTCTTGCGATATTGTCTCTACATAACCCATATTGGCTTCAGGGTCCTTGCCGAAAATTTGCTAAATTTGACGTTTCAAATCGCGACTTTGTCGTTTTCAGGAACACCCCAAACATTTAAGAACAAAAACTATACATTTTTCAAAGTAATTTTTCTAGTATCTCTTGACCTTTTTGCACAAAAAAACTTTTGGTTTCTAATATACAATAGATTTTGTTATCCACACAAAATATTTTGGTTTCGTGCGTTCTTTGGTCATCAGTGGCGCCCAAATTTGTTTATTTAAATGCCTACACCTTTTTCTTTTATCCTAGAGATCTAAATTTCGGTATGTAGTACACTTTTTATAATATAAACCCGCGTCCACATTTGGTTGCCGTAGCTTTGTTGTTTCCGGAGATACAACATTTTTTCTAAAAAAAAAAAACAAATTTTCGTGGAAAACTAGTCTGATTTTCCTGGCTAACGAACTTGTACATGCCACTTGCAAAAGGAACGCCCTTACTAAATTTGATCAAAATCGGCCCGTTATTATCGGTGTGATACACACGCACACACACACGCGCACGCATGCATGCACGCACACGCACAAACACGCGCACGCACATGCGCACGTCCATGCACACGCACACGCCCACACACACACTCACGCACACGCATACGCACACGCACATGCAATGTACACGCACACACACACACACACTATCTATGTATATATATAAACATACAAAATTTGAAACTTATGTTGGATATCGGTTCCATTGTTCCTAGTTCGCGCTCATATAAAAAAAATTAATTCAAATCTCCTCGCTGGTCAATTTTTTCTACGAAAATTCATTAAAAAAGTCTGCAAAATAATGAAACATAACATTTTTACATAATAAGAAATGTCATCTCGAACAAGCTTCGTAACAGACATTAGAGAAGGAGCTATTCTTAAAAGTAATGGAAAAATAATGCTGTAAATTGAATCATAACTTCTACATAGCTGTGATAATTTACTCTCCACAGAAAAAAAAAGTCTCATGAAATGAATGTACGGTCCATGACTTGACTACAAAGAATATATTCCTATGCCTGTACTCAAAGTGATATCTCAATTCTTTCAAAAGTTACAGACAGGCGTACAGGCCGACAAACAAAAAAGTTCTCGTTCCAGAATCAAGTTTTATATATTTTCTGAGATATTTTACGCCGCTTCAGAAAAAAATATTCGAAAATTCTGTCACAGATATTCCACCCCCACACATTCTACCCTCATTTTATTTCAGCACTGAATACCAGATTCTCGATGAAATTGAAGGTTTTTTCATAAACAGACCCTAAAACATTATATTACTCGAGTTTTAAAGAAAAAATGTCACCAAATCACCCCCCATTCATCCCTTACCCCCTAGAGAGATTTTACACAAAACCAATCCAAACCGTTTGTTTGTCGGGTGCTAACTGTATACCAAATTTGAAGACGAGTTTGTTCTAAAATTATCGTGGCTACTAACAGACATACATACAGACCGACAGACCTATAGACCGATTGACCGACAGACAAAGGAATATTCGTTCCTAAATCATGTTTTCTATATGGTTTGCCACTTTCAACGACGTTTAGGCAAAAACATTTTCTATTGAAATTTTTGTCACCGATACCATACGTCCACACGTATTGACGATGTGGAAATAATTAAAGTTGAAAGGCTACAGATAAACAAAAAATTTAAAATCAATGCTTGGTTTTTATTTAAGTTTCCTTAATTAAATGGATTCTAGGAGAGAAGACAATCAACTAGCATGGTTATTATGCATATGTGGCTTAGTCAAAAAAATTCTGGATGCAGCAAGTGCTAGCGAATTTTCATTAAATGCTTCAAATTTTAATAATTTAATATGGCATTCCCCTAGAAACTTTAATTTTGGCAACGAGGATGTATTAAAGAGTACTTAGCATACAACAGAAAACTCAATAATTTTTTAAGCAAAAATTTATATATTCAACATAATCTACTCTAAGCTTGAAGTATTTAGCAGAAGGTAATATAATTATTTTGGCCCTGAAAGTGCTCCTCAACGGCATATATAACTTTGTGGTTTGTCGATAATCATCTACTTTTCAAAGGTTTTTGAGTTTTAGGAATGAAACTAGTCTCATGGTGTTAAATCCGAAGAACAGGTGGGTTGCCAACCAACACAACACCAACTTTATAGATTGTTTACAATACAATCAACGAGCTGTGAGTGGAGAAATTGTTTTTCAAAAGGGTACAACTTTTTTTCACGGAAGAACGCCACAATGCTCTCCCGTAATTTTGTTAGTAACTCACTATATTATGCTTCCGTGACAGTTCTACCTTGTTCCAAAAAATCTAGTTAAATTATCTCACGTTTATCCCAAAAAAAACTGAAAAAAAACCTTGCCAGCCTACTTTTGAACACGAAATGTTTGGATCGTGGGAAACCAAAATCGAAATACATAGCTTTGAATGCTCTTTCGTTTCTGCAATAAACCCTTCGTTGGTAGTGGCAAGACCGCCCAAAAAGTTTAAGGAATCTTCTTCAAAATAGTGTCACATTTTGTTCGACCTTCTCAAACGAGCCCGCTGATTACCAGTTTTCAAGCATTTCGGAATTCATTTTTCCTAAAGCTTTTTCACTCCCAAGTTGAGGTGAACACTGCAAAATACGCGTTTATAGGAAATGCGCAATGTTTTTGCTATACGTTTCAGCCCAACTCGTCGATCTTATAAGATCATTTCATGGACTGATTCAATGATTCCTTGAGTGGTCACAAAAATTGATCTTCCAGAGCCGTGTTCGTCTTTGACCGCCCTCTTTTCAATTGCGCAACCAAGTTTTCAATACTAGCACACGGAGAACATTAATGACCTAAGGTTTCTATCATACCAGCAAAAATGTCCTTACCCGATAATCCTTTTAGAAATAAATACTCAATGGGGGGCCGAAATTATTCACAGTTTAACTTTTGAAAGTCAAACTTTGAGAGCTTATTTATGGAGCGTCATAGTTGTAAGGAAAGATGCATTCTGACTATAATTAGAAACGCATACCGGTTTCGCTCTCATTAGAGCTCGTCAGTGCGCTATACTAATTACAGTCAGAATACACCTAAAGTGATTCGGCTCACGTAGCCATTCTGAGAAACCATTGTGAGCTGTACGACAGAGTAGGGATCTCTGTGCGTTACCAGGTAGGATGTTGTCGCTTAGGCTATAAAAAACACAAAATGTTATAAATAGAGATTGTGTACAGCCAACACTGGTACTTTCCTCCCTAATACAGAGGCAATGCATGTAATGCTATCTGGCAAACGAATTCTTCCAAGCTATTAACAAAGGAAAGAAATGTGCCAAGTTTCGTTAAAATCCGTTAATTATTTTTTTACTTATTATTATCTATACAGGGTGGAAGAACCGATACAGAGCACTAGCATGTAGGGGAATCTAAAATATGCTGATTTAACGCAACTTACCCCTATACTAAGTTGCAAAAAAATTATTTCATTTTATATTAAATTTAATTCTAAAACTTTTTTACTCTCGTTATTTTTCAAGAAACTTTGTGGTTTTCAAGAAAAACCCGAACATCTACAGACACTCATTTTAGCAATGTTACCTAAAATGATCGAAAATTCAATAGTTGCCTATGACATTATACGTCAAAGTTGACAATCAGGAAATAAAGTTATTTAATTTTAGTAATTGTTTGTTAATTGTTTTGAAAATGGACAGAAAGTTTTCATTTAGCGAACAAGTTGACATGCTATTAGTGTTATGGGAAACACCCTGTATAATAATTTTTCAAACTAATAACTATTTCTTTTGAATTTTTTAAAAAAATACCAAAAAACATCAGGTGGTAAACCGATCCGGCTGGTTTCTTAACCACCACGTTTCAGTTGTATGTATCAAAACTAAAGTTATTGGTTTTCGGCGCTCTGAAGTCACACTTTTTAGTGAATTTTTCTTTTAAAAAATTCACTAATAAAGAGGTATCGATGGTGAGACTTTGCAAAAATTTTTTCAAATGAGCGCGACCTAGGAACCCTAGAACCCATATCCGGGGTCAGTTTCAATTTTTATATGTTTATATATATATATATATATATATATATATATATATATATATATATATATATATATATATATATTTTTATTTATTTATTTATTTATTTATTTCCCATACATACAATAATACTTACTGACTAATATTAAGAACAGTAGCACGTAAGTTCAGAAGAACTTGTATGTGCTGAAAAACTCCTCCTACATATTCTACAGAGCAGTTGCATGCATCTTTCCAGCTACAGTGCAACAGGACGTATCACGTCCGTATGATCCGGTTCTCCAATCTTATCTCTATTACTTACCATTAAATGATCTCTACAATCAGCCGTGATTAAAGTCTACTCCCCTCTCATCACAATAAAAAGGAGGAAAGAGGAAGATCCGATATTTACAACAAATTACCAAACCACTTGTTTCCCGATTCAATATATACCTACCCAATCACAATTGAAAATAACACTCACTTACCAAGTTAAATACCCACCAAGTCTCTCACGTACGCGCACTCACACTCACACATTCCCACACATCCACACCCTTTCATGTACATTCATTATCCAAATATATACACGCAGTATGAAAACATCATTCCCTCTTTTCCCGTATCACTTGCTCAAATGTTACAAAGTTCTCAATTAAATGATTTAAAAGTTTTTTCCTAAACTTATAATTATCTTTCATTTTTTTAATCTCCAGTGGCACAAGATTAAGTAGCACTGGACCAAGATACGATACATAACGCTGTGAAATGTTCTTCCTACACGCCGCAGCCGTCATAAAATCACCCATTTTGCCCCTTGTACTGTAACCATGCGTTAACAATTTCTGAAGGCTTATAGTTGTGTGCGTGTATTGTATGAGTGCCATTATGTACAATCCAGTGATATTGAGTACATTGGTTGCCTGGTTATACAACAAGTTAGTGGGATATTTAATCTCCTTGTTCAATATAGTCTTCATTATAAAGTTCTGTGTGATGCGTAGAGGATTCATGTAAGTGTCATATGCCGATCCCCAACACGATATTCCATACCTCAAAATTGACTGGACCAGGCTATCATACGTCAGAAGCAAAATCCTTTGACTTAAGATGCCTCGTAGAATATAAAAAATATGTACAAATTTCCTGAGCCTTTTGTTCACGGTTTCAAGATGACAATTCCATATATATATATATATATATATATATATATATATATATATATATATATATATATATATATATATATATATATATATATATATATATATATATATATATATATATATATATATATATATATATATATATATATATATATATATATATATATGTATGTGTGTGTGTATCCAACCGATAACGCAAAAAATAATTAACCGATGTCGATGAAACTCGGCAAGTACCTTTCTTTGATTAATGGCTTGGATGAGTTTGTTATCCAGGAAAATCCGATAAGGTTTTCCGGGAAAATTGTGAGTTTTCTTTCAAAAAAACATTATTTTCTCCGGAAATTACATAGCTATTTTAATGAAATTTGATAGATATGTGTCACTGCGAAAGATATTTCTACGCACCAAAACTCAACTTTCTAAGTTTATAAAAAATTGAGCTATTCAAATTTTGAGTTTTCTTTAGAAAAAAAAAAATTTTTTTCCGAAAATTACAAAGTTGTTTTAATAAAATTTGACCTGACCTGACCAGACCTGACCCATATCCGGGGTCAGTTTCAATTTATATATATATATATATATATATATATATATATATATATATATATATATATATATATATATATATATATATATATATATATATATATATATATATATATATATATATATATATATATATATATATATATGTATGTATCCAACCGATAACGCAAAAAATAATTAACCGATGTCGATGAAACTCGGCAAGTACCTTTCTTTGATTAATGGCTTGGATGAGTTTGTTATCCAGGAAAATCCGACAAGGTTTTCCGGGAAAATTTTGAGTTTTCTTTCAAAAAACATTATTTTCTCCGGAAATTACAAAGCTATTTTAATGAAATTTGATAGATATGTGTCACTGCGAAAGATATTCCTACGCACCAAAACTCAACTTTCTAAGTTTATAAAAAATTGAGATATTAAAATTTGGAGTTTTCTTTAGAAAAAAAATTTTTTCTCCGAAAATTACAAAGTTGTTTTAATAAAATTTGGTAAATATGTTGTCTTAGAAAAGACCTTACTACATACCAAAATTCAACTTTCCAACTTAATAGAAAATTGAGTTATTCAAATTTGAGGCATTTAATAAAAATTCACTACCATAACGCACTTGCTGCGTCCAGATCTTTTTTTATAAAATCGTTTGGTCGCTATTTTAAAATCCTTCAGTTTATCGAACAAATGAATCGATACAATAAATCTGACATTTTGTAAGTCCACTTAGAACCTCGGTGGTTCAGGGGTAAGAACGTGTGCCTCTGAACCGAAGGGTACTGGGTTCGATCCCAGGGTACTCCTTTCACTTTTTCAGTACAAACTGTAACATTAATATCAGCCGAGGTTCTGGCATTGTATTTGAGCAAGTTGAATGTCTGCACGTTCCGCCCTTCGGAGGGGGCGTAAAGCCGTCGGTCCCGTGTCCATGCGATGTTGGGCACGTTAAAGATCCCTACCCTCCTTACAAAAAGGCAAGGGTTCGGCAAAATTTCCAGGATAGTGAGGTGAAACTGCTCCCTGGCGTCGGTGATTGGCCATAGTCGCGGAAATAGGCCGACGTTAAAGAAACAAAACACACACACATAAGTCCACTTTAATCTCAGATTTGCATCGCTCCATTTACAATATATCAGACTGGGAGAGGAAAATGAACAAAGTATTTAAGGAGCGTAACCTGGAATGGAAACCTATGTAGATCCTACTAAAACTTTACTGGAGAGGAAAATAACGAAGAAAGTATTTGAGAAGCGAAACCTGGAATGAAAACCTATCCAGCTCATGCTAAAACTTTCTGCTAACAATTTTTGTAAAAGCTTTTAAAAAAATACATAATGCATCATTGAAAGTTCGAAAAGCAGCTAATAATTCAATAAGATATAGGTTGTCCAGTTTAAAATAGGTATGTTAAAGCAACACACTCTATGGCAAGAAAAGCGCTGTCAGTAATAAAATTGAATCGGCTACATTAAGAAACCCCTTATACCTAATGTTCATGAAATTTAATACCACTAATTATTTTCTATAAACATCTAATAGCGCACCGAGTTTGAATTACCCTGTATATTGTTTAAAATAACATTTATCTGGTTCAACCAGTCTCTCTTTAATTGTAATATTTCGAATATAATTCATCCTGAAATATGGCTGCATTTTTAATGTTTGCTAGTGTATTTTAAATCACGTTGTTCGCTTCATTTGAGAGAACTTTCTCAATATGTTGCAGGATGATTTGCCAATAGCATCCACACAACAACGAACGGAATCTTGTATTTCAGTGTATTATCATAACAATGCATTCAGCATTTCAACCCGACTACATTTCGTAATCACACCAACAAATGATATAATTACCATATTGTATTTTTTATAGCGGAGATATTTGACCACAAAACTTGACATAAATAACAACAAAGCCAAAGGTGACGAGGTGAGTCGTATGTCAATGTTACGATCTATGACACTTTGATGTTTAGTTTTGTTTTTGTTTCAATTTTGTAGGTAATTAAATTAATTACCATTTAAAGTAATTAGAAAGAAGTTTAATATCCGTGGCCTGCTTACACGTATTTATGCACAAGTCAAGTGTCAAATGTTTATTAGTTCTCACATTTGTCATTGTTTTGTTAAAGACATACAACTACAAGCTCCATTAATATATATATATATATATATATATATATATATATATATATATATATATATATATATATATATATATATATATATATATACAGGCTGGCGCATTGAAAACGAAACAGACCGATTTGCGTCCAAAGAAATTTTTTTCTTAAGAAATGCTGAAACATGTCAATTTTAATATTGAGGGGGACATGTTTTGACATAAAACTCAACTTTGTCACATCAACCCCTTAAGGGTGGTGATAACAAACTTGTTTAAAAATTATTCACAGTTGAAGTTGCAAGAACGTATTTCATTCATTGTGATAATAAATGCACTAATTAGTCCATTTTCGTTAAAAAAACTAAAAAACAAAGCCAAACGTTCAAAAACGTTTATTCAGTTAAGTAAGTGTTCAAATTGTTGACCAACAGCTTCCATACAAAAGTACAAATTTTGTTTAAAACGAGCTCTGACATTCTGGAGCATTTCGGGAGTTATTAGACGGCATTCTTCAACAATGCGTTGTCGTAATTCTTCCAGAGACTCCGATTCTGTTGCGTAAATTCTACTCTTTAAATGGCCCCATAGAAAGAAGTCTAAAGGAGTTAAATCCGGTGATCTAGGGGGACACTCAATAGCACCTCTACGCCCAATCCATTGCTCTAGAAACTCTCTGTTCAAAAACTTCCTAACACGTTGTGAAAAATGTGTAGGAGCTCCATCTTGTTGAAACATTAATTGATTTTCTTGATAGCGATCATCATTTTCAACAATGTCAATTAGTAGAGGGTAAACGATATCTTCTAGTAACTCCAAACACGTTTCGCCACTCAAATTGCCATCAAGAAAAATTGGTCCGATTAAACGGTCTTCAAAAATGTCAGTCCAGACATTCAAATTCTGTGGAGTTTGAGTGTGGACTGCGTGAAAATTTCTTGGATTATTATCTGCTCAATAACGACAATTATGACGATTGTTTGTAGAGTTTAAGAAAAACTTACACTCGTCTGAAAAACAGATATTGAATAGAAAGTTTCCGTTATCAGCTATTCGGGCAGTCATAACTACACAAAACTCCAGCCGCCAATCAAAATCATCTTCATTCAGTTGTTGTACAAGATGAATTTTATACGGGTGAAATTTATGATGCTTCAATATTCGCTGAATAGTTCTTCTTTTGATGTTTGAAACAGTGACCAATTTTCTCGTGCTCAAAGCTGGGTCTGCAGCAATCTGTCCTAAAACTTCAATCTCAGTAGTCTCATTTCTAACCAGAAATTCACGTTCAGGATCCCGTTTTTTGTTGGCTACTGAACCACTTTGTCGAAACTTTGCAACTAACTCCAAAATGTATTTTCTGTTAACATGTCTGTTCGGAGGTCGTTCATTAAACAAATTTGCGGTACGGTTGGCACAGTCATCGTTTTTGAAAAAAAAAGAGTAATTATTTCAACTCTTTCTTCTACAGAATACACCATTGTGAAAATAATTTTCGGTAGTACTATCAAGTATCAAACCGACCGATAAACTGAAATAATAAACCATTTATTCTTTCATTCTGATAAGAAATGTTCTGATAGTCAATTTTTTGTTTACAAACTAACAAATTATTGACTCTCAGTACATTTCTTAACGAAATGAGTGAAATGCGTTTTTGCATCTTCAACTGTGAATAATTTTTAAACGAGTTGATAAAAACTTCCAAAAAAATTAGTGTGTTCAATTCAGAAAAGAAAGAGCTTTCAAATGATGTAACATTCGACCCATGTTCCCTATTTAAAATATAAGGGTTGTTATCACCACCCTTAAGGGGTTGATGTGACAAAGTTGAGTTTTATGTCAAAATATGTCCCCCTCAATATTAAAATTGACGTATTTCAGCGTTTCTTAAAATAAAAATTTATTTGGACGCAAATCGGTCTATTTCGTTTTCAATGCGCGACCCTATATATATATATATATATATATATATATATATATATATATATATATATATATATATATATATATATATATATATATATATATATATGTGTGTGTGTGTGTGTGTGTGTGTGTGTGTGTGTGTGTGTGTGTCATCAGTTTCTATTAAATCTGACAGTTGGTCAAAGACTTACGACGAACTGACAATCTAATAAAAACTCCCAAGCATACGATGATCCATCCACGGATTTACCGAAACTGCTCTCGAACTTATAGAAGACAAACAAATAGACATATCCACAATAGAATGTATGAACACACCCTCGCAGTTAGAATTAGAAACTCCGACCCCTCATTCGCACTGGCCTTGGATTGTATTCAAACAGGACAGAAAATGGAGAAACTGGTCGAATTAAACTTCAAACTTGCCGAGTTTGTACGACAGATATCCACATTCGCCAAAGATGACGGAGAGAGTTTTGGAACACTGAAAGTAATTTTAAGACTTTTGGGAAAGTAATTGCGCGTCGTAATTTGCCAAAACAAGTACCATCAGATGAAGCTGTAGGATATGTTCATTTTTTTCCCAAAGCTTCTATTCGTTCAGCGGTAAGTGATTTTGGATATTCAAGAAATTTAATACAGATAATATTAAATAAACATAAAATGCATGATTTCAAGTTTTCGACCGTTGAAGAATTACATCTACGAGATCCATTTCACCGGGTGAAATATTGCGTAATGATACTTGTTAAAATACAAGAATATCCTAATTTTCGTTGGGGAATTATTTGGACAGATGAGTCAAAATTTCCTAAAGAGGGTATTATTAATCGGCGTAATTTACACATTTAGTCACACGAAAAATTATTCGCATTCAGGCCAAAAAATGCTCAACACTAATTTAGCTCATTGATGTTCCCTTACTTGGTGAAACTTGTCCATACTTGTAAAAGTGATTTTTAAATTTTATATATATTAAACCTATAATAAGAAAGTTTTAGAATTAGACATAGAATTAAAAAATCGAATAATACATAGGTGGTCCTTAAAAAAGTTTGTGGTGTCCTGCTTTTTTGGCAAACTATTTAGTCAAAAATAATTTGAACATGCGCACAAGTAGTAATTATATAATATCTTTAATGTTTTTTCAATGTTAATGAACCACATATAGCCCAGTTTCACAAAGCTCGATTAAATATTTAACGGCCAGTTAGTTAATCAAGGCTTCAGACGGCCAATCACAGACTATGGTGCGGTTTTTTGCAATGACAACCAAATATTTTGAAGCTATGAGGGTCACAAATCTTCTATTTCATTCATGATTAAAATTTAAACAGTGCTGGATATGTTGACATTCTAAGAAACCAGGTACTAAATTTTCTGGAAAATATTTCTTTGGCTGACTGGGCAAATTATTGGTATCAATTACATGGTGCTCTAGCCTACTGTACCGTTGTAGTGGATCATGAATTAAACTAAATGTTTTTAAACCGATGGATTAGGCGACTAGGTCATTGGTTGAAGCCAGCGAGTTCCCCCGATTTAACCCCGCTGGTCTTTTATTTGTGGGGAAAAAATTAAATCAAATGTGTATGAAACCCTTGTTCACACTGGCGAAGAATTACAGGTTCGTGTAATATTAGCATTTAATAATTTGGACCCCTAAGAAATTAGAAGAGCGACAATACAGGGTGTCGAAAGACGGCTAATTAAGTGCTTAGAAGCTAATGGTGGTTATTTTAGAAATTTGTTATAAGAGACAATAACAATTATTTGCATTTTTAAAGTCGACTATGTTTTAAATTAGCCTAGGCTAGCTCTCGTGGTCTTGAATTCGTGAACATGCCAAACCAATTTAAATAATTGCAATTAACTCAAAAACTTCAAGAGTAAGGTATAGAAAATACTAGAGCTAGTCATTGTAAGGTTTAATTATGCATATAACAAGCTTATCAGATACAGCATGTTCCATTTGAAAAAAGTGACTTTTTGGCACTTTTGTGTTGACCCTGTTAGTTTTTTTGAGACCAGCCTGTAGATGAATTAAAAAAATGAAGTAAATGAAAATGAACTTAAATGTTTTGACTTCCTACTGAAAAATATTGTTGCTCTATCTTTCTTAGTTCCATTCTTACAAATCTTTTGAGCACGAAGTATTTTTGTAAGTTTTGATATAAAAGAGCTTTTATCTCCGAAAGTCGACGTTTTAGGTTAGTTTTATGTCCCATAAAGTCGATCTTATATTCAACACAGAATCAAAAAAAAAACAATATAAAAACATGTTATAAATCGGGAAAAATTCCAAATGAGTTTATGAACAGTAAACCTATTACAGAATATTGAAGAACAGTGAACGGGTGAAAACGGAACCAGCACAGGAAAATACGTGTAACGAGTTGGTTCGCGAAGCTTCTGCTAATCATAATACAAAATAGAATAAGTGGCAAAATTGGGATTTGTTTGGATATAGATCAGGATTTAGACCTAGACGATGAACTAGCAATACAAGCACTTAAAACAATAGAAAAAATGAGACTTGAGGAAAAATAGAGATGCGTTTATTGCTTTTATAGACCTGAGAAAAGCATTATATTATGTAGATTGGAAAATACTGTTCAATATGCTGAAGAGAGTTGAATTGGGTCGGAGGGATAGGCGCATTATTCTCAATTTATACAATAAGCAAAGTACCATAACATAAATTAACCGATATCTACTTCTAAAATAAGCAACGCTGTACGGCAAGGATACCCATTATTGCCATAGTTGCTCAATTTTTTCATAGAAGATACAAAAAATAGGTCGAAGGAAAAGACAGCGGGAATCAAAATAAATAAACAATGGTTCCATTGCATTGTTCTAAGTCGTATAGGCCTCTGGCCTCTCAATGCTGCGACCTCAGTGCGTCTTTTGCGCGTGACTCTTTTTCCTAATAGTTGCCCAAGAAGTTTAGATATTTTATGTAGTCTAGTATCTTTTGGGGGCTATTTTACCTATTTACTGGGATGTTAGGGTCACCCGTGCAAGGTATTTGCAGAACTGAGCCATGCAGTTGCATAGCAAATGTTCAGTTGTTTCTGCTGCTTCGGTTCAGTATCTGCAGTTTTCACTGTTCGCCTTACCTATTTGCACAAGGTGATACCCTATTGGGGAGTGTCCTGTGAAAAATCCTGTCATTATTCTCAAGTCGTTCCTATTCAATTCAAGGAACAGCTCAGGCTTCTCTGTTGATATGGCGATGAAACGTTTTGCTTGCCTTAAGCCTTGTGTATTCCTCCAGTATGACAGCATTTTGTTCCTCCCCGAGTGTCAAGTTCATTTCTTACATGGATTTTTGTTAGTCCACAATAGGGCTCTGGACCATAGAATGGTGTTTTTTCTGCTTTTCTTGAAAGTATATCTGCTTCCTCGTTTCCCACAATGACTTGATGCCCTGGTACCCACATCAAAGTTACCTTGTTGTTCGTATAGTTAGTTACTTCAAGGATTTTTGCAATCCCAGGTCTGTTTAGACTCGGTTTTGTAAGATTTCAGAGTCCTTAGTGCTACCTGACAGTATGTATATCTCTCTGTTTTTGAGTTTTCTTTGTATGTACTGCTGTGCACAGAGATTTATAGCAAGCATTTCTGCTTGGAAGATGGTGGAAGCTTTTTCTAGAGACTTAGCGAGTCTAAAGTTAGTTACTCTTATTCCAACTCTTGCTCCTTCTATTTGTTTAGATCCGTCTGTATACCATACAGATGAGTTGTTCGTCAGCCTCGCACTGTCTGTGTCCCATGCTTGGCGGTCACATATGACTACGTCGAATGGAATTATGAAGTCCCGTTTGGCTGACATTTGATCTGCTACTTTGGCGAATGACTCCAGTGGAATGATTTCCAGGATCTTTAAGTGGCCAACCAAGTCTCCTGGTTTGAATTTGTATGCTTGGAGGAGTTTTAAGAAACTTAGTGCTGCTTTTCTCTTCACACATATCTGCAGTGGAGTAATATTCAGCATTGCCTCCACTGTAGGACATGATGCCATAGCTCCTGTTATTCCAAGACAGATCAGCCTCGGCAATTTTTGAATTTGCTTTGTGTTAAGGCTTCTTCTGTTTTTTAGCACCATACTATAGATGCATATGTAACCATGGGTTTGACCACAGTTTGGTATATCCAATATATAATTCTGTGATTCAGCCCCCATGTATTTCCTACAAGTCTCCGGCAAGTCCATATTGCTATTGTGGCTCTCGAAACAGTTTCTTCCAAGTGTGTGTTCCAGGTCAGTTTTTTCTAAGAAGATCACTAAATATTTAACTTCGCTGAAAAATTTGGTTTCTTTCTGTTCGTGAATGAGACAAGAACTGTCTTATGAGGATTGACATTAAGCCACTCTGTATCCTTGGACTATGTTACGGTCGACTTTCCAGCTACCGTACCATTTGGCCAATTGCTCAAAACGCCTGAGAAAATTTTATTGGTCATTATATCTTTTTAATATTGAATAGCGAAGAAACTATCGAATTAAAAATTGTATGACAATTCGCTTTTATCTTTGGTACCGGAGAGGGCTTCTGACCATGCCAGAATATTCTTTCAAAGCAAAGATTTGATGGTCTTCCTATGAAAATATTTCAGACAAAGGAGTCTTGTTAGGGAAATATACAATCAGTTAATCATTCTTGGAAGATTTAATGACGCAATTCTCTCTGCGTAAAATACAAGGAACGCGTTCATCTGTTGGTTCACCGGCTTGGTTAAAGGACTATCGACCTAATATGAATACAATATAGTGTCGATCTAATATGTATCACACATATTTCTCTTAACCACAGTGTTATAGTTTCGATGCATAAACGGAGGAAAAATCAATATTTTAGCTGGTACCGGTCACCTTCCGCATTCCCTATCCTTGTCCTTCGTGTTGGATGGTCGACTAAGAGAGGGGATAAGAAGCAATAATTTTCAGTTAAGATGCTTCGGTTAAGTTGGAGTTATAAAAGTTTTTAGTAACGTGGTCGTAGAGGCTGCGTAGGTTAGCTTGTCACCAAAGAGGTACTGGCGCATTTTTATCGCGAGTTGAAACGCAGGCATTAACAGATATAAATATAGGCGACTACGAAGCAAACGACGAATTTCGTTTTCGAACCGTAAAACAATGCCACCTCTTGTCAAAGAAAGAAAAGCACGTTAAACTTCTCAATTTTTCTGAACAAGTCAGTTGAAATTAGTGGTTTCCCTGTCAGTTAGTTGTGTGTGCTATACCTCATCTCGAACATTTTTTTTTTTGGCAAGCAATGCTAACTTCTTAATTAAATTTCACGATTTTAAATGGTATTTTTCTGTTTTGAAAATGCAGAGGTCCGGCGTCCAACCTCCAGGCTCTAGGCTGCGCGATATTGGTTCATTTTAGTGAATTTTCTTAGAAAAAATTCACTAATGAGGAGATCTCGACTTTTGAATTTTGAAAAAATTTCTTCAAATGAGCGCGATCTAGGACCCCTAGAACCCATATCCGGGGTCAGTTTCAATTTATATATATATATATATATATATATATATATATATATATATATATATATATATATATATATATATATATATATATATATATATATATATATATATATATATATATATATATATATATATATATATATATATATATATATATATATATATATATATGTATCACACCGATAACTCAAAAAATAATGGGCCGATTTCGATAAAATTTGGCATGTACCTTTCTTTTGTAAATGGCTTGGATAAGTTCGTTATTCAGGAAAATCGAACGAGGTTTTCCGGGAAAATTTTGAGTTTTCATTCGAAAAAAATTCTTATCTCAAAAAGTAATAAGCCAATTTGAATAAAATTTGGCACGTAGCTTCCTTTTGTAAATGGCTTTGACAAATTTGTTAGTCAGGAAAATCGGACGAGGTTTTCCGGGAAAATTTTGAGTTTTTATTCGAAAAAATTTTTTATCTCAAAGAAGGATGAGCTGATTTTAATAAAATTTGGCACGTACCTTCCCTTTGTAAATGGCTTTGATAATTTTGTTAGTAGAAAAAATCGGACGAGGTTTTCCGGAAAAATTTTGAGTTACCATTTGAAAAAAAATTTTATCTTAGAAAATACAAAAATTACGATAACCAAATTTGGTAGGTAGGTTTACTATATAGAAAGTAAACTATACACCAAAATTTAGATTTCTATGTTACAAGAAAAAAAAGTTATAATAAAATATTTTGTGCCAGATCATTTATATGAAAATTCACTACCATAACGCACTTGCTGCGTCCAGGCTTTTTGTTTCTCATCTCCCTGGCTTCAAGACAGTAGCCAGCATTGAGTAATCTCTTGGGGCATAGACTCGAATAAGCACCCTGCCTGATCCTAGGGCAGCATTTAATAGCCTTCCGAAATACATGGCGATATAATGGGCCATTTCACTGCAACTTAATAGTGGTTGCGGTCAAGGAAAACATGTGACTTCCATTTCATTTCAAAAATTTGTGATTACACTCACGGCCAAACTATTTTTGAACAAACAAGCCAGGAGATAGAACTTTTCATGTTATTTTTGCAGCAATTTACACTCAAATATATTCATAACAGAGGTGATAGCACTGCTCCTTGAGGACAACCTTTTGCCGTTGTTGCTGTTGTGTTGGCGTCATTGCATAATGTACGCAGATGATATAGCGCTGATAGGAGAAACGGAAAAGGAATTACAAAGTATATCGAGTGCGCTGAAAGGAGTATTAAAACAAATCAAGCTAAAATTCATCATAATTAAACGGTCAACAACTTGGACAAGTAAAAATGTTTACGTACTTTGGGAGTATTATTACGGGTAATGGTAGATCTAGCAAATATCTGAAAAAGTTAAACGCTATCGCAAAGCAAAAACTTTATATACACAGTAATCCTCCCACTAATAAACATTTCAGCGTAGACCTAAGTAAGATATTTATTAAGTTGTATGTATGGAGTGTGGTAGTGTACGTGGGAGAGGGGGGGGGGGGTATAGCCTCTACCTTAACGAAGCAGGACATGAACACAATAGAAGCCTTTGATATTTAGACATGGAAAAACGACAAAGACACGGTACACCTATAGGAAGATGGAGAAGAAAGAGGCTTGCTAAAAGAAACTGAGCGCAGAAAGGCAAAATGTATTTTAAACATAATTACTTTTTAACAAGGTTATTTGAAAATTCTCGAAAACCTGGCACAATAATTGATGAAGTGTGAAAGCTACAATGAAATCAACAGAGCTGTCGAGAGCAAAGTTGTTCTACGAAAATTAGCTACTAACTAGATGCATGCAGATTTCGATGTACCAGAAGTAATGTTTAATAGAAAATTCAAACATTTTACGACAAATAAGACTACAACTTCGAATAATGGCCATGTAAACGCAACTACTAAACTGACAGCTAGTTACGTGAAGACAAATGGCGGAGGAACTTTGGAAAGTACTTACAGTCCGAGACTCGCCGTATGATAAAATAAAGTTTAAATGTTTTAAAAATTTTAGTAACTATAAGTTTTCTTGTAAAATTTTATATTTAAATTGTATTTTATAACAACAGATTAAATTTAAACGTAAGTATATGGGATATTCAACAATCTAACCTATCTTCGAACTAAAACTTTAAATGGCAATGGTGTAATACAGAAGCAAGACTTAATAAAAACGACAAAAATTATCAATCTAAACATCAATCAAAACGAAATATCAGGCTGAAAAGCTTTTTACTTTTTATTTTGTTTTTGATCTTTTTTGCAACGATGGTACCACCTTTTTGTACTACTTTTGGATTTTTTTACCAAATGTGTATATTTAAAACTCCTACATTTAACTTTACGATTTTTGGGTATATTTAAATTAACTAGTGTTTTTACTTCCACATCATTAATACGTGTGGAAGGATGGCATCGGCGAGAAAAATTTCAAAAACTTTTTTTCGCTTAGACGTCATAAAAAGTATCAAAACATATAGAAAACATAATTTAGGAACGAATTTTTTTTCTGTCGGTCTGTATGTCTATCTGTTAGTAGCCACGATAACTTTAGAATGAATGAGATATCGTCTTCAAATTTGGTATACAGTTAGCACCTGACAAACGAACGGTTCGGATTGTTTTTGGGTAAAATCGCTCCAAGGGAACCATCTGGTATTCTGTGCCGAAATTAAATTAGGGGTTGAATGTGAAGTGTGGAATAACGGTGACAGAAACTACGTAAAAAATCTCAAAACATATAGAAAACTGAATTCTGGAACCAAATATTTTTGTCTGTTGGCCTGTACGTCTATCTGTTCGTAGGCACAATAACTTTAGAAGGAATTGAAATATCATCTTCAAATTTGGTAAAAAGTTAGCACCCAACAAAAGAACGCTTCGAATTATTTTTGGGTAACATCGCTTCAGGGGGAGTGACCATCTAAATTCATTTCTGAGGAGAGTAAATTATTACAGCTATGTGCAAGTTATTATTTAAATTGCAGCACTATTTTCATTCCTCTAATCTATTTTTATGTGCCTTTCTTTAGCTTACGTTCAAATCTTGCAAGCTAAATTTCATTTTCTGACGTCATACAATGATGACATTTTGCACAGAGCTTTAAGTCGAGAGCCGCTTAAATCTGTTAACATACATATATCCCCAGGTAGTGACACTAACATATGAGATAATGTAAAATTTGATGTATTTAATTTAGATAAAAAACTAGAAAATAAGAAAGAAATTGATCCTCTTTAAAATATGCATATTTTCAAAATTCGTAATATAAAGCAAACAATAATTTCGTTATATATATATATATGTATATATATATATATATATATATATATATATATATATATATATATATATATATATATATATTGTGTGTGTGTGTGTGTTAAGCACATAGATCACATTAGTACCCAGCAATTCTTCTCAAAAAATGCGCTTGAGTTCAACCCGTCCCCAAGAAAGGATCCTAAGCGCTTCCTGGCAACTACAGGCCTATTTCTCTCCTTTCATTCATCTCTAAAGTGATGTAAAAGTATATAAACACCGAATTACTCAAATTTCTTGAAAAACACAGTCTAATTCACGACAGGCAGTATGGGTTCCGTCAGCGCAGATCAACTGCCGACCTCCTTTTCTTTGTCACCCATTCTTGGAACAAGTCTATGGAACTACACGGTGAATCCCAGATTGTCGTTCTAGACATATCCAAAGCATTTGACCAGGTCTGGCACGCAGCGCTGCTTAATAAACTTCCGGCCTATAGCCTACCACCAAAACTCTGTACCTGGACAGCAAATTTCCTCTCCAACCAGAGCATTTCTGTTGTCGTGGATGGCCATTCCTCTAAACTGTATGCAATTAATGCCCGAATTCCTCAAGGTTCGGCTTTAGCCCCTACTTTGTTTCTTCTCCACATCAATGACCTTCTCTCCAGCACATCCAACCCAGTTCACAGTTACACGGACGACAGCACCCTCCACTCAAATATACAATATTCTAAGCCTGTCTCTTTAGCCCAATTAGATGAGGATCGCAGACGCATGGAGTGTTCTGTCTCCATGGAGCTCCAAAAAATATTAGACTGGGGAAGTAGAAATCTTGTACAATTCAACCCCACCAAATGTCAGTCTCGCTTTATATATCATAAGAGATACACCAGCCCTAGACCCACCACAATGAACAGCCAAGTTATTCAAAGTAATGAATCCTTTTCACTTGTTGGCATTTCTGTGGATCGAAATCTCAATTGGCACCAACATGTCACATTAATTGCAGAAGCGGCTGCTAAGAAAGTGGGTTTCCTCTTCCGGTCTCGCAAATACTTTTCACCAGCTAATCTTTATACCTTATATACTTCACAAATAAGGCCAAACCTTGAATACTGCTCCCACATCTTGGGTACCGCTGCCGCTTCTACAATCGCTATACTGGACTCCATTCAGAAGAGAGCTATACGTCTCATCGGTGATCTTACTCTCACCCAAAGGCTGCCATCCCTTGCCCACCGACGTGCCGTTGGTGACCTCTCTCTAATAGAGAGGTATCGATGGTGAGGCTTTGCAAAAATTTTTTTAAATGAGCGCGAACTAGGACCTCTAGAACCCATATCCAGGGTCAGTTTCATTTTTTATATGTTTATATATATATATATATATATATATATATATATATATATATATATATATATATATATATATATGTATCCAACCGATAACTCAAAAAATAATTAACCGATTTCGACAAAACTCTGCAAGTGCCTTTCTTTTATTAGTTGCTTGAATGAGTTCGTTAGCCAAGAAAATCGGACATGGTTTTCCGGGAAAATTTTGAGTTTTCTTTAGAAAAAAATTTTTTTCTCCGAAAATAATAGAGCAATTTTAATGAAATTTGGTGTGTACGTTGCCTTTGGAGAGGCCTTACCACGTGCCGAAATTAAACTTTCTAAGTTTATATAAAATTGAATTTTTCCAATTTTTTCTCCAAAAATTAGAAAGCTATTTTAATGACATTTGGCGGATATGTTGCCTTGGGAAAGGCCTTACTACATACCAAAATTCAATTTTCTAAGTTATCGAAAATTGAGTTATCCATGTTTAAAGCATTTAATAAAAATTTACTTCCATAACGCACTTGCTGCGTCTCGAACGTTTATAGATATTTGCACGGCACTGCTCAGAGAAGCTTTCTTCCATGGTTCCTCCAGCTGCTGCCCCCAACAGATCTACCAGGGGAACAGAGCGAATGCACCCTTTTACTGTCCAGATCACCAGACATAGAACATCTTGTTATGACCGCTCTTTTGTCCCGAGGACTCACAAGTTGTGGAATTCCTTGCCGGCACATGTTTGTCCTTCTCCTCCGAACCTCCAAACCTTCAAGTCCAGAATTAACAGGTTGCCTCTTTCCTCCTTGCCGACACCCACGGTACGATAGTGTTTAGGCTGTAAGCCCTCGTGGTGTGTTGTTGAAATATTTAAAACAGTTTTGCTACGGAAAATTCGCTAACAGCTTAAAAAAAATATTGCCTAAATAATTCGATGAAGAACATTTTCTTGCGAAAATCTCCACCTGCTGCCCCCAACAGATATACTGGGGGAAAAAACGAATGCACCCTTTTACTGTCCTGGTCACCAGACATAGAACATCTTGTTATGCCCGCTCTTTTGTCTCGAGGACTTCCAAGTTGTGCCTTGCTGGCACATGTTTTTTCTTCTCCTCCGAACCTCCAAACCTTCAAGTCCCGAATTAACAAGTTGCCTCTTTTCTCCTTGTAGACACCCACGGTACGATAGTATTTAGGCTGTAAGCCCTCGTGGTGTGTTGTTGAAAAAAAAGTTTTGCTACGGAAAATTTGCTAACAGCTTAAAAAATTATTGCCTAAATAATTCGATGAGGAAAATTTTGTTACGAAAATCTCTGAAATACCTCTTTTGTCGTTGTGGTTATCTTGCACCAAAAGACTTTTCTTGTGTCATATTTGATAGACTCTGTTAGCCACATATAATATCTTGGTTTTGTGTCTTTTCTTGACCTCCAGTTTGACCAATTGTTGTTTCTTCAAATGTTGTTAGCTTTTTTCTATTAACCTATCAATCGACACTTTGGTGTATACCATCATTATACATACCTAAGCAATTTGCGCACCTAATTTGTTTACAACAACTTTGTTATTTTTGAAGATACACAAGTTTCATAACAATCGGTCTATTATCTTTTGAGTTATCGTGGTTTATATGATTCGATGAATTCGCTAAAAACGAAAGGAAACTTCTCTATTAAGAGACAACACATTTAATAGATTCGTATTTTTATTACTTTATGTCTACTGAGACAATAACAGCCTAAGTAAATAAAAATAGAATATTACGGAAGTCAAACATGTTACATAATCATTCATAGCGCTAATTAAAAACCAACGAGCTTCTACTAAAACGGTCTATGTCTAAAACAGCCGCATAACTACAGAAAGAACCCTGAGGCAATAACTGACAAATGACGTATGATCCCAATTACTTATTAGAGGTCGGCATCTCAAAACCACTCCGTGAACCAGATCATCATGTAACCTTTTCAGGCTTAATACGCGTCTCTTTAAAAAGTTAATAGGATAACCAACTATGATGCCTCGTGACATTGACTCTTGTTAGTGAAAGTACTTTGGATGAACATTTTAACGCTTCAAGGTCAATGGTTTCCAGATCAAGCAATCCGTCTATTTTTTGTTATCTTTGCCAGGTGGTACAAAATAAAATTCTATTGCAGGAGTGTCGATTATAATGAGATTTCTTTCATGTGCAAAAACTTGCAAATCATTGTAAAACGTAAAGTTATATATTTTTTTAATATAGCTTATGCCGTTGACTTTAACAGTCTATTCTTCACCTCTTTGGTTATAAGAGAGTGTTAAAGGCCTTTGTGGATTAACTTTTGTCTTAATTTCTTTTCTTTGCCGTAAAAGGCATGCCTATCTACTATTTCATTTTTGCAAAGTAAAAGTAACGTAATATAATAACAATATTGTGTCTTGCAGATTAAAAACGTGATAAGAATTTTAATTAATGTATTTGGAAAAACCCGGTTCACCAGAACATAATTTCAGTTTAGTGATCGTTTCACCAACTAAGTTGGTTGCATCAAACGATTAGTATAAGTCATTTAACTGAACTGAAAACCGCTTTTAGCTGCACTTGTTAAGACCACAGCTCATAAATTGCGTCTCGCACGTGCTTTCTAGTAGAAAAGCATAACGATGGCCTGATCTAATGTATAATAATTATAATAATAATAAAAAGTCTGAAGGCAGCAAGTGCCTTATGATAGTAAATTTTCATAAAAATGTTTTTAATAGCAAATATGTCTTTTTGTTTAAAGAAAGCAGGCATGAAATTTGGTTACCAGTATAACCTATATAGTAGAAACAATGTACTTTATTTCATCAAAATAACTTTGACGTTTCAAATCGGGACTTTGACGTTTTAAGAGGAAAATCCATTTTTTTCTTTAAACTATATGTAACTGCCTATAACTTTTTGTCTTTAAACTTACAGATCAACAAGAAACTACTTAAAGTATATAGTTGGAGATAATTCGGTCCAAAATGACAAATGCAGATTCGGGTGTCAGAGACTATGCCAGCACGTCAGACACCGAAGGACGTCAAGCGTTTGCTGCAACAGAGCACCAAGAAAGGCATGACGCAGCTAGGAAAATACTTCATCAAGAACTGACTTTGAAAATGGTACTTTTTAAATCTTAATAACGTGCCCTACTATAGATACCCTCCTGAGCCTATTTTAGTGAGTTCAGAGTACAGGTTGTACTGGGATCGAATCGTGCACACAGATCGACGAGTTGCCCACATCATGCCAGATATAATCATCGTGGATAAGTCCTGCAAACAAGTGACGCTGATTGATGTAGCCCTCTCAAATACCAAAATCTAGAGATAAAGCACGATAAGAAGATCATCGAGTACAGGGACCTCCAGGTGCAAATAAAGACCGTGGATGGCAGATAGTTTCCGAGTGATTCCGATGGTTAAAACGAATTTTGTAAGATGCAGCCCAAGACACACTAAAATTAATTTTTTGCAAATATTTTAGTAAAAAGGAAAATTACGGTTAAGGTTGAAACTTAAGGGTTTGCAAAACACTTTTCTTGCTACATTTTCTCCACTTAATTTGGTTCACGTTCTTTAAGTAAATGTTGCCAATTTTGACGTTTCAAATCGCGAATTTGACTTTTTAAGAGGAAAATCCCAATTTTTATTTAAACTATATATAACTGCCAATAACTTTGTTCTTGTCTTTAAACTTATAGATCTAAATGTTAGTAGGTAATTTACCTGACGCAAACCCGCAAATTAACAACACTTGTACTTAGGTTGCTTTTTAAAAAAATTTATTAAACTACTTAAACTATTTTACAACAAACTAGCATAGTTACTGCCTAAATTAATACTGAACAATTATAACACAAAACAGTGGCTTTATATAATAATTGGATAAGTGTTCGTTGCAGGTTCTCACGAGAACATGCAGATCTAGCTTCTTCTGATTTCGCACTGCTGGCACTATCTGCAACGGTCGGCATAATTCGTAGAATCTGCTTATGGGAACTGCTGCATGCAAATGTAACTTGATACCATCTACGTGACATATCGTGGGAAGCCATGTGTTAACTCCTCCCCCCATTAGAGGACGGAATCCTTGGGTTTCGGAATTCTTAAAGGATTTTCCGCTTCTGCTTTGCTTCTTTCATTCTGCTGGGCACATCTTCTTTTGACAAAAACTGTAATAAATATTGTTGCTACAAGGATTAGTATGATGTAGAGTAGGATAGTCCAAATACTTGTGTGGTACAACGGGAGACTAATTTTGTTGGGAATTCTACTTTTTATAGACTGCAGCTGAGCCCTGATGTTGCTTACGTCGTGCAAAGGGACGTTTTCCAGTTCCATTGCTGGCAATTCTTCTATGTTCAGTTCGCTTTCTGGATCTTCTTCCAACTTTGGTAAGGAGAACAATTGTTGTGTCTCAACTGAGCTCTGCACTGTACTGTATCGTTTACCACCAATCGACAATTGACATCTTGGTTTGAGTGTCACCATATACGTGCCTTGTATAATTTGTGTGTTTTCTTCTCCCGAGCATTTGATTGACATCTTGGTTTCCTTTGGAGCCACCACCATAAACTGTGTATTGCCATACTTCGAAACGATAGTCTTGGTAATTTTTACAGTCTCTTGTTCGCAATTATTGATAGGCTTTTGGAAATTAATTAGCCTAACTTCACAGGGAGGATCTTCACTGACGTCTGCTATTGTATCTTCTGTACAGACATAGATCTCGTTCGCAAGCTCCTGGCAGGGGTTGTTTCTGAAGGCGTATTGTTGCTCATTTAGGATAAGGTACTTGGATCGAGGTATTATCATAGAGAAGCTGTTAGGATTGGTTTGTATAGGTAGGGAGTACAGTTGGTAGTAAATATAGTCAGATTTGTCTATTTGTGGAATATCAATTTGGAATATAATTTTATATCCTGTTTGGATAGACTTGATTTTAAATAATTTTTCATACAAAGTTAAGTCATTCTTGCTTACTAATCTAGATTGTGAAATGTATTTTTCTATTACAGGAAGCTCTTTAATAATGAATTTTGGTTTGATGATAGAAGTGTGAAAAGTATTTAATTTAGAGAACGTTATAGCATTTTCAATTGTTAATATTATCGATTCTATGACGTTAAATAGGTTAGCGATTTCAGTCAACAGTTCTAGAATATGTGCTCGCTGGAGAACAGGCATAATATTAGTAGCTAAATCTTTAGTAATGTTTTGAAGTGCTAACATTCTTTTGACAATTTCTTTTTGATTATGAGTTAAAGTATTTACTGTTTGATTAAATTCCTTTATTGCATTTATCATAAGAGATGTTTGTTCGTCAAATAGCTCATGCATTCTATTTTGATCATCAGCTAATAATTGAAGGGCTTTGTTGATTCTTTCGCCATCATCAGCATCTAGATTGCCAGTGATTTATTTAAAAACTGTACCCAAAGGGTTGAGTAAACCTCTCTTAAATCTATACTTATCAGGAAAAATTCTAAGGAAAGTTTCATCTATGGTATCTACAGTATAATTAAGGGCGATTATAAAATTATGGTATTC
The DNA here is from genome assembly GCA_964006375.1 of Tillus elongatus. Taxonomy (NCBI): domain Eukaryota; kingdom Metazoa; phylum Arthropoda; class Insecta; order Coleoptera; family Cleridae; genus Tillus; species Tillus elongatus. The sequence goes on from OZ023265.1 coordinate 59,453,043, forward strand.
AGATCTAAAATTATCACTTAAAGTATTGGCTATAAGATAATATTTGTATTTAAGTTTACTGTAGTCAGTAAATAAGGGTTCCATATTATATACATGAATAAGGCGCCATACGTCATTTTGGCAATAGCTTCTACCTAACTTGCGAGGTAAAAACCCAGGGTTGTTCTTTAAATCTTCTAGTTGTGGCTGCCCTCCGCATGCCCACCTGAAAGGCGAAGATTTCTTAAGTGAGTTACACATTGCTCGTCATTCTTGTGATTTATGAGTAAAGCTTTATTATGTTCTAAGAGGGATATTATCGTGTATGGGCCTGTATAGGGGTTTTTGTGCTTCTTGTGAAATCCAGGGGGTATCTTTTTATATACTGTTTGGCCCTCTTTAAATGGCTGATTAACTTCGACGTTAGTTCTGAGGAGCATTTTTTCTTTCGATTTTTCTATCCGATCTAATACGATATCATAAACTATTTTCATAAAATGTTTGTGTTTTTGGTTATATTCTTGGGTGAGTGTAACTTCGGGATCAAAGTTGAAGATTTCTGGGATGTATCCGAATATTAGCTCAAAAGGTGGTTTGAGAGTTTGAGAGTGAATGCTTGAATTGTAAGCAAGGATGCAGTAGGGTATCAAGTCAGGAGGTTTTAGATTTGGGTATTTTATTTTGAAAATTCTATAGTGTTTAATCAGTGTGCTGTGGAATCTCTCTACTGGGCTGTTAGAGTTGGGATTATGAGGTGTAGTTATGTGCAGTTCAATTTGATATGGCTTTAGGAGCTCTTTGACAGTGTCATTTGAGAATTCCGTACCAGAGTCGGAAACGACGCCTCTTACTGTACCATATTGTGAAAAATATCTTATTAATACCCTGGAAATTTCGATAGCATTCTTGCTTTTAATGGGAAAGGCCTGACCGAATTTACTGAAAGGATCAAGAATTGTAAAGAACTGAGATGATTCGATTTGAAATGTATCTATGTGAATTAATTCTAGAGGTTTCGAAGGAGTTGGAGTGTGTTCTAAAGGTATTTTAATGGCATGTCTATTGTATTTTGCTTGCTTACATGTCGCACAGTCTAAAATGAATTCTAAAATTTTTTGTTTTAAACTAGGATAATAATATTTCTGTTTCATCCTTAAATAAGTTTCATCCGGACCCCTATGGTTAGTTTTACCTTGATGATATGCTATTATAAGATTCTTTAATTCATCCTCACTGTTAATTTCTTCCAAAACTTTATCACATCTATAAAATTGCGGCGCATGCGCATTATTAAATTGTTGATTGATAGCCGAACTAACTAATTCATAATGTCTCTCATTAATAAATAGGCAATAGTATTTCTTTTGAGGCAAACAGTGCTGCTTTACAAATTCCGCTATCTTGTCTGGATCTTCTAAATTAAATTTAGCATGAATAAAATTTCTCTTGCCTTTTCTGACGTGTAGAATTTCGGGTTCCTCTGAGCAACTAAAGAATATTTGATTGGATTTATTATTGATAATTTCCTCTTCCAAAATAGGAATGCCTGGTGCGGCGTATGATTCCTGGTTAGAATTAACTGTATCTAGTTCTTCGATTTCCTCATCAGTGTTTTCATTATATCTCTGCCATTCTGTTTCATCTACATTATTAATTACTGACTGATTATCGACATCCAGAGGATTAATTTCTACACGTGATAAAGCGTCGGCGTTATTTGTTTTTCCTTTTTTATATTCTATATCGTACTCATATTCTTCAAGCTTTAAACGCTATCTTACTAGCTTCGAATTGGGCTCCTTTAATGAAAATAGCCATTTCAGTGGTTTGTGATCAGTCATTATGGTAAATCTTTTGCCGTTAAGGTAGGGTCTAAAGTAATTTACAGCCCAGACTATTGCAAGTAACTCTTTTTCGATTGTACTATACCTGCTTTCTGTCTCGTTCAGAGTTCGGCTTGCATAAGCTACAGGCAGGTCTGAATTCGGTTCGCCTTGACTTAAGACAGCTCCAAGTGCGACATTGGAAGCATCCGTAGTTAAAATAAATTTCTTTGTAAAATCTGGTGGCTGTAATATTGGACTGTTCATTAAAATATGTTTACATGTTTCAAATGCCTCTTTATAATCTTCGTTATTTATATTAATTTTTGAATTTTTCTTTAGACATTTTGTTAAAGGTTTTGTGACATTGGCAAAATTCTTTATAAATTTTCGGTAGTATCCTATTAAACCCAAAAACGATTTGATTTCTTTTTGTGTTTTAGGAATCGGAAATTTCTCTATGGCTTCGAGTTTTCGTGGGTTAGGTTTAATTCCTTCTGGGCTGACCACATGTCCCAGGAATTCAGCCTCCTTCTTTAAAAATTCGGGTTTGTCCAGTTGTATCTTTAGCTGAAAGTTCCTGAACCTTTCGAATACCTGTGTAAGCTTGTCTATATGCTCCTGTAGAGACGTCGAGAACACAATGACGTCATCCATGTAGACAAGGCAAGTTTTACCAATCAATCCGTGTAGAACATTATTCATTAGGCGCTGAAACGAGGCTGGAGCATTATTAAGGCCGAATGGCATCCTTAAATACTCATAATGACCTAGATCTGTTGAGAATGCCGTCTTTTCAATGTCGTCCGGATGTATCTCTATCTGATGAAAACCTGATGCCAAATCAATTGTAGTGAAATAGTGAGATCTACCAATTTTATCCAATATTTCTTCTATTTTAGGTATGGGGTAGCGATCTGGTATGGTTTTATCGTTGAGCTTTCTGTAGTCTACAACGATTCTCCACTTTTGTTTGCCACTGGCATCTGCTTTCTTTGGAACGACCCAAATTGGTGAACACCACGGTGAATGTGAATGCCTAATCATATTTTGCTGTAACATTTTATCCATTTGTTTTTGTACCTCTTCTTTATGCACCTGTGGGTAACGATATAATTTCGAATGTACAGGTATATCGTCAGTCGTTCTAATCCTATGTTTTACAACGTGTGTCGAAGTTAACTTTTCGTCCTCTTTATAAAATATATCTGAATAACGTTTGCATAAATATATTAACTGTTCACGTTCTTCTTGATTTAAGTGATCCATGCGTATTTCTTTTAAGGCCCAGTTATGATCGCAATTTTTCTTAACACTATTATATTTATGATTATAACTGCTATATATTGCATTATTATTTAACTCAATGGTCTCTAAGGGTTTAGTAAATCTGACATGAATTTGTGTAGAAGTTGGGTTTATTATTTTAACACTGGCCTCACTATCTGACAATTTAACTAAACAGTCAGGTATAAATAAATTATTAATTAACATTTGGTTAACAAGTCCATATCCATTGGACTTATTGACAGGAACATTGATTTTAGTTTCCGTATTTGGCTCAAGAGTATATTCATAAGGAAAATGTATATCAATTTCTAACCTAACTAAGTATAATTTCCTATTATTAAAATCTAGCCTAGCCTTACTTGCAAGGAGAAAATCGGCTCCTATCAAACCCGTGTAGTTATCATTAAAATTAAATAAACAAAATTCGTGTGGACAATTAGTAATTGAATTCAGTAAAATATTTGCCCTGTATTTGTGCATGGAGAATTAATGAGCTGATTTAATGTGAAATGATTTTTGAAAGATTTTATTTTTATATTTTTCTTGAACAATATCTGGTTTCAAAAGACTTTTACTGCTTCCCGAATCTATGAGCAATTTTCCAGGCAGTTCAGGAATTTCAACATAAGGAAGTTGACATAAATTGAGATTGTTTATTTCTATTAAGGATTTTCGGTTGATGTGCCCGGTGTAGGAAAATTTTGATTTTCACGATCGTAAATTTCGGAAGGTGTATCAATCTCATGGGTAAATAGTTCGTCAGAATTAAACCTTGTTCCTGGAACTGCGGACCTTTGCTGATTAGCAGGGAAGTTATTTCTTCTTGACTGTGTTGAAAAATTATTGGAATGTCTTGTAAACCTTGTGTTGCCACTCGAAGTATCCATGGGTTCAGTATATCTGTTTTGGAAATGTTCTCGTGGGTTTTCTGGTTTAAAAGAGGGCGGTCTAGAAAATTGTGAATTCTGATTATTTTGGCTTTGATATTGGGAGGTATTCCTAAATTGTGAAGTTTTATTACTTTGGCTCTGATATTGAGGATTATTTCTAAATGGTTTCTGAAATTGCATAACTGGAAAGTTTTGGGGAGTAGAACGATTGATAAAAGACCTGGTTTGTGGATTGGGGGTTTTATTATTTGGCGATGTATAATTGCCTGATTTAAGAAATGTCCTATCTCTATACTCGTAATTTTCTTCCAAAACTATAAACTTAAGAGCATCTTCAATAGATGCAGGTGCAGTGGATCTTACTACCATTCCCAGAGGGTTTCTAAGTCCCCCGAGGAACGCTTTTAATGTTTGTTGAGCGTAAGTTTCTCTTTTAACTTCTAATATTTGTTGATTGCCTTCATTACAAATTAAATTAGAGACCAGAAGTTGTTCAATATATCTACACCTATTACTAAATGTTAAAGCATCCTCATTATGTTTCTGCTTGAGTGTTAAAAGTTCGCTCAAAAGACTAGTGTCGTCTCGTTGGTCCGTGAAGTTTTGCACTATAGCTTGTCTTAGGTCTTGCCAATTATTAATAATTTTTGTGCTAATTATAAGTCTAGCTTAACTGGTTAATTTTGACTGTATATAATTAACTAAAAAATGATTTAAATATAATCTTTCATCTTCAGCGTTATAAAATGTGTTCATAATGAGATCGCATGCCTTAAGAAAGTTACCAACATTTGCCGGTTCCCCATTGAACTCAGGTATCATCTTTAAATAGAATTCACTAAAGTTGTTTGCCATATTGTTAGCTTGGGCCATGTTTATGCTAAATTCTGTGGTATTAATTAAGTTACTATCAATTTGTTTTACAATACTAATACTATTACGAGTAAAAATATTCTGAACTTCCTGTTCAACAATATTAATATCTAAATTATTTTCTTCAGGAATGACTTCTAAGTTATTTTCAAAATTAAACTGATTAAGTCTGCTTATTAATTCATCAATATCTGACATATATTCACATACATAAGACAAAGGAACAGAGAAAATATGGGAGAGCAACTTACAGTAATAGTAGGAACCAGATGACCATTTGTTCTTCTTAAAAAACCAAGGAACCAATATTCTTTTGATGCCTTAGGTTGCTGGGAGATCCGTCACCGACTGCGCCAATTAACAACACTTGTACTTAGGTTGCTTTTTTTTTAAATGTATTAAACTACTTAAACTATTTTACAACAAACTAGCATAGTTACTGCCTAAATTAATACTGAACAATTATAACACAAAACAGTGGCTTTATATAATAATTGGATAAGTGTTCGTTGCAGGTTCTCACGAGAACATGCAGATCTAGCTTCTTCTGATTTCGCACTGCTGGCACTATCTGCAACGGTCGGCATAATTCGTAGAATCTGCTTATGGGAACTGCTGCATGCAAATGTAACTTGATACCATCTACGTGACATATCGTGGGAAGCCATGTGTTAACTCGCGTACTAAATTTGGCTGCGGTAACTTTGTTATTTCCGGAGATATAAACATTTTCCAAAAGGAAACACATATATAGGATAGGAGTTCTAACGGACCTAGTCCACGCTCATTTGAAGAGATTTTCGACATTCAAAAGTCGGAACTGTCGCATCGGCGACAAAAATTTCAAATTTTTTTTCCGCTTAAACATCTGGTATTCTGTGCTAAAATTCAATTAAGGGTTGAATGTGTGGGGGTGGAATATTGTTGACAAAAATGTCGTTTTTTTTTGCTAAAACGGCGTGAAAATTCTCGAAACATATATAAAACTTGAATTCTGGAACAAACAGTTTTTTGTCTGTCGGTCGGTCGGTCTGTCGGTCAGTCGGCATGTACCTTTGTCTGTTAATAGGCGCAATAACTTTCGAACGAATTGAGATATCATCTTCAAATCTAGTATCCAGCTAGCACCTGGCAAAGGAACTCTTCGAATTGTTTTTGGATAAGATCGCTTCAGAGGGTAGCGGATAAATAAGCGGTGATTTGGTGAAAATTGACACATTCAATCAAACTCGAGTAACATAACGTTTCAAAAATTTATGGGTACAGGAATACAAATGTTTCCTTTGTGGTCAAGTCATGTGCACTTAGTTCATCCCGTGAGAATGTCTTTTTGAAGAAAATAAATTATCACAGCTATGTGGAAGTTATGATTCAATTTGTAGCAATATTTTAAATAAAATTCACTAAAAATTTAAATCGGTTGCAAAAAAACAAGCGCTTGTGAAGTTACGGGGAAAGTCTACGTATTAACTTTTTTATACAAAAACTCGCCCAAAATTCATCAGAATATCAACAATCTGATCAGATAACGGTACAATGAAATGAAAGACTAAAAAAAAATTAATAAAAAGTGTTCACTAACTAGGATTAGAACTCGTCTTACTATAAGACATAATATATATAAATAGGTACATAATATTACAATATGTTAGGTAGAAAGTTTAAGTCTATAAACAGAGGAACTAGACATCTAACAATATTATTTTACAATCTGCTTAGTGTAAACATGGCTTCTATCTTAAGATTTATCCATCGTTTATGCTTACATATTTTGAATTTTATATATATATATATATATATATATATATATATATATATATATATATATATATATATATATATATATATATATATATATATATATATATATATTCTTATGAAAAATGCTGTCTATGGTTTTTATGTTGTTCCTACTGTGTGCTTAAGTTTGTTAATTTTAATTAGCGATTCGCCGCTCGACTGCCGTCGACATGACAGATATATATATATATATATATATATATATATATATATATATATATATATATATATATATATATATATATATATATATATATATATATATATATATATATATATATCAGGTATTTATGCTAGTTTGTTAATTTTCTAACGTCTTTACTATTCATACCAAACAATTTTGATTTACAATGGATTTTTTGCACATATTTTAACGATATGAAGGAATATAATGGCTGATATACACATCTAGAAACTTGTTAAGTCATTTCGTGCCGTATTTTTTACTCACATTAGTACGGCTACCAGAATTATCAATTTTGACGTTTCAACTTTTTTAATCAGAGGCCTATAACTTTTTTTTCTTTTGGATTGATGGCCATCTGAATTTTGGTACATGGGATATCCTCCATGACAGAAACCAGCGTACCAAATTTTGTGGGTATAGCTTTATTATTTCCTAAAATTTTCCGAAAGAATACCCAAACATTTCCCTGAAAAACTAATCCAATTTTCCTGGCCAACGAACTTGTCCAAGCCACTTACAAAAGGAAGGGACTCTCCAAATTTGATTAAAATCGGACCGTTATTTTCTGGTTGTCCGTGTGATACATACATACATACATACATACACACACACACACACACACACACACACACACACACACACACACACACACACACACACACACACACACACACACACACACACACATATATATATATATATATATATATATATATATATATATATATATATATATATATATATATATATATATATATATATATATATATATATAAATTGAAAGTGACCCCGGATATGTGTTCTAGGGAGCTTAGTTCGCGCTCATTTGAAGAAATTTGTTCAACATTCAAAAGTCGCGATCTCCTTATTAGTGAATTTTTTAAAGAAAATTCACTAATAGGCGGGGTTTTTGCTGACCACACAAGATCAAGTCATTCCAACAAGAAACTACTTGAAGTATATAGTTGGAGATAATTCGGTCCAAAATGTCAACTGCAGATTCGGGTGTCAGAGACTATCCAGCACGTCACCGAAGGACGTCAAGCGTTTGTTGCAACAGAGCACAAAGAAAGGCATGACGCAGTTAAGAAAATACTTCATTAAGAACTGACTTCGAAAATGGGACTTTTTAAATCTTAATAAGGTGCCCTACTATAGATACCCTCCTGAGCCTGTTTTAGTGAATTCAGAGTACAGGTTGTACTGGGATCGAATCGTGCACACAGATCAACGAGTTTCCCACAACATGCCAGATATAATCATCGTGGATAAGTCCTGCAAACAAGTGACGCTGATTGATGTAGCCCTTTCAAATACCAATAATCTAGAGATAAAGCACGATGAGAAGATCATTAAGTACAGATACCTCGAGATACAAGTAAAGACAGTGGATGGCAGATAGTGTTCGAGTGATCCCGATGGTTATATCGTCAACTTATGTTGTTGCTAAGGATCTTCGAGAGAAGATTAAGAGACTGGGTTTTTTTTGGGATGCAGGAGGGGGAAATGCTCATGCAGACCCCATTCACGGCCCCGTAGGTTCCGTGGCATATCGAGGTACTGTGTACTCACTAAAACCCCCTCCCTGGGAGTACCGGACCTTAGTCCATACCTCCGTCGGAAAGCGACGAAAGAGACTGGGCCTTGTAGAGTGCCTTTATAAGTTAAGCGGAAAGCGCTAATATTTGCAACTGCCCACACCGTGCGTAAATACTGGGAAATGAGGATATGTCGCGTTGTCGCCCAGAGCCCAATAACTTTGAAAGGGCTCCATCTGAGCTTAGTTCCCTTAGTATCTGTGATACCTGGGAGTAATTAATGTAATTAACGTAAATACGATATAGGTAGTAGTTATTATTCAATCGTGCATTATTAAGCTTTTTAGTAGTTCTGTGTTCACATTCATTGTTTTCTCGCATCGTGTTATTGTTATATTTGTTCCTTTTGTTAAAAAAAAAACTGAACCAGCAACTTGTGTGTATTTTTGCAAAGCACGCTAACATATTTTACAGTTCAGTAATCTGCAAAGAGTTCTTGCAGGTTTTGAACCTTCTGGGAAAATACTTTTCCGAATTATTCAATCAAATCAAGCACCAACATTGAAAGCACAGCTGCGCTTGTCCTCTTTTGCTAGAACTTTATTTGCAATGAGCTCTAGTCACGAAAAAACTCGGGGCGCAGCAAGTGCGTTATGGTAGTGAATTTTTATTAAATGCTTCAAATTTTAATAACTCAATTTCCTATAAACTTAGAGAGTTTAATTTTAATACGTAGTAAGGTCTTTCCTAAGGCAAGATATCCACAAAATTTCATTAAAATAACTTTGTAATTTTCGGAGAAAAAAATTTTTTTCGAAAGAAAATTTGAAATTTGAATAACTCAATTTTGTCTAAACTTAGAAAGTTAAATTTTGGTACGTAGTAATATCTCTCCTGAGGCAACATACGTAGTAAATTTCATTAAAACAGCTTTGTTACTTTCGGGGAAAAAAATTTTTTTCAAAAGAAAACTCAAAATTTTTCCGGGAAACCCCGTCCGATTTTTCTGGATAACGAACTCATCCAAGTTATTAATAAAAGAAAGGCACTTGCCAGGTTTCATCGAAATCGGTTAATTATTTTTTGAGTTATGAGACGGATACATATATATATATATATATATATATATATATATATATATATATATATATATATATATATATATATATATATATATATATATATACATATATATATATATATATATATATATATATATATATATATATATATATATATATATATACATATACATATATATATATATATATATATATATATATATATATATATATATATATATAAACATATAAAAATTAAACCTATTTACAAATGAACTTTAATAAGATATTATGCTGTGACAATACCTCTCTCAAGCAGTGGCGATTTCTCCTAGTGAGCTAGGTGTGCGCCGCACACCCTAAAATATAATCAAAATGTGCACAGTTATATATGTTTTATTACTTTTTCCCTTAGTCTTAATACACTACATATTTTATGACAATCGATTTAATTTACTTATTTGATTTCATAAATAGTCGGTTAATAGTGACTTGGAATGAAGTAGATACCACGTTTCTAACATATTCAGAGAATATGAGTAGATCAATAGCAACTGGGAATGAATTCGGTCAGTCCCCGACCCATGTGTTTAAAATAGTGAGGAAAATACCATTGATTTTAACACTGCAGTGAGCTATAAAAATTTGATTAACTCAGTTTTCTATAATATTAGAAAGTTTAATTTTGGTAGCTAGTAAGGTATTACCTAGGACAAGATATACACCAAATTTCATTAAAATAACTTTTTGGAGAAAAAAAATTGTTTCAAAAGAAAATTTAAAATTTGAATAACTCAATTTTCTATAAACTGATACAGTTGAATTTTGGTACTTAGTAAGTCCTCTCCCAAGGCAACATATATAGTAAATTTCATTAAAACAGCTTTGTTATTTTCGGAGAAAAAAATTTTTTTGAAAGAAAATTCAATTTTCCCGGGAAAAAAACCGTCAGATTTTCCTGCCTAATGAACTCATCCAAGCCATTAATAAAAGAAAGGCACTTGCCGAGTTTCATTGAAATCGGTTAATTATTTTTTGAGTTATCAGACGGATACATACATATATATATATATATATATATATATATATATATATATATATATATATATATATATATATATATATATATATATATATATATATATATATAAACATATAAAAATTGAAACTGACCCTGGATATGGGTTATAGGGGTCCTAAATCGCGCTCATTTGAAAACATTTTTGCAAAGTCTCACCATCGATACCTCTCTATTAGTGAATTTTTTTAAATAAAAATTCACAAAAAATGTAGTCCTTGTCTTTCGTGTTGAGTATACACCTTGGTCATATGTACTGCTTGGATAAAATGCGTTTGTCAGGTAATGTGCATTACAGATTTTGTCAAAGTGAAGATAAAGCCTTACATCATATAAAAAAGAAAAGTCAATAACAAAGAGATCATAATAAATCAAAAGAAACAGACAAATCTAAATGAGGTGTTCTACAAGAGTTACATAGAAACGCCACAGTTGAACTGTAGGTTTTTGTAACCAAGCCTGTCATATATTTTAAATAAATAAATTCATGTTGGCTTACTACTACTACCTCTGTTATTATTAGATTCAAAGAGATGCTTAAATTAGTACAGTTGTGCGGTTTTTTAAGCCATTCATGATCTGGCATCACACTTAACTTTTGCTGTTCACTTTGACGGCATATATTGTGAATAACTTGATGTAATTTACAAATCAATCATGCTGTACCAAGTGTATAGAAAAGAATCATGTGACTTTGTTAAAAACAGGGTAGATTTCATTATAGACATTTGAACCATAACGGTATGTAAATTCAGACAAATATATTCAAAGCAACAATTAGCTATGTAATCACTATCTATATGTAGTACATAGCGGTAATGTATTATAAATAACACCACTTTTCAAGGTAAATAATTTTCATGGGTGATGTGCATCCTAATAATTTGTAAAACAAATGACTTCACTGTTTCATTGTGAATTGGCAAAGGCTGAATATAATGGTCTCTACAATTATGTCAATTCATCTAGTAAATATTCAAGAGTTTTTTTCTAACGTATGATCACACAGTCATTTTTACGTTGCCTTTGAACAGTTGCTGTGTACCTTGTAATATTGGTAATAATAATAAGTATGAACTTTGTTGTTAAGATCATTACAAGTAAAATGTTTCAGCGAAAATTACACGCGTAAATAGTGTGTCTTCTATGAATTCATGTTGTGCGGGAATTTGCTTCAAATTGTTTTAAGAATGTATTAATAAATTATTATAAATTATGGAGGTATTTGTCGACGTATTGTAGCTTTAAAAATTCTTTTCTCACACATCATAATTTGAACAAACAGTTTTATGCATTTATCAAATGTCAAATAAAAATTACTACTAGTTTTTCACTACATGAAATATGTTAATCATTGCAGGTAGATTTGCAAGATTCGTAAGAACCTAGACTGAAATTTTAAGAAGCTGGTAACGGCCATGCTCCCATGAGAACTGTAAACAAATTTGTTTGCTGTGGGATATTTAAGCACGAAAATTCTCATAGGTTCACTGTATTGTGTTACTGAAATTTTTGAATTATATTCCGTATGTTTCCATTTTAATGCTTTCCTTTGCCATCTTCGAAACTATAAGAGCTGCAATATCGGTTTAATGTAACAAAATTGTAAAATGTTCTGATCATCTTAGATTCATTATAAAAACAAAACCTCATAATAAGGTATTTTAAGGAATGACAATATTCTATTGTTGTTAAATTACTGTTAGCAAATTTTCTACGAACATTTCGCGAACTTGTACCGCTAGAGCCCATATTTAGGGTCAGTTTCAGTTCATATATATATATATATATATATATATATATATATATATATATATATATATATATACATATATATATATATATATATATATATATATATATATATATATATATATATATATATATATATATATATATATATATATATATATATATATATACATACCGGGTATCCCAAACTGATTTGAGGACGTTGTAGTTCCTAAACCGTTTGAGATATCAAATTGAAACAAAAACTAGAGTTCTCAACTGTAAAGATGCTTCGAAATGAGAGCAAAAAAGACATTGAAAAAACTCATTCGCAAAAAATGTAACCCCAACCGTAAAATATTGTGTAACACCCGGTATATTCTGTCATAATTTTTCTTGGGATTTTCAGTTCCCTATTCAATGCTTTGTTCCGAATGAAAATCGGTTAATAAATAGTTGAGAAAATCAACATTTATTCTTAATATCAAGTTAGCCCTAAAAAATGCGTAAACAGGAAATACGTTTAACATAGAAGAACATAAAGGCTTATCTAGATAAACAAATCTACACTAACAAATGCTCAAATTGTAAACCTCCAGCAGTAACGCAGGCCTCATGCGTTTTCAGCACAGTTCGCGTACATGAAGCTGTTATCATTTGTGGCGTTATTCTGCGACAGGCAGTGATAATTTTATTCTTCCGATGCTCTATGTCATTGAGTTTACTGAAATACACAATATCTCTTAAGCCCCCCCCCCCCCTCATAAGACAAAATCCAAGGGGGCAAGATCATGTGAACCTGCGGGCCACTTTATCACGGATGACGAATTTACGATCAAATTAGCCTGGAACCTGTTTTTGAGGAATTCAATAACAATGTGAGCATTGTGAGCAGGTGCTCCATCTTGCTGCCACCACATTTGTTGTCTTTCAATCAACGGTATTGCTTGTAGAAATTCAGGTAAAATGTTTTGCAGAAAGTGCAGATATCTTTTGCCTATCAAACTCTCTTCATAAGAATAGGGTCCAATTATCCTCCCATTAAATAAGCCACACCAAAGACCAATACTTCAAATGTGTTAAAATATGATCTTTATTACCCAATGTTTAACAGACCAGTAATTGCAATTATGCATGTAAATGACACCATTATTGTGGAACTTGGCTTCATCACCCCAAATTATTTTACCAAGAAAGGCTGGATCGTGCTTAAGCTTAACTAGCATTTTTGCAATAAATTGCAAGCGTTTTTTCGAATTGACACATGAGAATTAAAATGAACATACGCCAAAACATTTGTAATATTTTCTTCATTACGGACTAATCTTCTAGAATTACTGCGGTTCCCAGTTGGGAAATGTCCTTGCCGCAAAATGTGTTCTAGGTTCCCAAATGTATTTTTACTAGGCGTTGGACGGTCAGAAAAACGAATGCGATATAAATCTCTACATCGTTTTAGGCGAATTTTTATTTTAAAAAATTCACTAATAGAGAGGTATCGATGGTGAGACTTTGCAAAAAAATTTTCGAATCAGCGCGAACTAGGACTCCTAGAACCTATATCCGGGGTCAGTTTCAATTTTTATATATATATATATATATATATATATATATATATATATATATATATATATATATATATATATATATATATATATAAAATAATTAATCTATTTCGATGAAACTCGGCAACTGCCTTTCTTTTATTAATGCCTTGGATATGTTCGTTAGCCAGAGAAATCGTACAAGGTTTTCCGGAAAATTTTGAGGTTTCTTTCGAAAAAATGTTTTTTCTCCAAAAATTACAAAGCTATTTTAATGAGATTTGGTGAATATATTTCGTTGGAAAGGTTTTACCAAATACCAAAATTCAACTTTCTAAGTTTATAGAAAGTTGAGTTATTCAAATTTGAAGCATTTAATAAAAATTCACTACCATAACACACTTGCTGCGTCCCGAACATTTTTTTTTCAAATGAGCACGAATTTCGGCCCCTAGAATCCGAAACCAAGGTCAGTTAAAATTGTTATATGTTTATATAAATAAATAAATAAATAAATAAATATATATATATATATATATATATATATATATATATATATATATATATATATATATATATATATATATATATATATATATATATATATATATATGTATATATATATATATATATATATATATATATATATATATGTATATATATATATATATATATATATATATATATATATATATATAAATTTGTTGCCAAGATAATATATTTTCATATTTTGGCTAACAAAATTATATATATATATAAATTTGTTGCCAAGATAATATATTTTCATATTTTGGCTAACAAAATTATAAATAGAGAAGTTTTATATATGTAAAATAAAAGTCAGGACGCACCAAGTGCGTTATGGTAAAGAATTTTCATTACAATGTTTTTAATAGCAAATATGTGTGTTTTTTTTTTAAGAAAGCAGGCATCAAATTTGGCTACCAGTATAACCTATATAGTAGAAACAATGTGCCACGTCTCATCAAAATAACTTTATTGTTTCAAAATGTACAAAAATTTCCGAAGGTAAACTTAAAGTGTTCCTGAAAAAACTGGATTCTTGGTCAACCTATATATATATATATATATATATATATATATATATATATATATATATATATATATATATATATATATATATATATATATATATATATATTAGTATTTTAAGGGTAATTACGACCAAAACTGAGGGCTTAGAAATTCAAGAAAGTAGCTTTGTATTAAAAACTATATATTTCGGTTTCCCTTGAAACCATCTTCAGGTGTGCTGAAACTTAACAAACTGAGATAGTTTTGGCGGCATGTTGTGCAATGTTTTCCACTCCAGTATGCTTTGGTAGACTTTATTTAGCCGCACCTGCATTTACCTTAGTGACATTTGGTTATGTTTATCTTTAAAAGCTTTATTATGTATTAATATTGAAATTAAGTTAGTACAAAATTAAGATTATCACAATTTAAATAACATAAAATTTTATCAAAATAACTTTGTAATTTTCGGAGATAATATTTTTTCGAACGAAAACTCAAAATTTTCCCGGAAAACCTTGCCTGATTTCCGTGGCTAACGAACTCATCCAAGCTATTAATAAAAGAATGGTACTTGCCGAGTTTCATCAAAATCTATTAATTACTTTTTTTGAGTTATCGGTGTGATACATATATATATGAATATATATATATATATATATATATATATATATATATATATATATATATATACATATATATATATATATATATATATATATATATATATATATCAACATATAAAAATTGAAACTGATCTCAGGTATGGGTTCTAGTGGTCCTAGTTCGCGCTCACTTGAAAACATTTTTGCCAAGTCTCACCATCGATACCTCTCTATTAGTAAATTTTTTGAAATAAAAAATCACAAAAAAATTCTTTTAATAAAAATTCGCCAAATAATGTCCCTTTTCAGTACAATTATTAGACTGATTTCTCATAAAATTCGTGATAAAAGTTGTAGGTTAGAATTTTACGGTGGTTCAGAGGTAAGAACCTCTGCCTCTGAACCGAAGGGTACTGGGTTCGATCCCAGGGTTCTTCTTTAACTTGTTCAGTACAAACTGTAGCATCAACATCAACCGAGGTTCTGGAATTTTATTTGAGCAAGTTGAATGTCTACACGTTTCGCCCTTCGGAGGGGGCGTAAAACCGTCGGTCCCGTATCCATGCGATGTTGGGCACGTTAAATATCCCTACCCTCCTTACAGAAAGGCAGAGGTTCGGCAAAATTTCCAGGATAGTGAGGTGAAACTGCTCCCTGGCGTCGGTGATTGGCCATATTCGCGGAAATAGGCCGACGTTAAAGAAACAAACACACACACACACAGCTTATAGATTCACATACAAGAAATGTGGTTGGATACAAAAATCAAATAAAAATGTCAAAACGTATACCTAGAAGCGACCAAGGTGTTTTACCTCTTAGTAAGTATTGACTCATTGTCTTGTAAATTACTTAGAAAATCAGGATGCAACATTTAAGTTTGACTTATTATGTATTATATATTAAACAACCTTGACCTGTAAATAGTGTGGATGTAACAGTAATAAAATTAGACTACAGATTGCACATGACATGTTTTCTCACAAGATATTAAATGCAGGTAAATGGTGTGTTAAAAGTTTACAAAACATCCACATCCTGTTCATATAAGGAGTGATATGTTTAGAATACTAGTTAGTTATTTAATGACAGAATCAAGGTGGTATAATGGCTACATGTAAATAAAGTACATAAATGGCCGACTAGATCATTGTATTACATATAAGATTAAATTGGTGGGCGCATTTGAATGTACACTGCATAGTTAATTAAGTACGTTTCTCTAGTTTTGTTTACAGATACCGTACTTTGAGATAAATTATATATTTCGTATTAAATATTACCTTTTAAAGTACCTATGTTTTTATTTTACCTAAGCGCATTAGCACATTTAGGAAAAGTTCGGGCCGCAGCAAGTGCGTTAGGGTAGTGAATTTTTATTAAATACTTCAAATTTTAATAACCTAATTTTCTATAAACTAAAAAAGTTGAATCCTAGTATGTAGTAAGGTCTTTCCCAAGGCAACATATTCACCAAATTCATTAAAATAACTTTGTAATTTTCGGAGAAAATAATTTTTTTCGAAAGAAAACTCAGTATTTTAATAACTCAATTTTCTATAAACTTAGAAAGTTGAATTTTGGTGTGTGGTAAGGTCTTTCCTGGGCAAATATATGCGTTAAATTTCATTAAAATATCTTTGTAATTTTTGAAGAAAAAGTTTTTTCAAAATAAAACTCAAAATTTTCCCGGAAAACGTTGTCCACTCATCCAAGCCATTAATAAAGGAAAGGCATCTGCTGAGTTTCATCGAAGTCGGTTAATTATTTTTTGGTATATATATATATATATATATATATATATATATATATATATATATATATATATATATATATATATATATATATATATATATATATATATATATACAGAGGGTTATTCAACACCAAATTGTAAAAAATAATAATGATAATAAATATTTAACTATGAATATTCAGTCACAACTCCTTAGTCTTTAAGAAATGTGAGGTTGTATCTAAATCACACCAATATCATACTAATAATATTTTTAGGTGAATTAAAAAAAAATTCACTAATAGAGAGGTATCGATGGTGAGACTTTGCGAACTAGGACTCCTAGAACCCATATCCGGGGCAGGTCAGGTCAGGTCAATTTCTAAATGTTTATATATATATATATATATATATATATATATATATATATATATATATATATATATATATATATATATATATATATATATATATATATATATATGTCCAGCCAACGTCATTAACTCCGCACCGTAAACTCTTTCGAGAGCCACAGTGGCAATCTGGACATGCCGTAGACTCCTATGAAAAACATGGCGGCTAAATCCCAAGATGGTATATTATGGCTAAACCCATGGTCATATATGCATCTATGGTATGGTCGCTAAAAATGGGCCAAGCCTCAACACAAAGCAAATTGCCAAAATTGCAGAGGCTGATCAGTCCTGGACTAACGAGAGCTATGGCACCATAACTTAAAGCTGCAATAGAGGTAATGCTGAATATTACTTCACTTCAGATATGCGTGAAGAAGGAAGCAGCACTTAGTACCTTAAAACTATTTTAAGCAGATAAATTCAAAGTAGGAGACTTGGTTAGCCGCTTGAAGATCCTGGAAATTATGCCATTTAAGTCACTCACCAAACCAACAGATCAAATGTCAGCTAAACTGGACTTTATAGTTCCATTTGACGTGGTCATAAGTAACCACCAAGCATGGGACAGAGACAACAAAATACTGGCAAACAACTCATTTGTATGGTATACAAACAGGTCTAAACAAATGGAGGGAGCAGGACTGGGAACAAGAGGACCTAACTTTAGACTCACTTAGTCGCTAGAAAAAACTTCCACCATCTTCCAAGCAGAAATGCTTTATATAAATCTGTGTGCACAGGAGTGCATACAAATAAGATACATAAATCTTTAAAAACCGAGTCTGAACTGACCTGGGACCGCAAAAATCCGTGAGGCAATCGGCGAACAACAAAGTAACTTTGATGTGGATATTAGGGCGTCAAGCATTGAAGGACATGAGGGAGTAGATAGCCTTGCAAAAAGGGCAGCAACATCATACTATGGGCCAGAGCCCTATTGTGGACTAACAAAAAACCATATAAGAAATGAACTTGGTAGAGCAACCAAATGCTGTCATACTGGAGGAAAACGCCAAGCTTAAGGAGGGAAAAGGGTTCATCACCTGTTTCTTGAATTGAACAAGAACGACTTGAGAATATTCACACGACTTTTCACAGTACACTTCCCGATAAGGTTTCACCTCATAAAGTTGGGTAAGGCAGGCAGTGAAAACTGCAGATACTGTACTGAATCTGCAGAAACAACAGAACACTTGTTATGTGCCTGCATGGCTCAGTTCTACAAATGGCTCAAATACCTTGGAGGGGTAACTGCAGAAAATGAGCTTTCACGCCTAATTTACAAATAAATTGTTGGTCGGAGGGATATCATGTATGGTATTTTTTGAAAGCTAATAATGTTGCCTTTAACATAAAAATACAATATACAGGATGTTCCATTTGAAAAAAATTAGCCCGACTTGAATTTTCAAAACTCGACCACCCTGTATAACGGCAAGTCATTTCAAACCAAGTACAAGCTATTGTTACGTTCAAGGATACGTTTTATGACACATTTAGTTTTTTTACAACGGATTCAGTTTTTGATAAGTAGTGGCCTAAATATGTGTATTTTTTCAAATTTAATCGCTTGCCATACCTTTATTATAAAGTTTAGGTCTAATAAACCTTATATCAAAATTATCTTAATAACCAGAAAAATTCATGTAAATAATATATATATATATATATATATATATATATATATATATATATATATATATATATATATATATATATATATATATATATATATATATATATATATATATATATATATATATATATATATATATATATATATATATATATATATATATATATATATATATATATATATATATATATATATATATGTGTGTGTGTGTGTGTGTGGGTGTGGGTGTGTGGGTGTTATTATTATTATTAACAATTACGATGGACTACTAAACAACATTTACTCAGAAAATGTCCGTTATCTCAGCATTCAATGCCACAGTAATGAGACTATATATTGCAAAATAACGTTCCATTTTCTACACTGCATAAAACTCTTTTATAACACCATTGTTTAACAAAGCCCTCTACGTAATGTTTCCCTGAATACTAAATAAATTCCTTATACAGTCGTGACTTCAGACGAATTTTGGAAACAGTCAAATATGGTCTAATGTCCTTTTCTTCAAGGAAAACATCCATTAGCGCATTGTATATCGTCGAGTTGGCAAGATTCAGCAAAAATTGCAAATTTTACTTATTGGCCCCAAGTCCGCTGACAATCCAGCATAAATATCTACCGCATACAAGGGTCTATTTAACAAACCAAGAAAAATACCCCTTATAAAATTCCATATATCCTTTGTTTTGGAACATTGCACGAAGAGATGCCAGGACGTTCCGATTATTTGGCACCAAGGACACAAGTCTAAATCTATCTTTCCTGCCCTATTCAGAAAAACCAGGTCCGCTAAGCGGTTCTTTGCTAGACGGAAAGCTATCGACTGTTGGTGGGAAACTGTTGGATGCTCTATAAAGCTCTTCCAGTAAACTGGATCATCAGACCAAGCTCCCTTTAAAGGAGCTCCGATTCGATAATGTTTGAGAGTTATTTCTTTGAGTAGGTCTCTCCTCTAATCCGTTGAAATATGCTTAATTTGTCCTCGTGAGTCAACAAATTGCCATGTGATGGAATCCAAGTAGTTGTTATCTACATCGTTCTGATTAATGAAGTGGGAGCTAAATTTATCTTTTAACTGTTGAAAATTTATCCGTAAGTTACACTTAAGATATGGATTGTAACCTGATATATTTAGATCCTGAAAGTCTACCCAGTTGTCGTTGTCAATTAGCTGAGATATTTTGTACAGACCTAAACTAAACCATAAGTTTGAAATTGTTAATTGAGCAAAATTTACAAGTCTACAGTCAATCAAGGGCAAGTCGCCAATCTTACATGATCTAAACAAATTTGCAGCATTTAATTCTATTATGTCAAGAGAGGCCATGACTTGATACAAAAAATTGGGGAGGTGATTATCTCTATATGGGGAGGGCTTCATGAAGAGAACTTGCCAGGTAAGGCCACAATTTCGATAGGTCGACAGAAAATATCGCGTCATTACTAACCACTTAAGTTCTTCTATGCAGGACAATAACTTACAGGCAAACAGTAATCGACACAACTTTACTTTACATTCGACATTAACCAAACGTAAACCACCATGTGATATAGGTAAGCAAAGATGCTGTTCTATGGCCCAGTGCTTTCTTCCACCCCAAAATAATTCAATTAGAAATTTGTGTACGCTTTTAAGAAAGTTTGGTGGTATTGGTAATACCTGAAATGAATACCATAGGGTGGGAGCTATAAATTGGTTAATTACTACAACCCTTCCTCTTCAAGAGAGGGATGGCAAAACATTTTTCCATTTTGTTGCTGAATTTCTGACTTTAGAAAAGATTAATTCTAAAATATCGTCATTAATTACATTTTTATCATTATTAAAAGTTACACCTAGAATATTAATGCTGTCTGAAGTCCATGAGATACCCAACGGTGTTTCAGTTGTGCCTTTGAAACGTCCGAGCCAAAAACCTTGACACTTATTTCTATTTAAAATTGCTCCAGAATTTACAGAATATATTTCGAAAACCTCTACTAGACAGACAAAGTCACCCTTTTCAGTTATTAAAACACTTACATCGTCTGCGTATGCTGACACTTTTAGATAATTAATTTCTCCAATGGGGCCAGGAAGTCTTAGACCGGTAAGTTTTTGTCTCAAGAGATTCAGCAAAGGTTCCAAAGAGAGTGAAAAAAGAACGTCTGAGAGTGGACATCCCTGGCGTATACCCTTCTTTATAATAATTGGCGATGTCAAAAATTTTGCTATTCTTATCATACATATGCCACTGGTGTACAAAAGATTTATTAATTTGATAAGATACGGACCAAATTTATAGAGTCTTAAAAGTGTGAAAATGTAGCTGTCTGTGATGTTGTCAAAAGCATTTTGTTGATCAAGAGAAACAATTGCTGCACCCTCATTTTTAGTGAATTTTCTTAAAAAAAATTCACTAATGAGGAGATCCCGACTTTTGAATTTTGGAAAAATTTCTTCAAATGAGCGCTAATTAGGCCCCCCAGAAAACATATCCGGGGTCAGTTTCAATTTTTATATGTTTATATATATATATATATATATATATATATATATATATATATATATATATATATATATATATATATATATATATATATATATATATATATATATATATATATATATATATATATATATATATATATATATATATATATATATATATATATATATATATTCATATATATATGTATCACACCGATAACTCAAAAAATAATGGGCTGATTTTGATCAAATTTGGTGAAAAAATTCCTTTTGCAAATGGCTTGGATGAGTTCGTTAGTCAGGAAAATCTGCCCAGGTTTTCCCGGAAAATTTTGTGTTTTCTTTCGAAAAAAATTTATATCTTAAATTTAGCTATGTAGGTTAAAAGACAAAAAAGTTATAGGCATTTAAAAATAAATAAATTGGGGTTTTCCTCAAAACGTCAAAGTGGCGATTTAAAATGTCAAAATTGGCAACATTTAGGCAAATAACTTAAATCTAATACGGGCTATAGAAATAAAATGTCTCAAGAAGGATGTTTTACAAACCCTTAAGTCTTAGTTTCAACCGTCATAGTCCTTCATTTTACTAAAATATTTGCAAAAAATTCATTTCAAATAGACCCTTTCTCTGATGCTTGGCAGTAGCCTTAGCTATAGAGTTTATCATTTAATGGTATATAATTTTTGTCGAATTTTCGTAAAAAACTAATAAAGCTCAATATATCCGTTATTATATAAGATATGAAGAAAATTTGTATATATTAATTATAGGGTGTCTTGAGCTACATCTTAAAATAATATTTCTGAAATCACAGGTGGCCCATAAGTCGTTGGTGATACAAATTTCCTTTTTTTAATCAAACACGCCTTATGTTATTGCATTTTTGCATTTTCCATCGAAATATAATGCATATTTGTAAGAAAATAAATTCTGGACGCAGCAAGTGCGTTATGGTAGCGAATTTTGATCAAATGTTTCATATTTGAACAGCTCAATTTGCTATTAACCTATAAGGTTGACCAAGAAACGTGTTTTTTCGGGAACATTTTAAGTTTACTTTTGGAAATTTTTGTACATTTTCACACAATAAAGTTATTTTAATGGAACATGGCACATTGTTTTTACTATATAGGTTATACTGGTAACCAAATTTGATGCCTGCTTTCTTAAAAAAACACACATATTTGTTATTAAAAAGATTTTTATGAAAATTCACTACCATAACGCACTTGCTGCGTCCCGAGTTTTTCTTGTTTACATAGGTAATAATGTCACGAAATAGATGTAAGGAGTCATAAATTGATCTGCCTGGAACACAGTAACTTTGATCCTCCTGAACTAAAGTATTTATTACTTTGGAAATTATAACAGAAATTGACTTTGAAATGATCTTATAATCCGTCGTCATGACAGATACAGGTCGCCAGTTTTTTAAAAGTAATGGGTCACCCTTCTTGAACAATAAAGAGATAACGGATGATCTTGCAGTACGTGGTAAGAGATTTTTACTAATTGCCTCAGTAACCATTTCGAGAAACCTATACTTTATTTTATCCCAAAAATGGAGATAAAATTATGGTGTCAAGCCATCAATTCCAGAAGCCTTCTTGGCTTCAGACTCGATGCCTATTTGCCTATATATATATATATATATATATATATATATATATATATATATATATATATATATATATATATATATATATATATAATTCTGATTACACATTTACTTCTAATGTATGAGTTGCGTGAAAGTATTTATAACAAATAGTAATAGATTTTCATTAAGTGGCAGCCAAGTCACTTCAAGACGTGGCACATTGATACCAATGTTTATTATCCCCCATAACAAAATTTAGATTTTTCTCCTTTTTCCCACGACTGACAAATTACAAAGGTAATACCAAAGAGTCGCTATTTATTTGTGACTAATTCTTCGTTAACAGTGCATGAAATTGAACTATTATCAGTTTCATTCAAACCAAATAGTAGCGAATGTCGTAATTCTATCTAATGATAAATTGAGAAGAAATGTGTACTACATAATCTAATTTCATTCACATTCACGGTTATTTACATCATTATTTTAAAAAAACAGACATCTCGTCGACAGTATATAACAAGCCTAACATTTTGTAAATAAGGCAAAAGATCCCCTAGGATTCAAAATAAAGGGAAAATAATTCATATTTTTTGGTTGAATGGTAAATGTAGAAAAGCTGATCTTATGCAAACAGCAAGGTTTAAATAGGTTTTCTTTCGAAAACGGTTGATTTAGCGTCATTCAACAATTATACCTTTTTTGTTACGAAAATACGAGAAAATACTATTTTCTAATCAAAGGTCTCCTAGAGATGCTAACAAAAAGTATTTTATGACATGAGGGGTACCACAAGCAGCGCCCTCTATCCACTAGATCCAAATTGGGATTTAATTATTACTTATTTCCACATCGTCAATAGGTGTGGAAATATGCCATGGGAGACAAAAATTTAAAAAATTTGTTTTCGCTTAAACGTCGTAAAAAGTGTCAAAACATATAGAAAACATGATTTAGGAACGAAAATTTTCTGTCGGTCTGTATGTCTGTCTTTGTAGCCACGATAACTTTAGAACAAATTGAGGTATGGTCTTCAAATTTGGTGTACAGTTAGCGCCCGACAAACGAACGGTTCGGATTGTTTTTGTGTAAAATCGCTCCAGGGGGTAGGGGATGATTTGTGGATGATTTGGTAAAAATTGACATTTTGCACTCGAGTAATATAAGGGTTGTAGGGTTTGTTTATTAGAAAACTTGTAATTTCATCAAACATCTGCTATTCAGTGCTGAAATTAAATCAGAAGTTGATTGTGTGGGGGTGGAATATCGACGACAGAAATTTCGAAAAATTGTTTTTTGCTGAAACGGCGTAAAAAATCTCAAAACATATAGAAAACTTGTTACTAAAAAAAAATTGTTTTGTCTGACGGTCGGTCTGTGGGCCTGTCCGTCTGTCTGTTAGTAGGCCCAATAACTTTGAAACGAATTGAGATATATTTAAATTTAAATTTAAATTGAGATATATTTTCAATTGTTTTTGCGTAAAATCTCTTCGGGGGTTAGGGGATAAATGAGGGATGATTTGGTGAAAATTGCCATTTTTTCGTTAAAACTCGAGCAATATAACGTTTCAGAAGTTTATGGATACAGGCATAAAGACATTTTAGTGACATTCTAGACACAAGTTGGTTTTGTAGAGACTAGTACATACCAAATTTTAAGTTTCTAGCTTTATAGAAAATTGAGTTTATTTATACGCAAATATCAAAACTTTGGAAGAAAAAGCTAACAATTAATTTTATAAATGTCGTAGTTTTAACTATTAGAAAGTTAGAAAATAATTCATTTGACTTTTCAATATACTTACACAGACACAATTATACCATACGATTGAGGTCATTCTTTTTCACAAAAGCTCAGCTTATCATTCAATAATACACATTACATTTTCAATACCTATATATGAAACCAATTTTGAAAAAGAAATTTCAATAATTTAGGAAATAAGATTTGATCATAGTAAATATGTTAAAATAATATATAAGATGATAGACAGACAATAATGCAAATTAGCGCCTAATCTAATTTATTCAAATAGAGAGAGACAAAAAAGATAACAAATATGTTTTGATAACTTATTTTGGAAAATTTCAAAAATTTTAAAGACCAGTACAAATAAAAATAGCTTTTAAATCTTAAAACACGACCGCGACCTGCTATTTATCGCAAAAGAAAAATTATGTTTTTTGATAAAACTTGGAACCCATAAATTAGCGTGTACACACTGTAACACAATCTACATCGGCCAAACTTCTATAAGTTTTAATAACAGATACAGGGAACATATTTCTGCACTTAGAAATAACTACCCTGACGAATCTACATTTGCAAAACATACTATTGATACTTAACATAGATCCACAGTAAGTAACCGCATGGAGCCACTACATTTTTCTAACGACAAGCACAAACTTGACTTTTGAAGTTTTGTGAGTATAGAGACACATACACAACACTAACTACCTTGTTTTAATTGAGCAAGCTGATTTGACGAATTCCCGTTTCTTGGAAACTTTTTTAATGTAAATATATCAAATAAAATACCTTGTAATAGGTTGATGTGCTGGAGTCCATATTTTTGTTATATAGAACCCGCTTTATTGCTGTTATTGTTAATTAGTTATTTTATTATTTCGATTGATGTTATGATTATTGTTTTTATAAGTTGATTATAAATACAGATGTAGATATTTATTCTCTGGCTTCACAACTGTTGATTTTCTTCTCTGTAACCGGTTTCGCTGTTTGACAGCATCATCAGGCAGGATACAATTGAATTTATTTATACGTTTTCCTGGCAACTACAAATAAAAACTCGAAACCGGTTACAGAGAAGAAAACCAACACCTGTAAAGCTAGAGAATAAGACTCTACATCTGTATTAAGCATTGAACAGTTTTACCAAGTAAGAGCAGAAGAATTTATGAACTGAAAGTAGATTCTATTTTCATATTAAATAATATTAACATACATCACAGACATAAATATGTCATCTGCAATTTTTATTATGTTTTTTTTTTCTTCTAAGGAATTTTGGATCAAAACACCATAACATAGCAACGAGTGTTTATTTATAGTTGTCAGGAATACGTATAACTAAATTTAATTTTTTTCCCGTCTATGATGCTCTCAAGCAGCAAAACTGGTTACAGAGACAAAAACAAACATTTGTGAAGCCAGATAAGTAGTCTCTATATCTGTATTTAGTGTGGTACGGTTTCACTCTAAAACTGACCCCAGATATGGGTTCCAAAGGACCCAGTTCGCACTCAAAATTCAAAAGTCGTGATCACCTCAATAGCGAAGTTCCTCTAGGAAAATTAGCCAATAACAATGAATATAACTGATACAAGCAAATTGTACTGGAATGCGAATTCATTCATTAGACTGATTAGATGAAGACTAGAGTCATCAGCGAGGTATAACCACAATGAATAAATGACAAGCACGGCTGCTTTTGGACCATCAAACGGCGGCAAGCGAAATCCCACCATGGTCTTTAAAGATGTTAAAAAGCATATAAACGAGACTCTCACTGTTATAGACGAGATTTAGTTGTCAGTAGTGTGATACGCAAGGTAAGATAAAGTATACAGTGTGTTGTGTGGGTGTGTTCACTTTCTATGTACATATACATACATTGTTAAAGATTGGATATTACACGGTGAGTTACACATATCTGTCAGTAGATGTAAGAGATAGGCTAACTGACGAACGGCACCGAAATTATACCCAATATTAATATTACTTATTGTTTAAAAAGGGAGAAAACAAGAATATTTAAATAATAAGAAATCAATAATACTCTAAAGTTCACGTAGATATAAATTTACCCAACAAATAAGCTTATTTATTATAGGCACAGAATACGTACATTTTAAAAGCATTGTAATGGAATATTTGTCAACGGATTAGTTCACGAATTCAAAAACTATGGACGCAGCAAGTGCGTTATGGTAGTGAATTTTCATAAAAATATTTTTTAATAGCAATAATGTGTGTGTGTGTGTTTTTTTTAAGAAAACAGGCATCAAATTTGGTTACCAGTATAACCTATATAGTAAAAACAATGTGCCATGTTTCATCAAAATAACTTTATTGTTTGAAAATGTACAAAAATTTCCGAAAGTAAACTTGTTAATGTTCCCGAAAAAACTCGTTTCTTGGTCAACCTTATAGGTTATTAGCAAATTGAGCTATTCAAATATGAAGCATTTGATCAAAATTCGCTACCATAACGCACTTACTGCGTCCAGAATTTTTTCTTACAAACATGCATTATATTTCGATGGAAAATGCAAAAATGCAATAACATAATGCGTGTTTAATTTAAAAAAAAAATTTGTATCACCAACGACTTATGGGCCAGCCTGTGATTGTAGAAATATTTTTTAAGATGTACCTCGAGACACCCTATAATTAATATATACATTTTTTTTCATATCTTGTATAATAACAGATATATTGAGCTTTATTGATTTTTTACGAAAATTCTACAAAAATTATATTATGCCATTAAACTCTATAGCTAAGGCTACTGCCAAGCATCGGAGAAAGAGTCTATTTAAAATGAATTTTCTGGAAATATTGTATTAAAATGAAGGACAATGATGGTTGAAACTAAGACTTCAGGATTTCTAAAACATTCTTCGTGAGACATTTTATTTCCATAGCCCGTATTAGATTCAAGTTATTTGCATTTCCATAGCCCGTATTAGATTCAAGTTATTTGCCTAAGTGTTGCCAATTTTGACGTTTAGATCGCAACTTTGACGTTTTGTGGAAAACCCCAATTTATTTTTCTTTAAATGCCTATAACTTTTTTGCCTTTTGACCTACAGAGCTAAATTTTGGTAGGCCACTTACCTATAAGGACATAAACCCGTGTACTAAATTTGGTTGCCCTTACTTTGTGAGTTACACAGATATACATTTTTTAGAAAGAAAACACAAAATTTTCCTGGAAAACCAGGGACGATTTTCCTGGCTAACAAACTCATCCAAGCCATTTGCTAAAGGAAGGTATTCACCAAATTTAATCAAAATCGGCCCATTATTTTTTGAGTTATCGGTGTGATACATATATATATATATATATATATATATATATATATATATATATATATATATATATATATATATATATATATATATATATATATATATATATATATATATATATATATATATATATATATATATATATATATATATATATATATATATATATATATATATATATATATATATAAACATATAAAAATTGAAACTGACCCCGGATATATGTTCTGGGGGGCCTAATTAGCGCTCATTTCAAGAAATTTTTTCAAAATTCAAAAGTCGGGATCTCCTCATTAGTGAATTTTTTAAAGTAAATTCACTAAAATTCTACAGTTTTATACAAATATTTAATTAAACAGCCATTGAGACACGGGTTAGTAAGTTTGGCAAGCTAGTATAATTAAAATAGTTAAAATAAAGCCATAAGAAGATTATCTGAATAAAAAAATTAAATAAAGGAATTAAAAAATATACCGTAAACTTAAACACAATTTTGAAACAATTAAGTAGGTTTTGTGTTGTCTTAAGAATCAAGTCTAAAGTCTGTAAATATTACTATCATAACAATATTAATTACTACACTTTGTACATATTTTGTACTTTTGCTGTCCTGGCTTATAAATAAGGAAATAACTGAAACAAATTGAAGATCACAGTCTGCTTACTATTAAGTTTTATACAAATTTCTATAGGGTGTCTAAGAATTTCTAAATACCTGTACGTTATTTTAATTTTTCATTAGCGAATTTTTATTTAAAAAAAAATATGTGTGTGTGTGTGTGTGTATCTATGTATCCATCCGATTACGCAAACCTACTTAACTGGTTTTAATGAAACTCGGCACGTATCTTCACTTTATTAATAGCTTGGATGAGTTTGTTAACCAGCCCGATCTAACCATTTTGTCCACGAAAAATTCCACTTTTCTGAAAAAAATTATGTACAAAAAAATAACAAAGATATTTCGATGAACTTTGGTAGAGATGCTGCCCTGGTAAATACTTTACTATGTACCAAAATTGTCGGGTAATAGCAAATGAGTTATTAAAATTTGAAACATTTAATGACAATTCGCTACCATAATGCAATTGCTGCGTCCCGAATTTTATGTTAAATTAGTAGTTAATAATAGTATATTCAAAGTCTTACACACATAAAAATCTACTTATAACAGGAAAAATCTTTACTAGAAGTTACTGAGATAGGTAATGGATCAATTTTTCAATCAAAAATTAATTACCTAATTAACATTTAGAAAAATGACACTTTTAGCATGGAAGACCAATTCTGGATATTTAAAATCAATCACTCTTATTACACAGCTGTAATTAAAGCTTTATCTTATTAGCTGCATTCCTCTAAAAATATTCTTTGGTTATTATAATTATTAATAACACAAAGTTAAGAACCTCGGTGGTTCAGGGGTAAGAACGTGTGCCTCTGAACCGAAGGATACTGGGTTCGATCCCAGGGTACTCCTTTCACTTTTTCAGTACAAACTGTAAAATTAACATCAACCGAGGTTCTGGCATTGTATTTGAGCAAGTTGAATGTCTGCACGTTCCACCCTTCGGAGAGGGCGTAAAGCCGTCGGTCCCGTCTCCATGCAATGTTGGGTACGTTAAATATCCCTACTCTCCTTACAGAAAGGCAGGGGTTCGCCAAAAGTTCCAGGATAGTGAGGTGAAACTGCTCCCTGGCGTCGGTGATTGGCCATAGTCGCGGAAATAGGCCGACGTAAAAGAAACAAAAACACACCCACACACACACACACACACACAAACAAAATAACACAAAGGTACTTTACCCTAACATCGTTACATCGCTTAATACTAAACTTTGTGTTATTTAAATTAAATTTACTACGAGGTACAAATAAAAAATTTAACAGACTTTCCTGCATCACCGTTTTGAACGTTGTATAATATTTAAAATTATGTGAATATTTAAAATTAAATTAGTCTAAAATGGGTTTAGAAAGCAATTCAAAATCAAGAAAATATAATTTAATAATAGTGTAATACCCTATTAAAGTAATATATGAAATGTCAGGTGGAGTAGAAAACAAATTAGCACAAGATTTAATTTATGTATAATATTAGAAACAAGAAGAAAATAAACTTGTTTCGGTGACTTTGGAAACATTTCAGAAAATATTTTGAAACCTTTAGATGCTAGCTAGTGCAAATACGAATGTGGCTTACGAATCTTACAACACGACAGATGATTCATCACCGAAGTGAAAGAACAGTCGTGTTTTTTGTTTATTAGTTGGCTGTACACATTGTAACGCAGTCTACATCGGTCAACCTTGTAGAAGTTTTAACATTCTATACAAAGAACACAATTTTAAATACTATGAGCTATAAATAAAAAAATAACAGATTTTTCTGCATCGCCCTTTTGAACATTGTATAATATTTAAAATAATGTGAAGAGTTAAAAATAAATAGTGTGAAATGAGTTTAAAAAAATTCTAATGAAACAAGTATAATTTAATAATAGTTGTCCTATTAAAATAATATATAAAATGACAGACGGAGTAGAATACTAATTAGCACGGGATTTAATTTATCCAAATATTAGAGAGAAAAGAAAATAAACTTCTTTCGGTGACTTTGGAAACCTTTCAGAAAATATTTTGAAGCCTTTAAATGCTAGCTGGTGCAAATACGAATATTACAACACGGCACATAATACATTACTGGAGGTGAAAGAACACTCGTGTTTTATGTTTATTAGTTGGCTCTACACATTTTAACGCAGACTACATCGGTCAACCTTGTAGAAGTTTTAACATTCGAAACAAAGAACACAATTTTAAATACTGTGAGCTATAAATTTAAAAAAAATAACAGACTTTCTTGCATCACCTTTTTGAACGTTGTATAATATTTAAAATTATGTGAAGATTTAAAATCAAATTAGTCTGAAATGAGTTAAAAAATAGTGCTGAAAATGGAATCATAACTTGCACATGGCTGTGATAATCTAGTCTCCTCAGAAAGACATTCTCCTGAAATGAATTTAGGGTCCATGACTTGACCACAAAAAATATTCTTATTCCTGTACCCGCAATTTTCTGAAATGATATGTAACTTGAATTTTAACGAAAAAATGTCAATTTTCACTAATTCACCCCTCATTTATCCCCTACCCCATAGCGATCTTAGTCAAAAACAATTCGAAGCCGTCCTTTGTCGGGTGCTAACTGGATACCAAATTTAAAGATAATTCAATTGGTCCAAAAGTTATTGTGCCTACTAACAGACAGACATACAGGCCGACAGTCCGGCAGACAGAGAGACAAATTAATTTTCGTTCCAGAATCAAGTTTTTTTATGTTTTGAGACTTGTTACGTCGTTTAAGCAAAAAAAAAATCGAAATTTCTGTCGCCGATATTCCACCCCCACACAACTTCAAAATATGTGGTTGTCATGGCAAAAACCCGAATCATGGTTTGTGATTTTTTTTTTTTTTTTAATGTCAACAACACACCACGAGGGCTTACAGCCTAAATACTATCGTACCGTGGGTGTTGACAAGGAGGAAAGAGGCAGCTTGTTAATTCTGGACTTGAAGGTTTGGAGGTTCGGAGGAGAAGGAAAAACATGTGCCGGCAAGGAATTCCACAACTTGGAAGTCCTCGGGACAAAAGAGCGGGCATAACAAGATGTTCTATGTCTGGTGACCTGGACGTTAAAAGGATGCATTCGCTCTGTTCCCCTGGTAGATCTGCTGGGGGCAGCAGGTGGGGGAATTATGGAGGAAAGCTCCTCTGAGCAGTGCCCGTGCAGATATCTATAAAAGAGAGAGAGGTCACCAACGGCACGTCGGTGGGCAAGGGATGGAAGCCTTTGGGTGAGGGTAGCGTCACCAATGAGACGTATAGCTCTCTTTTGAATGGAGTCCAGGATACCGAGTGTAGAAGCGGCAGCTGAACCCCAGATGTGGGAGCAGTATTCGAGGTTTGGCCTTATTTGTGAAGTGTATAAGGTATAGAGATTAGTTGGTGAAAAGAATTTGCGAGCCCGGAAGAGGAAACCCAATTTCTTAGCAGCCGCTTCTGCAATTGATGTAACATGTTGGTGCCAATTAAGATTTCGATCCACAGTAATGCCAACAAGAGAAAAGGACTCATTACTTTGAATAACTTGGTTGTTCATTGTGATGGGTCTAGGGCTGCTGTATCTCTTGTGAGAAAGAAAGCAAGACTTAGTTTTGGTGGGGTTGAATTGTACAAGATTTCTACTTCCCCAGTCTAATATTTTTTGGAGGTCTACGGAGACAGAACCCTCCATGAGTCTGCGATCCTCATCTAATTGGGCTAAAGACACAGGCTTAGAATATTGTATGTTTGAGTGGAGGGTGCTGTCGTCCGCGTAACTGTGAACTGGGTTGGATGTGCTAGAGAGGAGGTCGTTGATGTGGAAAAGAAACAAAGTAGGGGCTAAAGCTGAACCTTGAGGAACTCCTGCATTAATTGGATACAGTTTAGAGGAATGGCCATCCACAACAACAGATATGCTCCTGTTGGAGAGGAAATTTGCTGTCCAGGTACAAAGTTTTGGTGGTAGGCCATAGGCCGGAAGTTTATTAAGCAGCGCTGCGTGCCAGACCTGGTCGAATGCTTTGGATATGTCTAGAGCAACAATCTGGGATTCACCATGTTGTTCCATAGACTTGTTCCAAGAATGGGTGACAAAGGAAAGGAGGTCGGCAGTCGATCTGCGCTGACGGAATCCATACTGCCTGTCGTGGATTAGACTGTGTTTTTCAAGGAATTTTAGTAGTTCGGTGTTTATATACTTTTCCATCACTTGATTGGTCGCCTGAAGCCTTGGTTAACTAACCGTTCGTTAAATATTTAATGGAGCTTTGTGAAACTGAGCATTATTCTTACCACACCATTCCACACCATATATCCCTTACTGCGTCGGTGTTTTTTCTGTAACTTAGAGAAATCACCTTTGTTTATTATCGATAATTAGTGTTAACATTGCGTAACAATTTAATGTAAGACTTCGAAATAATAAATATATTTGGACTTCCTGATTTACCAAAAGAGTCATCTAGGACACTCGATCTTGTTTCTAGACACTGCGCAGACATAATGACGGCTAATAAGGCAATTTTGACTTCAGACAACGGTCATGTTATATTAGAAGACACCTTAATCATTGTGGCGACACACTGACTATTTTTCCATCTACGATAAACATATTGTTTTAGTCTTTCTAAAATACCTTGTGATAAAAACGCCAATATTCAGACGTTTCGCGTATTTAAAAATTAAATTTTATTCATGATATTTTATATGTATTTTTCTTCTTTAACGTCGGTCTATTTCCGCGATTATGGCCAATCACTAACGCCAGGGAGCAGTTTCACCTCACTATCCTGAAAATGTTGCCTAACCCTTGTATTTTGTAAGAAAGGTAGGGGTATTTAACGTACACAGCATGGCATGGTACACGGGACTCGACGGCTTTACGTCCCAACTTTTTGTGTCAACAAAAATGTTGTGTCAAAATATATGTTTCTGGAGATATTTGCAGAAAAGGCATCTGGCCCAAGAGGCAGCTACAAAAGAACAGTAATTACTCTATTTATAGAGATCTCTAAGGGGCGACATATATATATATATATATATATATATATATATATATATATATATATATATATATATATATATATATATATATATATATATATATATATATATATATATATATATATATATATATATATATATATATATATATATATATATATATATTTCGAACGAAATTTTGTAAATGTTTCTTCTTTAATTTTTCCAAGTTCAATTTTGAAACGCGCTTTATATGTAAGTATTTAAAATTTAAAAATTCATGGCTTTGTGTAACTGCCTTTTGTATATAGACATTTACGAATGGGTCCAAATGAAGTTGCTCCAGATCTTTTATGAATGTTCTGGGTGCATAATGATTGTTGTGGACATTATAAACGGAATTATGCGAACCTTGTTTTGCTTCCACTGTTTCGATTTCTATTGCAACAGGTGTAGGTATATTTGTCTATTTTCTATTTAATGGAGCTTTGTGAAACTGAGCATTATTCTTACCACACCATTCCACACCATATATCCCTTACTGCGTCGGTGTTTTTTCTGTAACTTAGAGAAATCACCTTTGTTTATTATCGATAATTAGTGTTAACATTGCGTAACAATTTAATGTAAGACTTCGAAATAATAAATATATTTGGACTTCCTGATTTACCAAAAGAGTCATCTAGGACACTCGATCTTGTTTCTAGACACTGCGCAGACATAATGACGGCTAATAAGGCAATTTTGACTTCAGACAACGGTCATGTTATATTAGAAGACACCTTAATCATTGTGGCGACACACTGACTATTTTTCCATCTACGATAAACATATTGTTTTAGTCTTTCTAAAATACCTTGTGATAAAAACGCCAATATAAAATCGAAATTTCTGTCGCCGATATTCCACCCCCACACAACTTCAAAATATGTGGTTGTCATGGCAAAAACCCGAATCATGGTTTGTGATTTTTTTTTTTTTTTTTAATGTCAACAACACACCACGAGGGCTTACAGCCTAAATACTATCGTACCGTGGGTGTTGACAAGGAGGAAAGAGGCAGCTTGTTAATTCTGGACTTGAAGGTTTGGAGGTTCGGAGGAGAAGGAAAAACATGTGCCGGCAAGGAATTCCACAACTTGGAAGTCCTCGGGACAAAAGAGCGGGCATAACAAGATGTTCTATGTCTGGTGACCTGGACGTTAAAAGGATGCATTCGCTCTGTTCCCCTGGTAGATCTGCTGGGGGCAGCAGGTGGGGGAATTATGGAGGAAAGCTCCTCTGAGCAGTGCCCGTGCAGATATCTATAAAAGAGAGAGAGGTCACCAACGGCACGTCGGTGGGCAAGGGATGGAAGCCTTTGGGTGAGGGTAGCGTCACCAATGAGACGTATAGCTCTCTTTTGAATGGAGTCCAGGATACCGAGTGTAGAAGCGGCAGCTGAACCCCAGATGTGGGAGCAGTATTCGAGGTTTGGCCTTATTTGTGAAGTGTATAAGGTATAGAGATTAGTTGGTGAAAAGAATTTGCGAGCCCGGAAGAGGAAACCCAATTTCTTAGCAGCCGCTTCTGCAATTGATGTAACATGTTGGTGCCAATTAAGATTTCGATCCACAGTAATGCCAACAAGAGAAAAGGACTCATTACTTTGAATAACTTGGTTGTTCATTGTGATGGGTCTAGGGCTGCTGTATCTCTTGTGAGAAAGAAAGCAAGACTTAGTTTTGGTGGGGTTGAATTGTACAAGATTTCTACTTCCCCAGTCTAATATTTTTTGGAGGTCTACGGAGACAGAACCCTCCATGAGTCTGCGATCCTCATCTAATTGGGCTAAAGACACAGGCTTAGAATATTGTATGTTTGAGTGGAGGGTGCTGTCGTCCGCGTAACTGTGAACTGGGTTGGATGTGCTAGAGAGGAGGTCGTTGATGTGGAAAAGAAACAAAGTAGGGGCTAAAGCTGAACCTTGAGGAACTCCTGCATTAATTGGATACAGTTTAGAGGAATGGCCATCCACAACAACAGATATGCTCCTGTTGGAGAGGAAATTTGCTGTCCAGGTACAAAGTTTTGGTGGTAGGCCATAGGCCGGAAGTTTATTAAGCAGCGCTGCGTGCCAGACCTGGTCGAATGCTTTGGATATGTCTAGAGCAACAATCTGGGATTCACCATGTTGTTCCATAGACTTGTTCCAAGAATGGGTGACAAAGGAAAGGAGGTCGGCAGTCGATCTGCGCTGACGGAATCCATACTGCCTGTCGTGGATTAGACTGTGTTTTTCAAGGAATTTTAGTAGTTCGGTGTTTATATACTTTTCCATCACTTGATTGGTCGCCTGAAGCCTTGGTTAACTAACCGTTCGTTAAATATTTAATGGAGCTTTGTGAAACTGAGCATTATTCTTACCACACCATTCCACACCATATATCCCTTACTGCGTCGGTGTTTTTTCTGTAACTTAGAGAAATCACCTTTGTTTATTATCGATAATTAGTGTTAACATTGCGTAACAATTTAATGTAAGACTTCGAAATAATAAATATATTTGGACTTCCTGATTTACCAAAAGAGTCATCTAGGACACTCGATCTTGTTTCTAGACACTGCGCAGACATAATGACGGCTAATAAGGCAATTTTGACTTCAGACAACGGTCATGTTATATTAGAAGACACCTTAATCATTGTGGCGACACACTGACTATTTTTCCATCTACGATAAACATATTGTTTTAGTCTTTCTAAAATACCTTGTGATAAAAACGCCAATATTCAGACGTTTCGCGTATTTAAAAATTAAATTTTATTCATGATATTTTATATGTATTTTTCTTCTTTAACGTCGGTCTATTTCCGCGATTATGGCCAATCACTAACGCCAGGGAGCAGTTTCACCTCACTATCCTGAAAATGTTGCCTAACCCTTGTATTTTGTAAGAAAGGTAGGGGTATTTAACGTACACAGCATGGCATGGTACACGGGACTCGACGGCTTTACGTCCCAACTTTTTGTGTCAACAAAAATGTTGTGTCAAAATATATGTTTCTGGAGATATTTGCAGAAAAGGCATCTGGCCCAAGAGGCAGCTACAAAAGAACAGTAATTACTCTATTTATAGAGATCTCTAAGGGGCGACATATATATATATATATATATATATATATATATATATATATATATATATATATATATATATATATATATATATATATATATATATATATATATATATATATATATATATATATATATATATATATATATATATATATATATATATATATATATATATATATATATATATTTCGAACGAAATTTTGTAAATGTTTCTTCTTTAATTTTTCCAAGTTCAATTTTGAAACGCGCTTTATATGTAAGTATTTAAAATTTAAAAATTCATGGCTTTGTGTAACTGCCTTTTGTATATAGACATTTACGAATGGGTCCAAATGAAGTTGCTCCAGATCTTTTATGAATGTTCTGGGTGCATAATGATTGTTGTGGACATTATAAACGGAATTATGCGAACCTTGTTTTGCTTCCACTGTTTCGATTTCTATTGCAACAGGTGTAGGTATATTTGTCTATTTTCTCTGCATATTTCTTACTCACATTGTTGTCTATATTATATATATTTATATATATATATATATATATATATATATATATATATATATATATATATATATATATATATATGTGTGTGTGTGTGTGTGTGTGTGTATATTGCAGTTACAAATTCAATTCTCATATTTGCAAAGTTATTATGTATCAAAAAATATATATTTTTAGCTCTACATTTGGGATATTGTTTGAAAGGGATGCATGTTTGTATAAACTTTGGTAAATTTTTTCTTCATCGATGAACTGAAAAACACGTTTATACATGTCATGCCCTCCTAGAAGAGAAAAGCTAATCATTAGATTTTCTGTATACAAAACATACTAATAAGTATTATATACTAATCCGTTCAAATTTAAATAATAAATTAAACCAGCAAACTATTAACTGACTCCATATTATACACCTACATATACAAAACAAATGTTTAGGTAATAGGTATAACAAGGTCATTGAGTTACGGGCGCCAACATGAGAAATATTAATGTTCGTGCACAAAATCCCCATACGATTATGTTTAAGCTTTTTTTTCAACGGTTAAATTTTAACATAGTATATATAATTTTTCTGATTTTAACATTTATTCTCGTAAAGTCCTTTGTATGATTTGATCATTTTGTATCTTCATCTGCGTCACAACAAGAAGTTTCGATTCTCAAATTCATCGGAATATGATTAGTCTGATTAATTAAACTTGATAAAAACATGAAATATATATATATATATATATATATATATATATATATATATATATATATATATATATATATATATATATATATATAGGTGTGTAAAACATGGTTTACCAAGCTACGCCACTTAGAGATTTCCCATTTTTTCCATTGCACTGAAAAATTCTCTACGGAGACTAAGTTCGTTGGCCAGTTTTGGAAGTCAAGTTTTCGAAAGAAAATTGCAAACCTTCTTCCTGAAAATGTTAACCGACGTCTGTTTTAAACTCCACAAGCTACACCCTTCGAAAGGGAATATAGTCGTTGAACAAAGGTAAACACACTTCTTTAAAAAAAATCACTAATGAGATCCCGACTTTTGAATTTTGAAAAAATCTCTTCAAATGAGCAAATGAGCGCGAACAAGGCCCCCTAGAACCCATAGCGGTTTCTATTTTTATATGTATTATATATATATATATATATATATATATATATATATATATATATATATATATATATATATATATATATATATATATATATATATATATATATACGTCAAAGTCGCCATTTGAAACGTGAAAATTAGGCAAAGAATCTGAAACAAATTGAGCTTTATTTTACTAAAATATTTCCAGAAATTTCATTTCAAATAGACCCTTTCTCTGATGCTTTGGCGGTAGTTTTAGTGTTAAATTTACGGTTTAACGGTCAATAATTTTTAGCTAATTTTCTTAGAAAAAATTCGTTAATGGGGAGACCGCGACTTTTGATTTTTAAAAAGATTTCTTCAAATAAGCGCAAACTAGGCCCCCTAGACTCCATATCCGGGTTTAGTTTCAGTTTCAGTTTTTATCTGTTTACATCTATACAAGGTGACGCATTTCTACGGTAAAGCTCAATATAATTGTTAGTATACAAGATACGAGAAAAGTTGTATACGATAATTATACGGTGTCTTGAGCTGCATCTTATAAAATTATTTTGACAATCACAGGTGACCCATAAGTCGTTGGCGATACCTACAATTTTTTTTTCGAACATCCTTATATTATTGCATTTTTGCATTTTTTTATCGAAATATGGTGCATGTTTGTAAGAAAAAAAATGGAGACCCAGTAAGTGCGTTTTGGCAGCGAATTTTCATTAAATGCTTCAAATTTTAATAACCCAATTTGCTGTTAACCCAAGGTTTGTTTGTTAGGAAACCAGTTTTCTCCGAAACATTTTAACTTTGTTTTCGAAAAATTTTTGTACATTTTCAAACAATAGATTATTTTGATAAAATATTATACATTGTCTCTACTATATAAGTTATACCGGTAGCCAGATTGATGCCTGCTTGCATTAGAGAGACATATTCGTTATTAAAAACATTTTAATGAAAATTCACTTCCATAACGCACTTGCTGCGTCCAGACTTTTTTCTTATAAATCACTTTGATTCGAAAATTTCAACGATGGATCCAATTAATCAAAGCAAATATGTCTCTCCTAGTCGGAAATTATATTAAACGATGAAAAAAAGTCATCTGTATATATTCTCTCCTTATACAAAATAAACTAATTTACATAAATCCCTTGCTCAGATCGAGTAGGTCACGCATGTTAAGCAACTTCCCCAAATGTCAATTTTCGAAGAAAAACAAATAGGTAATGTTAAAGGTCGAATACCTGAAATATCATTTTAGATTTTATTTTTCAAATATTAAAAATCATGTTTATATGTGAAGTGTACTTGACACATGAGGTTGAATTTTAATTGGCGCTTTTACTATCGGAACAAGAGGATGACTTGTGAGTTATTGCAGCCTAGATTTATGTCGCAGCTTTATTGATCGTAAATTAAAACAGACGGTAAATGTCAAAACAATAATAAAATATTTGTTTCATAATTGACTAATATCCGAACAATATCTAATAATACAGGTTGGTTTGTTTAGAAATGATATTCTCGGTTGGCAATTTACTTTGTTTTCAAGTTCAGCAAAGTAAAAATAATGCCTTACCATTGCATTAGAGTAGAGGTTTAAATTTACTGATAACGTTTACAACGGATATTATGAACATTATTTTAAAAACCTATTTAGTATTGACTTTCGATAAAGGATTTTATTTAAGTAGAAAAATGTCAAAGAGGCTTGGTACCTTTTCAGAAGAGATAGCTTATCCAGCTCAAACACGATGGCTGAGTTCACCAGGCATCAATTGCTGAACTTAAGCGCTCATCTGCTGACTATCGATACATTTCAATGGTTGGAGACTGACGAATGCACTCTTGACTTCAAGCACTATTTTGTGACGGTTATCTAGCAACTCGGCAACAGTCTAGTTCCAGCAGAAACTCAGCGGGCCTGGTGAACGCATTCGTTGTCACAACTAGTCAACTACCGGCAACTGTGGCGCCTAGTTAAGTGGGACAATGCCTTGGTTTGGCGACTATTCTCGACCAGCACTAGATATAAATTTATATTGTTATAATGTTTTCTCTGGTGTGACATCGCCTGCAAATTGTGATGATAATACATAACTTGAGAGCTAAATAAAGCGGTAAAACGTTTACAATAACCCCGAAATCATATTAAAACTAGAATTAATTATATTGCATTCATTTACTCCAACAATATAAACAAATTTAAATATATAAACATTAAAAAATTCACTAAGTACATAGGTGTAGATAACTTGCAAGTGCTTCGTCTTATATTTTTTATAGCTTGATAGGTATGCTTTATTAAATCAAGGCACTAGATTCTTAACCGTCTCTCACCTTTTAAAATTCTTGAGACTACAATCATCCCTCGCTTTTACACCCCCACTTTTATTTCACTGAGCAAAATTAGTTAACCCCGTCATGCACACCATAATCAATCCATCAATCCAAGCATTATGTCCCGTTTATATTTATCTACCCGAAACTGACTTATTCATACCTCCCACGAAACCTATACGAAATACAAATAGATGATTTAGAATCAAATATTACAATTTTTTCTATGAAAATTCTTGAGTCGCCCATGATCTATCGCTTCCACACCCCCACGATCTATCGCTTTCACACCCCCACATTTATCCAATTGAGAAAACCTTAGTTATCCCCGTCATGCACACCATAATCAATCCAAACGTTACCTCCCTTTGATATTTATCTGACTGAAACCGTCTTATTGATACCTCCCACCAAATCTATTTCGTATCAAACATTACAATTTTAGATAGTTTTCCGTCTCTTGCCATTACAATTCTTGAGTTGCTCATTATTCTATTCATCGCTTCCACACCCCCACCTTTATCACACTGAGAAAAACTTAGTTAACCTCGTCATACACACCATAATCAATTTTAGCGAGACAATAGGGAAATCAACGTTACAGCAGAGGTCAGTCACCACCAAAGAATGACGGAAGGGACCGTCATTTTAGGTCTGAAAATCGATTTCAGAACAGAGGAACTGACAGGAGATATCAAGGTTCCAAATTTGACAGTCCACAAGATAATCAGCACCCTGCAGATTATGGAAATCCTAACATTAGCAGACCAACCAATCAAAACACTAGAGATTGAAATCCAAATATCGCTCCACCACCTTACTCAGTGGTAATTAATCAAAATGATGCTTATATGAACAATTCACAAATGCATCATCCAGCAATGACACATTCTATCCGTCATGACCCAGCCAGCTGTCATAGAGACCGTGGTGCAGGTCATGTAGAAGTCAGTGTTTTCCAAAACACTCATCCTTCTTGTGGAAACCCTACGTGCAGAGACCTGATGTGTGTTCCCACACATCATCAAAATCCTAATCCGGGTTACCAGCAAACTACCTATCAGGATCCGGGAACCTGTGGCAAACAGTATATTCCGCCACATCATCAGTCTTTTCCTCAGAGAGTCGCACCTGGACTTCATCAATACGCACCTTGTGGTGGGTATCAACAATCTGCTCGTTTACATGGAAATCATCATGAAGCCCCTCATTCTGGTTTCTATAATCAGCAAACGCCATCTCAACATGAGCAGAATAATCGAGGTGGATTTTATTATCGCGGTCGTAATAACCAAAGAGGATTTAATAATCACCATAATCAATCCAAGCATTAATATTTATCTGGATGAAACTAACTTAATACCTCCCACCAAATATATAAGAACACAAGTAGATAATTTAATATCAAACATTATAATTTTATACAGTTTTACGTCTCCTGCCACTACAAGTTTTGACTCTCCCATAATCCATCGCTTCCAAACCCCCCACCTTTATTCCACTAAGAAAAGAAATGAGTTATCTGCGTCACACACACCATAATCAATCTCACTGATTGATTGATTGATACCTCCCACCAAATTCGTACCAAACTCAAGTAGACCATTTGGTATCAAACGTCACAATCTAAATAGTTTTCCAAACTACGTACAGACAAAAAACTACTTACATCGTTCGCACACACGCACGTGCAAAAGCACGGACGCACGCACACCAATATCCGCACCTATCGCTAACTCTGTCATACCTATATGTTCCCAATTATAAGCTGTGGTTTATGTACCATAGTTCTTTTCAATAATTTATGAAATTTGCCAATGTTTCGTAATTTTTTTAAATATGTTCTTTTACTTTTTTACGAAATTTATAATTATTTTGCATAATCTTAAATTATAGGGGTAGAAGATTTTACAATCTTGGTCTAAGAAGGTCTATAGTTTTCTAAGAAATATTTTCACATCGTGATGTCAAAGTGTATTCATTTATCACCTGTCTTGTAACATACTGATGTTGCTTTAATTTTTTTAATAATGCTTCCTCGTGCATATATTGCCCAGTAATTATTCGGACGTAAATTTTAAGTTATTTTTTCGGAACTTTATACAGACCGTGACATCAGAGTTAAAGATATCAATACGACGAAAAAAATAACGACAATATGTCACAGCCCTGTAACGTCAAAAACTCACATTTCGATTACGTCAGATAATGACGTCATAATTACGTTGTAAGTAAGGTCTTGACTAGGTTATATTGCTTTAATTTTTGTAATAATGCTTCGTCGTGCGTATATTGCCCAGTAATCATCCTGATGTCCATTTTAAGTTATTTTTTCGGAACTTTATATAGACCGCGACATCAGAGTTAAAGACGTCAATACGACGAAAAAAATAACGAAAATATGTCAGAGTCCTGTAACGTCAAAAACTCACATTTCGATTACGTCAGATAATGACGTCATAATTACGTTATAAGTAAGGTATTGACTAGGTTATGTTGCTTTAATTTTTGTAATAATGCTTCCTCGTGCGTATATTGCCCAGTAATTATCCTGACGTCAATTTTAAGTTATTTTTTCGGAACTTTATATAGACCGCGACATCAGAGTTAAAGATATCAATACGACGAAAGAAATAACGACAATATGTCACAGCCCTGTAACATCAAAAACTCACATTTCGATTACGCCAGATAATGACGTCATAATTACGTTATAAGTAAGGTCTTGACTAGGTTATTCTAACATACTAGTTACCGTTATTAACTGTCAACTTGAGGAGAGAAGATAACTTTTGATTTAGTTTTTCATGAAGATCGAATTACATAAAAATGAACCAGGAATTTCATCAAATCTCGCAAGTAACTTCCAATTATTTATCTTATATTTCCAGAGAAAATGACAAATTGGAACACATTATGGATGGTTCTGAACAAATACGATTCAAATTTCTCCCAGCTGCTAAACTAAATGTTTACAATATTTCTATTTAGACCATCATAATCAGGGGGTAAAAATACACACCCCTGTTCATTTAACCGACTTTATTGTGGCTACAATATTAAGAAAATTGACAATGGTGCCAGCTGAAACTTATAGCATCCTGCATACTCCGAACAATCACCATCTGACATGATCTGAGAGTTTTTTTTTTTTTTAGGAGAAAATAAAGATCTTATATGCAGTATAATACTATCAACTACACTATAAGTCTGTATCCGTGCAGAATAATTACCAATGAGTCAAGAAACAGAATAATTTAGTACAATATCTACACCAAAAATTGAGAAAGCAAACACTACGCGTTCAGTATTTTTGT
This sequence comes from Tillus elongatus, assembly GCA_964006375.1. Taxonomy (NCBI): domain Eukaryota; kingdom Metazoa; phylum Arthropoda; class Insecta; order Coleoptera; family Cleridae; genus Tillus; species Tillus elongatus. Next base: position 59,497,375 of record OZ023265.1, read on the forward strand.
ACGTTTCTCAACTTTTTCACCGCAATGTGAACAAAGAAAAACTACTAATGCCTTCTTAGTTAATGTAATTTTCAGTCAGGAATAGATTAAACCAAATAGATTAAATGAAACATACATTGCATACACGGAAAGACATGTCATACTATGATGGTTCCTCCGGTGCATTTAACCAAACAAGTAACGCATGCGTGAAGCCATGCAAGTAGCATAATATGATAGACCTAATACACAGTTTCTACTATTATAACGTAGGCGATCCTTTTCTTGAAAACACATTTAAAAAGCCTGGACGTGTCTTAAAAATAGTAAAGTTGAATACATTTATTTTTATCTCAGTTTTCATATCATTTCCAGCTATGACGTCATGAAGACGTGAAGTAGAATGACCCAGTCTCACTGTATCAGAAAATATTTAATATCAACGTCAACAGGACAGGACATAAGTTGAATGACGTAATATATTCGTCTGAAAAACGCCACTGAGACGTTATAATTTGACCTTTTGACGTCACTGAACAAAAATTACCAGTTATACACGTAAGAACAACGTCAGGTTGTTCGCTGGGTGTAAACAACGCCTTAATGTTCATAACACTCGTATTTTTATTGAATAAAAATTGTGAAAAATAAATAATGGTTGTTTTGTTTAGTATATATCTTAATATGAAATTCAGAGTTATATAAAGCGGTTAAGCGCCTCTGTGGCCGTGCGGGAAAGTCGATTCAGACTTTCCAATACGGACTCGGTGGTCGACGGTTCGAGCCTCACCGGCGGCGGATGATTTTTCAAAATCACTGTCGTCGTTGAGATCGAGCTCAAGGTGGAGGGTAGGTTAGTTTAGATGAGCAAAAAGGGTCAGCAATGGCCTAATTGCCAGTAAGCATCTTACCTTTTTTATAAAGCGGTTATTTTTTGTTTACAATAAATCAAGAATTAACTTTAATACATTTAGAAGATTTATGAAAAGTTAGCTAGATAACCTAGATATTACAAGAGATTTCTTTTAAAATCATTAACATTTTTTGCTTTCATTAATGCGACATTGTAGAATTGCCTGATTTTTCTTCAGAACTTCTATATCTATTCACTATACACTACGTATTCTCCGGGCAATGAACTAAGTTACCTTATGAATAATCAATAAAGCATCTAACACATCCGATATGAGAAAACATCCCGGTTAACATAACTCAAGTGGTTTATACAAAAACGAAAACAATGTTGCAACGCTCACCTTGTGAGACCTCTAAAAACACGAATAAATTCACCTGGCGTCATCAAAACCGGATGAATGGCAAAAATTACGTTCCTTGCAACCATATTATTGAAATCTCTTTATACGTAATAATTTTAACATAAGTTCAGTGGGTCAAAAAATAAAAGGTTATGTAGAAAGAATGTGATAAATGAGCTGCATATGCTTAAGAGATTTCTCTTATAACAGGTACATGAAATATCCACATAATTACCTTTATTATCCACTATTTCAAAATCGCAATAGCCTGTTCGTCTGAATTAAACAATGCAACATCGTTTATTGCATGTATGTTATCTTACCCAGTTTGAATAGGCACGAATTTTGTGTTCTAATGATCATATCTATGCACAGTTTACATGTGAAATATATACACTGGTTTATGCAAATAATATGGGAGAAAAAAGTCGACTTTTATAGGTTAGATTTTGATCTTTGAATGTTGTAACTCCCTACCTACGTACAAGACGATGAGCAGAATTTGGTAGGCAAATTTGATATGTAAAGATCTTCTTGATAAGATTAAAAATTATAATGTGTCATTTAGCTGCCATAAAAATTGATATTAGAGAAATCTGGTACGATAATAATAAAAACTGATATTCTTCTTTGCCGATTAGGCTGAATGATTAAATTAAATAAATTAAGATGAAAAATCATGTTAAACAAATGAACTTTAAGATGGTGAGAAAAATACATATTGAAACACTTTTTTTTAATTTTTCGTTTGATTTCGAACATGCCATCTGTCCAAACGTTTATTGAAGTCAGGATTAAGATGAGATTTAGGGGGGACAAGCTGGGCAACCGGCCTTTGTCATCGCGATCTTTAAGATCCACTGTGACCCTCTCACGTAAAACACTAGAGCATTCTATACAGCTGTCTTTATCAGATTCCACATCATTTATAGGGGGTCTCTCGTGTATTTTTCTGCCATTGGTTTTTCTTCTTCAGGTGGCTAGAATAATGTGAATGATGACAGATAATGCGCTCACCGCTGAAGACGGCGGACTGTTCCATCTGCCAGACACTTGATTTGGAAGAAAATCCTTTGGCCGCGGACATTAAACACGTCCCTGGAAAGTTTGTATTCATGCTCAGGGATGCGACTATGAGAATTCCGAGTAAACAGGCTGTCCAAAGGATTTCTGTAATATCACGCAAGATACGATAAATGAAATCAGGTCGCCTCGCTCACGTGTCTCGGTGGATGTTTTCATAACCCACATTTGTAACCTAACCCCATGGGTACGCCTGAAAATAACATAATGTAATCGGGTTGCTGCTCGCTGCACTCTTTCTAGTCGGTCACGATCTCTTGTGAGGTCTGAATACCAAGTGATCCCGCAATATTTCAATAGACATCTAATGTAGATAGTGTATACAAGGCTAACACACTGAAAATTAATATGGCCGAAAAATTTACGGTTCGTGTACTGGATACGATTTGCCTTGGAACAGATATATGATTATGTGCAGACCAGATTAAATCCTCAGTCAAGATGACTCCCAAATCGGTCTGCAGTTTTGATGTAACAAGCTGAGTTCAATTGATGTAGTATGGGTTTCTGGGATTGTTTCTGCCAATATGTAACACTCAACACTTGAAGACATTGAGGAGAAGTAACAATGACTTACACCAATGTTCTAGTCTGGGCAAGTCCTACTAGATCACGCTGTGGTAAACGAGTGGATCATTGTACAACTTGGTGTCGTCAACAAAAGAAGCGCATTATGATCTGCTAATCAGTGATAGATCGCGGAGTATACAAGAAACAGCAAGAGCCCGAAAACTGAGCTTTGAAGAACACCACTCAACACAGCTCGCGTAGCGAAGTATGCACCATTAATACGTACTCGAAAAGTTGCTTTACTCAGGAGAGCTTGAATCCAGAAAAGCAAATCTCCCCAATTCCGAAATATGACAGCTTTGCACAAAGGCACTCGATCAAATGCTTTAAAAACTCGAGTTAAACAAATGTCGAAAAGTATTCTGCTATCTGCCAATCTTGTCCAATCGTCAATACAGGTAGACGAGTGTCAAGCAGCCAGGCATAAAACCATGTTCAGTTTCCGGGGTGATACAGTTGTCAAAAGCGATTGTCTGCATGGTCTTAGGTATGATGGATTCCATAATCTTACTGACTAAAGGTGTCTGATTTATTTGTCGATAATTGAAGGGATCGCATCTGTCACATTTCTTGAAGATCCCGTTAACATCTGCAATCAGTCAGGATCGAGGCAAGGAATGAGACTTAAAAGAAGATTGCTTAATTACGACCAGAGGAGTGGATAGGGCAAAGCTACACTATTTCAGTATGTATGCAATTGTTTCTTCCGGGCCAGGTGAATAATTTTCAGACAGACGGCTATTTCGGACAGAATGTAATTTGGAGTAAAACACACCAAAGACAACACCCTTGGTGGCATAGACAAATCTATTTCTGACAGGAGATATTCTTGTTCCTTGGTGTAGCCGGCCAAAAAACACTTCGCCAGCAATTCAGCCGACTGATCATCCGTTGTAATCATTGAGTCATCGGAAAGTCGAAGTGGGATGAGTTGCTCTTGATGTTACTGACGAACTAATATACTTGACATATATTTCAGAGCATTCATATATATATATATATATATATATATATATATATATATATATATATATATATATATATATATATATATATATATATATATAATTTGAATGAATTGAATGAACTAATTAGATAAGGCAGTTTATTTTAGAAGCCAAGGTGTACGTTTCAATCTACAAGCGGTTTAAAGTTAATATAATCCCCGGGATTAAGTGGAAATACACAGTATGTGTTATCATAATTTAATATACACCTCGTTGGTATCTGTGGTTACTGGCGGTATAAATTGAGTTTTTTTACCCAAATGGCACAGTTTCAGTTTTTTTTTAATATATCGCCGATGACCGCGACGGTGAGATTTTAACCCATACGTGGTGCCTGTGTTTAAATTTGTAAGGTAACGCATTTACAAAGTAAGCCCACGACCAAGTAAATAGTAATGTTCTTTTATTTGATGAAACGCTTCAACAACTTAGGTCAGGATATGGAATAAAATTATATTTTCAATTCGTTTCCACAGAACAAATTTATTTTCATTTGACCTGGGATGGGTGTGTCAAAGTTGACTAGCTGACGTCAGTCCGTCAAACTGAGCCACGTCTGCTCCAGTTATGTATTTTATTTATTGTTTTGGTATACATTTATTTCAGGTTATATACATTATAAATTAAAAAGCCTTAATTATAGTAGCAGATCTAAATCAGTTTGGTCGTTCGCATCTTGCAATTTTATGCAATATATGTATTAAATTGAAAGTCTTTCCGTGTAACGTTCATTAGCACTTTGAGGTCAAGTTCGCGTCGTTTATGTAACACAGTGATATTAGCATTATAGTACAATAAGGTACAAAAGCTTTTAGTAATAAACTGTTAAATAATTTGCCGGACAATTAGTAATTCCACACGTGATCACACGGTCAATTCATGTGTAGTAAAACCAAAGAAATCGTTTTTTGTTGCATAACGATATCCATTGTGTATTCATTATTTATCCTTAATCGATCATTAATTTGTCTGTAAATCCTGTCTTGTATATTCAGAGCATCTCTTATGTGAGAAATACCTTAATAAATTTATATAGTTTGCTTATACAGGGTGGCGCATTGAAAACGAAACAGACCGATTTGCGTCCAGAGAAATATTTTTTAAGAAACGCTGAAACACGTCAATTTTAATATTGAGGGGGATATGTTTTAACATAAAACTCAACTTTGTCACATCAAGCCTTTAAGGGTAGTGATAACAACCCTTATATTTTTAATTGGGAACATGGGTGTAGTGTTACATCATTTGAAAGCTCTTTCTTTTCTGAATTCAGCGCACTAATTTTTCTGGAAGTTTTATCAACTCTTTTAAAAATTATTCAGTTGGAGTTGCAAGAACGTATTTCATTCATTGTGATAAAAAATGCACTAATTAGTCAATTTTTCGTTAAAAAAAAACTAAAAAACAAAACCAAACGTTCAAAAATGTTTATTCAGTTAAGTAAGTGTTTAAATTGTTGGCCACCAGCTTCCATACAAAAGGAAACATTTTGTTCAAAACGAGCTCTGACATTCTGGAGTACTTGTGAGTTATTAGACGGCATTCTTCAACAATGCGTCGTTGTAATTCTTCCAGATACTCCGTTTATGTTGAGAAAATGCTACTCTTTAAATGGCCCCATATAAAGAAGTCTAAAGGAGTTAAGTCCGGTGATCTAGGGGACCACTCAATAGCACCTCTACGCCCAATCCATTACTCTGGAAACTCGCTGTCCAAAAACCCCCCAACACTTTGTGACAAAAATAGGAGGAGCTCCATCTTGTTAAAACACTAATTGATTTTCTTGATAGCGATCATCATTTTCAACAATGTCAATTAGTAGAGGGTAAACGATATCTTCTAGTAACTCCAAATACGTTTCGCCACTCAAATTTCCATCAAGAAACATTGGTCCGATTAAACGGTCTCCAAAAATGCCAGTCCAGACATTCAATTTCTGTGGAGTTTGAGTGTGGACTTCGTGAAAATTTCTTGGACTATTATCTGCCCAATAACGACAATTATGACGATTGACTGTAGAGTTTAATAAAAACGTACACTCATCTGAAAAACAGATATTGAACAGAAAGTTCCCGTTATCAGCTATTCCTGCAGTCATAACTTCACAAAACTCCAGCCGTCGATCAAAATCATCTTTCTTCAGTTGTTGTACAAGATGAATTTTATACGGGCGAAATTTATGATGGTTCAATATTCGCTGAATAGTTCTTCTTTTGATGTTTGAAACAGTGGCCAATTTTCACGTGCTCAAAGTTGGGTCTGCGGTAATTTGTGCTAAAACTTAATCTCAGTAATCTCATTTCTAATCGGAAATTACCGTTGGCTACTGAACCACTTTTTTTCCCACAGGGCACGTCCGCGGCCTTGCCGCCCCGATAGCACTGCAACCTTTGGTTACTGAACCACTTTGTCGAAACTTTGCAACTAACTCCAAAATGTGTTTTCTGTTAACATGTCTGTTCGGATGTCGCTCATTAAACAAATTTGCGGTACGGTTGGCACAGTCATAGTTTTTGAAAAAAAGAGTAATTATTTCAACTCTTTCTTCTACCGAATACACCATTGTGAAATTAATTTTCGGTAGTACTATTAAGTATCAAACCGACCGATAAACTGAAATAATAAACCGCATTTCTCTCATTCCGATAACAAATGTTCTGATAGTCAATTTTTTGTTTGCAAACCAACAAAACATTGACTATCAGCACATTCCTTATCGGAATGAGTGAAATTTTCAAACGAGTTGACAAAACTTCCAAAAAAATTAGGGTGCTGAATTCAGAAAAGAAAGAGTTTTCAAATGATGTAACAATCGACCCATGTTCCCTATTTAGAATATAAGGGTTGTTATCACCACCCTTAAGGGGTTTATGTAACAAAGGTGAGTTTTATGTCAAAACATGTCCCCCTCAATATTAAAATTAACGTGTTTCAGCGCTTCTTAAAAAAAATTCTCTGGACGCAAATCGGTCTGTTTCGTTTTCAATGCACCACCCTATATTTTAAATCGATACTTCACAAACTGAGGCTGCGGCAAACCTGTACAGGAGGGCGTGTAATGAATGAATCAAAGATCGGAATATTTTTTGACATTTTTATTACAAAGTTAAATTTGCAAACATTATCACAATCAAAGCGTTATAACTAAAATTAAAATAAAACACTTCTAATGCATAGATCTAATAACAAATCTGTGCCTGCTTTAAAGTATAGGGTCAGCTCAGATTTGATTGTATATTCTCCTCGTTTTAGTGAATTTTCGTAGAAAAAATTCACTGATGGGGAAGCCGGGTATAACAGCTAGTAGGTATAGTATAAACAAGATTATTCCATTTCCGTTGATTTTTTTTTTGGCGGGAATAACTTCTACCCTATTAGTGAATTTTCGTAGCAAAAATTCACTAATGGGGAGATCCCGACTTTTTAATTTTAAAAAATTTTTTGCAAATAATTAAGTTCGTTGGCCAGGACAATCGGACGAGGTTTTCCGGGAAAATTTTGAGTTTTAATGCGAAAAAAAATTTTATCTCAAAAAATAAAAAAAGCTATTATAACCAAACTTGGTAGGTAGGTTTACGATATAAACAGTAAACTATGCACCAAAATTTAGATTTCTATGTTACAAGAAAAAAAAGTTATAATAAAATATTTTGTGCCAGATAATTTCTATGAAAATTCACTACCATAACGCACTTGCTGCGTCCAGGCTTTTATATTTAAAGTTTGTTTCTATATTTAGACTTTAAAACAACAACTGCTATTTAATCAGTTTCCCGAAGGTAAGAACTAGAAGAAGGCAACAAAATCCGGAACACTTTTGTTTTAATATGAGACAAGTTACGGGACAGACCATCCCAAAAATTTGTTAATGATTTAATAACACATTTGTATTTTTCTGTTTTATTAAGAAATATATATCAGTGCTCTTTATTCTTGCAACAAGCTGGTACATATACTTTCAATAGATTTCAAAAAGATTTCTAATCCGATTCGTGTCTCCCAATTTAAGTAGCGCTCAAATATTCTGAATGGCCTCTCACTGTCTTTAGCAACACGTTATTATGATCCTCTCCCCGAGGGTAACTGAATAAATTCACAGATTGTGGGCAGCGTTTTAAGGAAAATTTATTTTAATCGTTATTCAATAATTGTTTGTTTTTATAAAAGGCGGTGATCCGCTCAATTAAATTAAATATATTTGTATTATTATCCTGAAGTTGAAGATTGAATAAATTATGTTTTTTGAATATATCAACTAACTAGGGGATCTTCATTAGCAATGCCTTGTCGTAGAATTATTGCACATGCCTATGACCCTCCTTGCTCAATAATTTCGCTGTTTGATTTCTCAATCGTAGACGAGTGTACCGTGTGAAAACCATCTGGATGAACAATAAAACAACAATGCTCGCATTTCTTTGCAAAGAGACGGGAAAATCTTTGATTTTAGAAGTCTGGTTTTTATACCATATTAATTACTGCTCTAAGTGAAGGTTCGAACCTGTGACGAGCACTGACTTGGAGAACCCAAATCACCACAACACAAGAACCTGACGATCGTTTTACTAACCAAGTTAGCGCCATTAGACAATGAATTATTTCTGAATTATGCATCCTCTGATGATGACTAACTTGGTTAGGAAAACGATCGTCAGGTTTTTTTTAATGTGTTGTGGTGATTTGGGTTCTCCAAATGTGCTTATCAGTAACTGCTATAAAAACAATTTTTCCGTCGAATCATGCAGTGTGTATATAGACTGCTGCTGACGATTCCTTCTTCATGCTTGTTAGCAGTTATATCTACAAGACATAGCTTGAGCTCCATCGGTGCAAATTCCAACATAATCCTTCCACGGCAAGTTTGCGCTGGCAATAGCATTATTTGAATTTTAAACGACTCGGCAGCAGTAGCTATTTCTTGTTTAGGCTTAGAAAATAGCAAGTATTAGACTATTGCAGCTTTCTAGCAGAATCGAATATAGCAAATCAAATAAGAATCGTTACTGTAGTCTGTTGCTTTATCAAGTTGTATGGCAATTCAATTTTCTAAGTAACTTTGAATCAAGCTAGAGGTTAATATCTACAGATATATATTAATGCTTCGGAAAATTGTATCTTTTGACACGGGGATATGCTCAACTTATTTGGCTTAGGTTACACCCAACATTGTTTCTGCCATGTCTATGTCAGCTGATAAAATCAGTGGTCGCTCTGCAATAGTATGGGCTTTTTGCCACTGGATATTTTATATCTATAAACCACTTTGTATGATGACATTAAACTTTTTAGTTTACTGTGGCCGCTTTGTGGAAATTTAACATATATTTCTGGTAACATGTTATAAGTTTCTCTCAAAAATTTCACGGCGCTTGTCGACATATTTTTTGTACAGAGTTTTAAATGCCTCTTCAATTTATTTGGTTTTGTGGTATCCGCATCCCAAATTTCAAGGCAAATAATACATTGAGGTTTTCCTTCATTACTTAGTTAAATGTTTGTAAAACCGAACTTGAAATACGCTTGGTCGAAGTAACACTATTAACATTACTTGGCGTTTTTGATCAGACAAAAGCTCCTTTGTCCTTAAGTCTACGTTGGCCTCCATTTAAAAATTTATCGTTATTTACTATACGTCTACGTAACTATACATTTTTCTTAGCATTTGAACTCCAACTAACAAACTCTCTTATATAACACATTCACAATGACACAACTAACAACTGGAGTGCTGTCGTTATTTTCAGAGTCGCGTAGTTTCAATCCAAAAAGATCACTATGTGAAAACTGGAACCTGTGATGAGCACTAATAAGTACACTTGGAGAACACCCAAATCACCACAACACATATTTCAGAGACCTTACGATCGTTTCGTTGACAAAGTCAACATCTTCAGAGGAAGAAAATTCTAACATAAAAAACTAGATCCCGTATATTCATATCGCGTCAAGGTAAACGAACTAGTTCGAAGTAAAGTTGTCGTCCAAGAACGATCGTTTGTTTATTGCGCAGTGAAACAGGTCAGAGACCTGCTTTAATCTTTTGGTCGACAAATTTATGACCCTTATCTAATATAGGTTTAAAAGGACCAGAGTTTTTTAAAGAATCAGCACGTTTCCTTTCGATCTAGAAATTTACTATGTGGATATTGGTTCATGCCGATAAAGACATCTGGTAAGATAAACAACATCGACTCAACTCATCTCTTTTAAAAATAGAAAACTAAAAACCCAGATGTCTGTCTCACCGTGTTAACTTTAACAAAGAAAAAATAGTTCAACTAAAATACTACATAAAAACTATATTCATGTTGATTTTAATTCTACGTGAAATATTTATATTGACTACATAGATACAAAAAACCGAACAGATATTTAAATCAAGACAAACATAGTGATTAGTATGTGTATAAACCGGTCGAGTTATTGACAATAATTTATTATTCTACCAGACAAATTAGGAGTATTTAAACGGTCAAATGCAAAGAGAAAACAAAGGGCTAAAAATTACAGGTGCCGCACGATTTAATGAAGTTTTGTTCTTAATAGACCTTAATATAAAAATACTTTCTAATGAATCAAGCATAGTTTGATGTCTGACATTTTTGACAAGTTTCAAATTTTCTTTGTCAATGTGGTGGTTATTATCCCATATATGTTGTGCCACACATGATTTGTCCACCGTACCATATCGTAACTGTGCGAGATGTTCACGAAATCTGGTGGCTATGTTTCTCCTAGTTTGGCCCACGTATTTAAGATCACAATCTTTGCAACTAATCTCGTAAATTCCGGACATTTCAGTGACTTTGTCTTTGTCTTTCGTATTACCCAACAAATTTTTTAAATTACTTTTCGTCGAAAACGTCAAATGTAAATCGGCTTTCTTAAAAATACTTTCCAAACCCTTTGTGATTCGTGGTTCATAAGGTAAACACACAATTTTTTTCTCGATTTTATCATTCTTAAATGTCGTACATTCAGATATCATCTTCTTTGTTCTGTGTTTGTTAACTAATTTGTCTATTAAGATCGAAACGTATTGAAAGCTGCCGAGTACATTCGGGTTACAGTAAATTAGGTGATAATGCTGGAGTAAGAAAATTTGGTACTTCAGTAATGATTATTTTTACTCATTGATTTCTGTTGAAATTTTAAGTTCTAATTAAAAGTGATTCATTTTTATGAAATGGCAAAAATCGTAAGAATTGGTACTTTATTGAAATCGTGTAAAAGGGACTGATGTCATGCAATTACACGATTAATCATGTAATCAGGCAAGGCTGCCTGAGTATTGGATTATTTCCATTTACCTATGGAAGCGCGTATATACACGAATGATGAAAGCTTTAAAACCGTTATTTTCTACAGAGCAAAATTGTCGCAAAGGATATACTATGAAACGGAGACTTTAACGATAGTATAGACGAGAAGTCAGGATATTTATAATTTTTTGTTGTAGTTCATTATGAGAAGCTTTGACACGATTTTTGCCTGTTCGAATATCCGCAGAGCTAACAAATATACACTTGTCCCATATCGCACTTACCATTAAAGTGTCACTAACATACTCGCAGTTGTCAACGGAGTCCCACTAATAATAATAAGATTAATTATTACGAACTGCTATCCCGTCTAAATTAATTTTCATTTAGATGTAAAAGTGTGTTAACTTGAGAACATCATTTCTCCAAGTGTTATATGCACATCAGGTAGGCGTGTTTAAAAAAATACGCACTCATCCATAACCCTCTAAGCATAGTAATTGTGCATGAAAAAGCAAAAACCATAATCAACATTTTTAAGTGCAGATCTTTTAACAATAAATGTTCGAAAAAAGATGTATGCTTAAATGCAAAACAATTACTTAAAATAAATGCATGCCCGTTTGTTCAACATACAAGGTTTTCATTAAGTAAAGTAAGTTTATCTTGTATTTGTGACTCATTAAAATAACAACGTAATCTAACGAAATCTAAACCAATAGATTCAATGCCAGCTAAACTGGACTTCATAGTACCATTTCACGTAGTCATAAGTGATCGACTGGCATGGGACAGAGACAGTCAAAGACTGGCGAACAACTCATCCATATAGTAGACAGACGTGTCTATGCAAATGGAGGGCACAGGACTAGGAATAAGAGGACCTAACTTTAGACTCTCTAAGTCCCATCTAAGTACCATCTTCCAAGCAAAAATTCCTGCTATAAATCTCTGTGTACAGGAGTGCATACAAAGAAAACTCAAAAATAGGCAATCAGGCAGTACTAAAGACTCTGAAATCTTTCAAAACCGAGTCTAAACTGACCTGTAACTACACTGACCTGGTACTGCAAATAATTCATGTCTACTAACAACAAAGTAACTTTGATGTGGGTACCAAAGCGTCAAAACATTGAAGGAAATGGGGAAGCAAGTATCCTTGAAAAAAACAGCTGCAGCAACACCATTTTATGGTCCAGGACCCTATTGTGGATAAACGAAAAGCCATGTAAGAAATTAACTTGTTACTTGGAAGAGGAACCAAATGCTACCATACTGGAGGAAAACACCAGCCTTAGGGCAAACAAAACGGTTGATCGCCATAACAACAGAGAAGTCGGAACTATTTCTTGAATTGAACAGGAAAGACTTCAGAATGATTACAGGACACTCCCTGGTAAGCTATCACCTTATGAAGGTGGATAAGGCGGACAGTGAAAACTGCAGATACTGCGCTGAAGCAGTAGAAACAACAGAATATTTGCTATGCGACCGCATGGCTCAGTTCTGCAAAATGCTCAAAGATCTTGGAGGGGTGACCTTAACACCCCAGAAAACAGGGAAAATAACTGCCAAAAAGATAGTAGACTACATGAAAAGTCTGAAATTTTTGGACAACTATTAGAAAAAAATGGTCATCCACAAAGGAACTAGTGAATTCGCGGCGCTGACAGGCCAAATGCCTATACCACTTATTAAAAATCTACAATCTACAATTAACAACTGATTTAATAAATACGATTTCTTTTGCCTAAAATCGATTACCACAAGTTTTCAATATAACCACAATTTTGTTGACGTTGCCAACCTTTCCTCCGAATTTTACACTACATCACTGTGATCTCTTAACATTTTTGTTAGTATCGTTTATCACTAACGATTACATATCCGGTTGTTTCATGCTCCCCTTTCTTGTAGAAATATAAACCAATGATAAAATAAGCTATAAAACCACACCACACTCTTATCAAGAAGACCTTCTTGGACGATTTCAGGTGATTTTTTTGTTGATCACTTTGAACATTAAATATGCCACTAGCAGAGAAATGTGTTTCATCTGTTCTTTGAATACACGATAAGCATTTGGTTTTAATTTCCATCTGAGTCAATAATTAAAAAGAAAATCGTAGGTAATATGCTTCTTTTAATTCAAACTAAAATCTCACCTCATATAACGGTATTTTTAGAAGTTTGTTTAATTTTTTTTAACTGTGGTGTGACATTCAAATATTATTAGGTTTCGAGTATCGATTGCTAGCAGATTAGTTTTAGCTATTTTCCGGTTTTCATATATAATCTTGGCAATCACCAATTATTGGTCTTTCTGATCTCTAACGGTCAATTACCACAGCAATAATTTCAAATTTTAAGCTTATTTTTCTATGAAACCCTTACATTCTAAGTGTTTATTGCATTTAAAATAATATTAAATCAAATCATGTATTTTTTTCAGATTCATGTTTTTTTTAATTGAATCATTTAAATTTTATGTTTACGTGAGTTCTATTTTGCGAATAATTCTCTAAATTGTAAATCCTTCGTTTGATTGACTTTATGTTATTCTCTTAGATTCTCTTACATTCTCAAAAATGCATAAGAATTTACAATACACCATAAACTAGATAAAAATCCCGTAGCTCAATAAACCATTGCTAACTTGAATTTTTGTTGAAGTTATTTTTCTGTATATCTTCATTAAAATTAGTAATTTTGCCAACGATTAAGTTTATGAATTTTTAATGTTATACGCATAGTAACTTTATCTCAAATGCATTTTGAATGAAACATTTTAGACTCTATGATCGTGTCTTCAATAAAGTGGGCTTCATTAATAAAACTGCACGAAAAAGTCGCTTCACATTTATATTAGTTTGTTACTTAATAACAACACTACATACTAAAACACCGGTAAATGATTAAAATATATCTTTATCTCTTACCATTTTTTACCGTAGACGGCGTTCTCTGCCTTCAGCTTCTTTGATGATGGTTCAGAGGTACCTCAAGTAACAACTCAAAAAGAAGCCAATGGCGAATTGGCCCATTAAAACGCTTTAATGTGTAAAGTTTATTTTTATTATTTTATATTAAAACTGTCGTATTTGTTACACTTTAGATAACCCAATTCACCACAAGACATTTTTTAAATCTGAGGATTGTTTCGCGAACAAAGTTCACGTGATCAGATTATGAATCAATTTATTCATCCTCTGATGAACCTAGCTCTGTTGCCGAAATAATCTTCAAATCTGAAATATAGATTGTGGCGTATTGGGTTCTCCAAAGAAGTACCCTTTGCAAGTTGTACCCATTACAAGTTTGAATCTTTAAATTGTGTCGTATTTGTTTTACAGTTTTAATAATAATTAATTAATAATAATAATAATAATAATTAATTAATAATTATATAATAATTAATTATTTCAAAATGTTTACTGTCTATAGCGAGCTTTTCTTCAAAAATCTGCTAGACAACGCATGATTTATCTACTGTTCCGTATCTTAATTGCGCTAAATATTCCTTAAATCCAGTTTCAATCCATCTTGTGCTTTGTCCAATATATTAAGTACTTTTTTTAAACAATTTAAAAATAATATTTGAATTACAGATAAAAAATATTACTGTGGTCACAATGTCTTTAAAATTATCGGACCAGGGCATAAAAACTAGTTTTAATGCAAATATACAAAAGTATATTAAAGAAACTAAAACACATGACATCGATGACACAACACTTAGCTTACAAACCCAAAAGGCGACAGTCTAGAATCCAATTAGCAAATCCGAATTCGATATAACTTTCTCTCTTAATCGAACAACGACGTATAAATGGAACATTCTTTGCAAGAATTTATGTACACGCCAAAAGTTACGCCTAAATATTTTTCAACGAGTTATCTTTTATATAACAACATAAATCAAAGAGATAATGTCTTTTATGTATCGACAGGTAATTAAGAAAATAAAGAAAATAAAACTGTAGCACACAGTCGATTTATTTACATCCAAAATAAGATCAGTAGTTAGAAATGAAACCTCAAGCGTCATATATATATATATATATATATATATATATATATATATATATATATATATATATATATATATATATATATATATATATAATGAAGTACTTATATAGGGTCGGTTAAAGAACGCAAAACCACTTGATTACATGAGAAAATAACGACGTATCAATTTCGGGTTTTCGAAAAGTTTGAGATTGTTAATATATACATCGCGGTTATATACTAAATAGAATAATAGAAAGCGTTCGACCGAGTTCAACACGGTAAGCTTATCCAAGCACTAAAAAACATAAATCCAGATTCCAAAGATATTATTCTAATCAAAAATCTATACTACAACCAAACAGCTGTTATACGTGTATAGGGATCTACCCCTTACTGGATTTTTCTACGAAAATTCACCAACATCAAGTACCCTAACAACGTTACATTGTTTAACACTAAACTTTGCTATTATTTAACGCTGATAAACTGCTAGATACTTTTAATTTCAAACAATTGGAAGATTAAATTTCAAATATTATAAGCTATAAATAAAAAAATGTAACAAACTTTCCTGCATCGCACTTTTGAACATTGATCTCGACTTGAATTTTGAACAAATTTCTTCATATGAGAGTGAACTAGGACCCCTAGGCCCTTATCCGGGATAAGTTTTTATATATATATATATATATATATATATATATATATATATATATATATATATATATATATATATATATATATATATTCTACGAAAATGCACCATACATATACCTGTATCAGCATTTAGAGAAAATCAGCTCTTACGGGTGTAAAATAAAAAAAGAGATAAAAGTTTGTATGGAAAAATTGGCACTAATGCCAATATTCTTCAAAATAAAAGATTAATGAACTATTTTTTAATAACCTTTAAGTAGGGTTGCGACGGAGTGTTGATGTTTGTTTTAATTTTCCCGCTTTGGAGCAGCCTAAAAATTTACATTTTGGTAGAGCTTGTGTTAAGACATGTAAATAAACATGACAACAAAAATATTATGATTAAATATTAAAGACTTTTTAATATACTTTCATGTTGATTTTCTAAATTCTCTTAATTAATCAAAAATATTCACCTGAACAATACACATAAATATCCACCCCTTAGTATCAAGTAGTTATTAGGAATTACTATTCTTTGGCAATAATTTAATTCTTTGTCGCCAGTGACATTAATATTATCGCGTGCTTAATAATCTCGCTGTAAAACAACTTTCTATGGATCATTAGCACACAGAAGAAGTTATATTATTGATTCAACATTTTTTATTCAATATTTATACACCGTAATAATTGTCTCTAGGTGTAAATTATGTTTATAAGTAACACTTTTATTGTACAGGGTGAGTCCACGATTGAATAAAGTAAGTTTGTTGTTATATATATATATATATATATATATATATATATATATATATATATATATATATATATATATACATATATACTAGATGGTTACTAAGTGTGCGCATTCTCAAATTATTTTGGACTGTACAGGTGTGGCCAAAAAGAGGACAGTACAATGTTGGTGATTTTTGGTATTATTTACCCTCCTACCAAGATATAATTATTCACAAAAAGCTTTTAGACGTAACTCTAAAAAAAAATTTTGCAAGAAAATTTGCAAACAATTTTTTCACGAAAATAAGAAAACATTTTTTTACAATAACTTAAATATTTATTATTATTTAGCAGAATTTTACAAATATCTTACAAACAATGATTTCTACGGAAACAAAAATGTTTTGCGAAAACACTATTTTTTACAAAAAAAATTGCTAAAAGAATACATAAGATTCAAATCATATACCTAATATGTAATTAATATTGAACAAAAGAAAATGTCTTTTTTTTTTAATTTTCACGGAAATTTGAACCAGTGGCGGTAAAGAAAAATATAATCGGAAAAATACTCATATTTTCATGCCAAAAGCTGTCAGAAATAAGAACATTACTTAAGTTTGCTATTCTAAAGTTTCATTTGTGATTTGTGAAAACAATTTATCAACTACTTATATATTATGAACATGTAAACGTAGATAATCCTATAAAATTAATTAATTATTGCTTTTTTTGTATCAAAATTAATTCAAATATTTCAATACTTTTCTTCAAAAATTCGGTAATCATAATAATCTGATCGAATCTTGGTATGCGATTGTAAATATAAATATTTACAAAACTAAAGTCTGTAGGAATAGGAAGTGGAAGCATAGGGCTTACCCTTCACTTCTGAAACACAAAATACAGGTTGTTTCATTTGAAAAAATTGAGTTAGGACAGTTTGAATCTTTTCAAATGCAGTCACTATTTGAGAGCGCCCTGTATACGGCAGCTCGATTTTTCTACGAATATTATTAACAAAAAACTCTCTGAATACGTCACTTTCATAAGACTCTGCTATCTTTGGGTATTAATTTCTGAGATGTCACTGTGATTGTCAAGAGAATTTTATAAGATGCAATTCAAGACTATAATTAACGTATACGATTTTTCTCGTACCTTGTATAATTACGGAGATATTGCGCTTTACCGAAGAAATTTGTTGCCCTGTATATATGTAAACAGACAAAAGCTGAAACTAACCCTGGATTTGGGCTTTAGGGGGCCTACTTCACTCTCATTTGCAGAAATCTTTTCAAAATTTTAAAGTCGCGGTCTCCTCAATAACGATTTTTTCTACAAAACTTCGCCAAAAATTTTAGACCAATAAACCATAAACTCTATAACTAAAACTACTGCCAAATCATCAGAGAAAGGGTCTCTTCGAAATGAATTTTTCTGGAAATATTTTAGTAAAATGAAGGGCTTGAGAGTTGGAGTTAAATCTTAAGGTTTGTAAAACACTTTTCTTGCGGCATTTTATGTACATAGCTCGTATTCTTTTTAGGTTCTTTGCCTAAATGTTGCTGATTTTGACTTTTCAAATCGCGACATTGACGTTTTAAGAGGAAAATCCAATTTTTTTTTTAATTGCTATGACTTTTTTGTCTTTTAACTTACAGGTCCAAATTTGGTACTATATATTATATAAACATATAAAGTCTGAAACTGACCTCGGATATAGGTTTCAGGAGGCCTAGTTCGCACTGAATTGAAGAATTTTTTTCAAAATTCATGAGTCGCGATATCTTCTTTTTTTTTAAAGACAATTCAGTAAAATGATACTTGTAAATGTAATTTTTGGATAAAATTCTAATTCATTTATAAACTATACATTTTACATATTCAAACCTAGAAGAATAAAGTTTTATAATTACAGGCAGAGTCTAAAAATGTAATAATGCACAGCGTGTTAAATTAAAAAAGTTCGGGACGCAGCCAGTGCGTTATGATAGTGAATTTTTATTAAATGCTTTAAGTTTGAATACCTCAATTTTCTATAAACTTAAAAAGTTGAATTTTGGTGTGTAGTAAGCTCTTTCCCAAGGCAATATATCCATCAAATGTAATTAAAATAGCTTTGTAATTTGCGGAGAAAAAATGTTTTTCGAAAGAAAACTCAACATTTTCTCGGAAAACCTTCTCCGATTTTCCTGGCTAACAAACTCATCCAAGCCCTTAATAAAAGAAAGACACTTACCGAGTTTCATAGAAATCGGTTAATTATTTTTTGAGTTATCGGTTGGATGCACATACATACATACATACATATATATATATATATATATATATATATATATATATATATATATATATATATATATATATTGAAACTGACCCCGGATATGGATTCTAGGTGTCCTAGTTCGCACTCATTTGAGAAAATGTTTGCAATGTCTCACCATCGATACCTCTCTATTAGTGAAATTTTTTTATTAATCTTTTAAAAATAAAAATTCACTAAAACACCAACTTTGTATTGCGCTGCTTTTTCGGCACACTCTGTGCAGTCCCAAATAATTTCAAAATGCACACACTTAGTAGCCATACAATATAATATAGCTATACATTTCATTTCAAAAGTACAAATACTTTTCTTAGTTGCATATTTTTCGATCACTTATATTAATATTCGTGTCATAAAGTGCTGACAGATCCTGACATCTACCATGATAGATGATAGAAATAAACAGCAAACCAAGGTCGAAATTTTATATGCATAACCTACCACATCTATGGAATTTTAAACCATGAATTTCATCACTAAATAATTTACCGTGAGGACAGAATTAATTAATTTATTATTATATTTAATTGGAAGGAACTACCGTAATAATTCTAAACCAGGATGTTTTTTTACGCATGAATATAAGATATGTCTAAC
This sequence comes from Tillus elongatus, assembly GCA_964006375.1. Lineage (NCBI taxonomy): Eukaryota > Metazoa > Arthropoda > Insecta > Coleoptera > Cleridae > Tillus > Tillus elongatus. The sequence goes on from OZ023265.1 coordinate 59,516,849, forward strand.
AAAACCTGCATAGTGTTGAATGACCTTTAATTTTATAAATAGATTTATTCTTACATAAGAAAAACTCGTTAAATTTTAATTGTTAGTAGCTTCTACTTGTCAAGTTGTATATAAGGTAATACAAAGAATCGTGAAGTAATATTATTTACACCTATTTGGCGATCTTAAGTACGTGGGCATGGTGTATCCATACTTTAAACAGAACTTGGCCTTGATTTTTGGAACAGGGTCCACTCGGTATAACATATAGTCTGGTTCAAGAGTAGATGAAATGTAAATGCCACATTTCTCTTAGTTCTTGTTCCTAACATTTTAAATACGAAAATCCACTTCAGAAATGTACATATTTTTTAACCACAACAACTTTGATGAGATTTTTAAAATATCAGTAATTAACGATGGGATCGACTGAAAAACAGTAAGCATATAAATATAACTAATAACCAGAAGGCTATAGACTTTTGTTTTTGAAATACACACACGTAAATATTTAGAATCATTGGCTGCCTATTTCTAAAGACTAATTTAGCTGATTTAGCTAATTTAAACTTTCGCATACCAGTAAAAAATATTATAATAAAAGTACAGAGAAGGTTCAGGATTGTTTTATTATTTCATCATAATCAAACTTTACAGTGGCACTGCTGCTACTACTTTTTTTCCCTTAGGGCTCGTCCGCGTCTTTGCCACCCCGATAGCACCGCAGCCTTTGGCTTATTGTGCATGCTACTACTACTTTCTATTACTTGAAGAACTCCCCTGAATATCAGAAACATGATGCTTACATAACTTTCAGTTGCAGTGGGTGTAGATTATGATGTCATCTGGGCCAGTGATTATTACGTTTAATAGTTTTTAGTGAATTTTTATTTTAAAAAAATTCACTAATAGAGAGTTATCGATGGTGAGACTTTGCACAAATTTTTTCAAATTAGCGGGAATTAGGACCCTTAGAACCCATATCCGGGATCAGTTTCAATTTTTATATGTTTATATATATATATATATATATATATATATATATATATATATATATATATATATATATATATATAACTCAAAAAATAATTAACAGATTTAAATGAAACTCAGCAAGTGCCTTTCTTTTATTAATGGCTTGGATGAGTTCGTTATCCAGGAAAATCGGACGGGGTTTACCGGGAAAATTTTGAAAATAAAAAAAAAAATTTCTCCGAAAATTACAAAGCTGTTTTAATGAAATTTACTACATATGTTGTCTTCGGAAAGGCCTTACTACATACCAAAATTCAACTGTTTAAGTGAATAGAAAATTGAGTTATTCACTTTTTAAATTTTCTTTTAAGAAAAAAATTTTTCTCCGAAAATTACAAAGCTATGTTAATGAAATTGGTTGGATATCTTGTTTATATTTGGTTACCTGCGACTTTGACCCTTAAAAGCTTTATCTATGGCTAAAATCCTTTACATGTACTATTTTAAGATTTCTCGCATTGTAAACTGACGTCCAAACTGCGACACATTACATAGAGCAACACTTATAAGAAGGAACACAACGGTTTTATATGTTGTGTATTGTGTGTTGCCTAAAATATCATACTAAGTTCAGCAGGTCCCGTTCCAACACTATAGGATTAAAAATGCATTGCCAAAAAATAATAGTTGCTTATCCTTTAACCAAAATATTAGTGAATTTTTATTTTAAAAAATTCAGTAATAGACAGGTATCGATGGTAAGACTTTGCACACTTTTTTTTAAATGAGCGCGAATTAGGACCCGTATATATATATATATATATATATATATATATATATATATATATATATATATATATATATATATATATATATATATATATATATATATATATATCCGATAACTCAAAAATTAATTAACCGATTTCGATGAAACTCGGCAAATGCCTTTCTTTTATTAATGGCTTGGATGAGTTCGTTAGCCAGGAAAATCGGAAAGGCTTTTCGGGGAAAAATTTTTCCCCCGAAAATTACAAAGCTGTTTTAATGAAAATTAAAGGGTATGTTGCCCTGGAAGAGACCTTACTACGTATCAAAATTCAGCTTTCTAAGTTTATAAAAAATTGAGTTATTCAAATTTTGATTTTTCTTTCGGAAAAAAAAATTTCCAAAAATTACAAAGGTATTTAAATGAAATTTGATGTATATGTTGCCTTAGGAAAGACCTTACTACATACCAAAATTAAACTTTCTAAGTTTATAGAAAATTGAGTTATTCAAAATTGAAGCATTTAATAAAAATTCACTACCATAACGCACTTGCTGCGTCCCGAAGTTTCCATTTTCCATTCGGTTCTAGTAACCCAAAAAAAAATTGTTCTTATATATTTTACAATTATTCTAAAATATATAAGTAATTATAACCCAAAATTCTAGAAACAAAATCAAATGCGTCGGACCAGCAAACATAAACTGAACAAACTTCTATGGACTTGTGACAACCGTTTGAAGTATTTACAAAAAATCTCTTTCAATTTGCATTTCCTTCAGTTTGAAGCAATATTTTGTAGCGATATGTGCTAAAGTCATTATGCCTAGGCACCGTTTACGGAACAATTACAATCATTTAAGGTAACTCGAAAGGGGCCGCATTGTTGATATGCGGGAAGCCGGTTTTTCAATCAGACAAATTTCCGACTGCATAGGACGCAGTCTGTGAATAGTCTTACAGTGTTGGTCCGGGTGGTCTAAGGAAGGAATCCATAACCGTCGTCATGGACCCGGACAACCTCGAGCAAAGTCAACACAGGAATATCGTCATTTCAGGATTCAGGTTTTACAAGGCAGAATTTCCACAACATGATCGATTGAGTCTCTATGGCAACGATATATCTCAGAATACACGCTTTTGGGCTTTGTTCCTATACACTATTTTTTAAGTCTTCCACTGACACCTCGACATCGTGCTGCTCAGCTTGAGTGATGTAACGTAAGATCAAATTAGGATGGTTAGTGGAATCCTCCTGGGTTCTCTGACATGTCCTGATTCTGTATTTGGATCCACGATGGACGCAGAAGGTTAACACGATTACGTGCAGAACACAGAAATTTAGAATTTACTATGGAACGGCATACGGCCCTTAGACAGAGTGATGATAGCAGGTCGCCTCTAGTTTTTGTTGACAGAAATTTGAATACAAATAATTATATACCAAACGTACTGCAGCATGTTGCACTGGCATACCTACGATAGTTAATCCAACCCCTTTTCCAATAAGACAACGCACGTCCTCATACAGCAAGGGTCCCTACAAAGTTCTTACAAGAAAATAAGGTGACCCTGCTTCCATGGCCTTCTCGGTTCCCAGTCTGGTCACCAATCGAACATGTGTGGGATATGATTGGCAATCGACTGGGTAATTCACAAACCACCAAATAACCTAGTTTACCTTTGTTATTAAATTCAAGAAGCCTGGGATCAATTCTTCAGGATACCGTAAATCATTTAATTTCAAGCATGCCTCGAAAAGTTATCAATTACATAAGAAAGCGCGGCGGACCCACTAATTATTAAATAACTTTATTATTTTTTAATACTTAAGTTTGATAATGTAATCAATTTTAAAGTTTGATTTAACACACATTAATATTTTTTTTTCAAATTTATCAACTCTTACTGGGTGTTCGGATTTTTTTGGAAGCCAGTATATTATAATCATAATGGCTCGCCAGTACTAAAAGACAGGCAGTATATTTATCTTTAAAACTTTTAAACAATGTACCCACCTAAAACATGAATAAAAAGTTGATTTGCTGGCGAATTTAAATAAATTTAAGTAAAGTGTTACAATCAAAAATACTCATAATAAAGCAAAAAGTTATCTATTACAGCATGATAGCGTCTAGAGCAATTATGGGTAAACTATTAAATAATACTGTAACTAGTATCTCTAAAAGCCTATCTCTTGCCAACAGATTTGTGTAATTTCTTTTAAACTTCAACAAATTTAAATGTACTATAGTAAACTTGTGAAATGTTGTCTCTTTTTAATTTGGTAGTTTTTTAATAAATGATTTTCTTACAGATGAATTTAGTATTGCTGGCTATAGCCACATTTGTAGCAGTCGTTTCACCTGTTTTCAGTCAGCAGAGGCCAGTTTCGAACAGGCCCGGAAGATTCTTATCACTGCCAAATGCACAGAAATGTGCAAATCGTAAGTACACTTTGTTTTATACTTTAGCCACTGAATTTTAATTTATACCAAAAATACTACTTCACGGGTTAGAAGCTTTGATACGCAAGGTCTAAGCTTTCAAAGTGAGCATGTACTGCATGATGTTCAAAATATTATTGGCCGGTAGAATTATCAACGAAACTAAGCAAAATGATTAAAGTTTTTTGTACAGTTTTGGAGGAAAATTCAACATACTTCGGTCGTGTATTTCGTAATAAGAGTGAATACTTAAAGTCAAAGGGGACTAGATTAGAAATTGGCTTAACATCAGCTCACTTACAGGGTATCTCAGTAAAGGTGACGGACAGCGATATCTTCAAAACTATCTGGACGCAGCAAATGCGTTATGGAAGTGAATTTTCATTAAAATGTTTTTAATAGCAAATATGTCACTCTAATGCAAGAAGGCATCAGTCTGGTTACCGGTATAGCCTACATAGTAGAAACAATGTAACATATTTTATCAAAATTACTTATTGTTTGAAAGTGTATAAATATATTCCAAAAATAGGCTTAAAATATTTCCGAGAAAACTGGTTTCCTAGCCAACAAACCTGAGGTTAATAGCAAATTTTGTTATTCAAATTTGAAGGAGTTACTGAAAATTCGCTACCAAAACACACGTACTGCGTCTCGATTTTTTTTTCTTACAAACATGCATCATATTTCGATACAAAATGCAAAAATGCAATAATATAAGGGTGTTTGAAAAAAAAACAATTGTAGGGATTACCAACCACTTATCGACCAGCCTGTGATTGTCAAAATATTTCTATAAGATATATCTTAAGACACCCTATAATTAACGTATACATTTTTTTCTCTTATCTTGTATAATAACAATTATATTGAGCTTTACCGTAGAAATGCATCACCTTGTATATATGCAAACAGATAAAAACTGAAAGTAAACCCGGATATGGATTATAGGGGCCTAGTTTGCGCTCATTTCAAGAAATCTTTTTAAAACTGAAAAGTCGCGGTCTCCTTATTAACGAATTTTTTCTATGAAAATTAGCTAAAACTTATAGACCGCGTAACCATGAACCTAACTAAACCTACCGTCAAAACATCAACTTAACTAAACCTGCAGCCTAAGTATCAGAGAAAGGGTCTATTTGAAATGAATTTTCTGTAAACATTTTAGTAAAATAAAGGACAATGGCGGTTGAAGCTGAAACTTAAGGGTTTTGGAGAACACTCTTCTTGCGACATTTTTTTACATAACCCGTATTTGTTTCAGGTTCTTTGCCTAAATGTTGCGAATTTTGACGTATCAAATCGCACTTTGACGTTTTGAGGAAAACCGCTTTTTTTTTCTAAATGCCTATAACATTTTTGTCTTTCAACATACAGACCTAAATTTTGATACGTGGGTCGCTATTTATAATACAAATACGCGCACCAAATTTGGTTGCCCTTAATTTGTTATCTCTGGAGACATCATTTTTTTCGGAAAGAAAATACAAAATTTTCCGGGGAAACCAGGGTTGATTTTCCTGGCTAACGAACTTGTCCAAGCCACTTGCAAAAGGATCAAAATCGGCCCATTATTTTTTTAGTTATCGCTGTGATACACACACACACATATATATATATATATATATATATATATATATATATATATATATATATATATATACATATAACAATTGAAACTGACCCCGGATATGGGTTTTAGGGGTCCTAGTTTGCGCTCATTTGAAGAAATTCAGTAATAGCAAGATTGATGGGAAAAATGTAATAAATCAATTAGCCGACTTAACAAAGTATTTTTAAATTCCAAATATGGCCGCAAGGGGGCTTAGTCGCTAGGGTCAACATTAAAAAAATTAATTTCTGGTTAAGTGCCAGAAGTAGCTACAACTTCAATTGCATTATTAAAAGCTTAGGTCATTATACACTAGTTTGGTTCAAGACGATTTTCCATGTCTTGACTAATAACTGTAGGGGGCGCTACTGTTTCTCTGACAACTAAAATACCTGTGACTTCTGCAGTTTTTTTCCAGAACTGAATACATTTGGGCTCATTTGAAAGGGCATTTAGGGATGATTCAAGACTCATTATTAATATTACCCACAATTATTTAGTACGTATACTAGAGAGCGTTTTTTTTTTTTTTTTTTGGGGTTAAGGAGTCGCGGGCCAAAGGACTCCAGGGGGCAAGCTGAGGAAGTGGAAATAACAACATAAACTCCCGATGAAGCTTTCCCCAAGACCGTCATGCGCGGTAAAAATCCGCATCCTGCACGAGGTGACCCTGCTAATAACTAAACATGACGGATCTAGACAAGGAGGTCGAACTAAACTCCCCCAATCTACGGTGTCACGTGACCCGTGCCTATGGATGGATGGCACCAGGGCGATGGTGTCGTGAACGGAACCTCTGGAGTACCAGGCAACCCTCCAGAGTAACCCGCCTTGCACCACACAGGGGGTTGTGATGGTGTGGACAGTATTTCCCCCATTCTCGTGGGAACAACATGAAGATTATAAATACATATAAAACCAAAACCAATGAGGCTCGAGGAGTGGCTCCGGCTACAGACTTGAGCCTTGAGTCTATCCCGGAAACGGAGACGAGCCAGGGTGCGGCAGCGGACTCTGGAGGTCCCACGACCGGCGTAGATACGGGGGATCAGGGGGTAGCTTCGGCCAGAGACCTGTCCCCGACACCCAAGCTGGAGGCTGGGTCCCACCGGAGGGCGGCGAGCTCCGCGGACTCCGGGGGCCCCTCCACCAGTGAGGACTCTACTGTTAGAGTAGAGGGACTGCCCCGGCAGTCCAAGCGTCTTTCCGGGGCGCAAAGAAAGAAGCTCCGGAGGGCGCAAAAAATGGCGGCCGGGACCTGGACGGTCGAGAAACCTGTAAAGGCGCAAGAGGGGAGTGCGGGTCAGAAGAGGACGCGCTCGAACTCTAGCACGCCCACTACAGACAGACGTTCCAAAAGGGCCAGGGTGCCTGTAAAGGCGCAAGAGGAGAGTGCGAGTCGGAAGACGCCGCGCTCTGGCTCTAGCACGCCTACTACAGACAGACCTCCCAAAGGAACTAAGGCCGGAACACCGGCGCAGACTGGCTCTTACAGGGAGGCTGCGGAGGGCCTCGGGATGGCGGTGATTGACAGACGCCATCCTGAGGTCACGCTAGACCAGGGGAAGGCGGACCTGATCCAGGCTGCGGTGGTAGCTGCAGTGGACTCTCTTCAGGAAGGGGAGAGCCCGCCTCAGTTCCACCGGACGCGCCTGACGGGGGGCATCCTCTGGATAACCTGTGCCGGCCCGCAGTCGCGGGACTGGCTGCGGAAAACGATCGGGGGCCTCGGTCAGATTTGGGAGGGGGCGGACTTGACAGCCGTCGAGCCCAAGGAACTCCCAAAGAGACGCAAGGTCCTCGTACGGATCCCTGACACCGTCCCGCAGGAGACGGTGATCAGCAGACTTAAGATCCAGAACCCTGAACTGGGGACGCAACACTGGTCGGTTCTAAGCAGGAAGGCAGAGGAGAAAGGACAGACGCTCGCCTTCTCGATCGACCCGACATCTTACAGAGCCCTTGAAGGAACCTCCTTCAAGGCATTCTGGGGCATGGGAAGGGTTAGCTTCCGCCCACTGGGGAAGCAATTAAGGGTTAATGGGACTTAGGTTCCTTCAGGTCAACCTCCAACACAGTAGGGCAGCCACGGCCGGACTACTAATGGCTCTGAGGAACACGGATGTGGCCCTCATCCAGGAACCGTACTCCTACAAAGGAGAGATCAAGGGACTCGGCGGAGCTAATGGAAAGCTCATCTACAGCAGGTCCAGCGAGAATCCGAGGGCCTGCATTTTTGTCAGGGAAGGGATAGAGTTTCTCCCTCTAATGAATTTCTGTTCCAGGGACCTGGCAACGATCAAAATCCGATGTGGAGGAGCGGATGGGCTGAGGGACATTACTGTCGCGTCAGCCTATCTGCCAGGGGACAGCACGGACCCTCCTCCACCCAACGAATTGGAGCAGCTGATGGTGGGTAGCAGAGCAGGTGGATGGCAGACCATCATCGGCATGGATGCGAATGCGCACCATGAGTTGTGGGGTAGCTCGGACACAAACTCTAGGGGTGAGGCACTTTTACAATTCTTTATGAAATTTAATTTAGACATATTGAATAGAGGTAATAAACCGACATTCGTCACAACACGGCGTGAGGAAGTTTTAGACCTAACAGTTTCCACCCAGTTTCTGGGTGACTTTGTTAAAAGCTGGGCTGTGTCTGGGGAAGTGAGTAGCTCAGACCACAGATACATCCGGTTTGAAATCGCCAAAGTCGAAAAAGAAACGGTATGGTACCGGGACCCCCGCAAGGCGGACTGGGAAGCCTACAGGGCAGACCTAGCTGTGGAACTGCGGGGGGTTGAGAGGGCCATAAGGGATTCAATAGACCTCGAGATTGCAGCAGTCCAATTGCGAGACGCAATTACCTCGGCCTATAACGCCAACTGCCCCCTGAAAATGAGGGTGTCCACCAGGAACGTCCCATGGTGGAACGAGGACCTCAGGCAAAGGAGGACGCAGGTTCGTAAGCTGTTTAACGCGGCCAAAAGGTCGGGAGCATGGGATGAATATAGACAGGCCCTATCGACCTATAACAAAAGACTGAGGGACGCCAAGAAGGAGTCGTGGAGGAGGCACTGCGAAGAAGTGGAAAACACGTCCGAGAGTGCTCGACTACACAAGATCCTGTCTTAGGGCCCTCAGACTAACATAGGCTCCCTTAGAACACCCACGGGAGGCTTTACAAGCTCGGGGGAGGAAACTATGGAAATTTTACTCCAGACGCACTTCCCCGGCTGTAACATAATAAACCAATCACCTCCGGACTGGGAACACTCAGAAATAGAGGCGCCTTATAGGCGGGCATCTAGAGTAGACTGTACAGTCGCTAAAGAGGTGGTTACCTGGAGCAAAATCAGATGGGCCATTAACAGCTTTAAGCCATACAAATCGCCGGGATTTGATGGAATAATGCCCATCATGCTCCAACAGGGGATAGATATACTGGCGCCGGTGCTTACCCTCATTATGAGGGCCAGCCTGGCTCTGGGGTACATTCCGAGGGCATGGAGACTGGCCAGGGTTGTATTTATTCCTAAACCTGGGCGTCCAACAGACCAGGCAAAGTCCCTGAGGCCAATAAGTCTCATGTCCTTCTTGCTGAAAACAGTGGAAAAACTGCTCGACCGGCACATTAGGGGCGGTGTACTGGAAGCATATCCTCTACACTGCGGACAATATGCATACAGAGCAGGATTCTCAACAGAAACAGCACTGCACCAACTGGTGCTGAAACTGGAGAATACGCTGGAGAACAAGGAGGTGGCGCTGGGGGCCTTCCTAGACATAGAGGGGGCCTTTAGCAACACCTCGTTCGGATCGGTTCTGGCAGCTGCCCGGGAGCGTGGAATAGAGGAGACCTGCTGCAGGTGGATCGGTTCCATGCTCAGGGACAGGGCGGTGTTCACCTCACTCGCGGGAGGGACTCTGCTGGCGGAGGTCGCGGCGGGGTGTCCGCAGGGGAGCGTTCTGTCTCCCTTGCTCTGGTGTCTAGTCGTGGACGGCCTGCTGGGGAGGCTCTCGGGAGGGGGGTATGAGGTACAGGGCTATGCGGACGACATTGTCATCATAGTCCGAGGAAAGGTCACACAGGCAGTGTGGGAGCGTATGCAGACTGCACTGAAAGTGGTGGAAGGGTGGACGGTTGATCAAGGGCTCGGGGTGAGCCCCGAGAAAGCAACCGTCGTGCCGTTTACGAGGAGGAGGAAGTGTGAAAGCCACAGAACTCTCACTCTATACGGTAGGAGCGTTCCAATGGCCAGGGAGGTAAAATATCTTGGGGTCGTATTGGACTCTAAGCTAACCTGGAATGGTCACATTGGAAAAATACTGCGTAAGGCAGTCATGACCTTAGCCGTCACTAGGCGGCTATATGGAAAAACGTGGGGACTAAGACCTAGTATGGCCCACTGGCTGTACACAAGGGTGGTCAGACCATCGTTAACATATGCGGCACTGGTCTGGTGGCCTAAGGTGACACAATCCAGTGCCAAACAAAAACTAGGCAAGATCCAAAGGATGGCTTGCCTAGGCATCACAGGGGCCATGTCTTCAACCCCAACAGCCGCCATGGAGGTGTTGCTGGATCTACCCCCCCTACACTTCGTTATTATGGGAGAGGCCAGGCTAGGACTATACAGACTAGCCTGCAATGGTAGACTGAAGATCAACCCAGGCTTCAGGGGCCACTGCAAAATTCAGGAGATCGTGAAGGAACCCATGCTTGAAATGAGGTCAGACTTCGCGAGCCCGCGAATGTGCAGGGAAAACAACTTCACAGTGGAAATCCCTGATCGCGGGGCATGGCGGGAGGAGACACCGGGCATACCACGGGACGCGCTCGTCTGGTTCACGGACGGATCTGGCGGGGAGCGTGGGACGGGGGCAGGTGTTTACTCGGAAGGACCGAGGGTAAGTCACAGTATTTCCCTCGGAGCCCATGCAACGGTGTTTCAGGCCGAGATGTACGCCATCCTGCACTGTGTGCGGGAGAACAAGAGGAGGGGCTACACCAACAAGCGGATCCTCATAGCCACAGACAGCCAGGCAGCCCTTAAGGCACTAAGTAGCCCACGGGTAAATTCCTGGCTGGTGAGTGAGTGCCGAGACGAGACGAGCGACCTGGCTGGGCAGAATGAGGTGACCCTCATCTGGGTGCCGGGTCACTCGGGGGTCAAAGGCAATGAAGAAGCTAACAGTCTCGCAAAGAGGGGGTCAGCAGAACCATTTATGGGACCAGAACCGGCTCTGGGCGTGTCAAAGAGCACTGCCAGGGGAGCCATTAAGTCCTGGGTCAGAAACCAACACAAGGTGTACTGGGCGGACTGTCCAGGGCTCAGACATGGGAAGTCAATAATTGACGGACCCAGTTCAAAGAGAGCTGTGGAGCTGCTAAACCTTAGCAGAGGACAGCTCAGAAACACAACAGGTCTCTTGACGGGACACATGGCCGTCAAGAAACACCTACATAAAATGGGGCGGTTCGAAGGGGACCTCGCATGCAGACTCTGCGGCGAGGGGGAGGAATCAGCCCAGCACATCTTGTGCGAGTGTATAGCTCTGGACCGGAAAAGACAACTGATCTACGGTCACTCTAGACCGGAGACAGAGCAATATAAAACTTCACCCTACCAATCGCTGTGCAGACTAGTTCAAGGCACAGTGATTTTGGAATGGGTGGAGTAAGACCAGGGGTATGCACAATCAACCAAGGGTTGCGGTGCTATCGGGGCGGCAAGGCCGCGGACGAGCCCTGAGGGAACAAAAAAAAAAAAAAAGAGAGAGCGTTTTCTCCAACTAAACGAGTTTTTTTTTTCTTAAAAAACTTAAATGTATAGGTGCGCTTCTCAGTTTTTGTTTTGAAGAACTTAAATGATCTAAGATCCTAGATAAAACCGCATATCAATATATTATTACATACATTATCAGTAATATTTTTCATTGATTTTCAATTTAACAAAACACATTTTTAGACCTAACGATCTTTTCGCAAACAAACTTCACTTCATCAGACGAGGAATTAGAGAGCTTAACGATAAAGGCACATTTTGAAAACAACTGTCTGGTCTAAAATGTGTTTTCATATATTGAGCTCAAGACAGGTTCCGAGTTTCACATATTGTATAATTATGTTAAGCATAATATTATCTAGCTGACATTTACAAGTGTACAATAATTGCTTACATGACAATTGTGACTCCTCCGGGGTACAGCAATTTATCAGAAAGCAATTAAGTAAATATACTTGTTTATTTTCATATTGTTTGCACACAATATGTCACCATAAAATGTTATCTCTGGGAAGATGTCATCGCGTTTTTTTCAATTGTTGTCTCGGCGTAACTTGATATAAAACCATTTTATAAACAATTAATTTAGAAAGAATGAAAGAGATAACGACTAAAAAGATAAAGTCATTCATTGTAAAAGAATATATTAACTAAAAGTTAATATTTCAGTTGGAACATTGGTTAATGATAATGTTAATGTTTAGATTAATTTTAAAGAAGAATTTTAAGTTAATTTTAGACTTGATTCAAATTTTTTCCATAACACAAATACCTCCAAAGATAAAAAAAAAGTTTGGTGCAAGTGGATTATAGTAGTGAATTTTCATAAGAATTGTACACTATTAGTAAGGTATTGTATTAAAGCTAATTCTTTAAAGACCTTGGAGATCGGTTTTAGAGGTCCCAGTTAGCGATTAATTGAAGAAATGTCTATTTTCTATGGAGCTAGAAATTTATAATTTGGTAGAGATATACGTAAGTCGCTTTAAAAAAAATTGTCTTACAAAATTCAATAAAGTTACAAAAGTTTTACACAAAAAAAATTATTGACAACGGGAATATACCTGCCAAATTATAAATATGGCAGGTATTTTTCCTTATTATTTGCTTCGATTGTTTTGTTTCAAACAACCCAATCGAACTAGTGTTTGCAAACAAAACAACAGCAAAAGTTTTTAAAACAAATTTGTAGTAATCCGCAAAGCCCATTATGTTATTTTTTTTAATTTAGTACCCACGCTGCATTTACATAGTTTTACTATTCAGGATTGAAGATTCTAGCTTAATGAGAAATTCAGTTATCGGATTTGAAATATTTTCACGAAAATTCTCTACCATAAGGTATTCGACGCACCCAGACCCTTTTCAACACTTATTTACCGTTGCTGTATCCATACTTTTTGAAAATTATAAAATATTGTAGTTCTCTATGTGAGACTGAAACAAAGCCACCTCAAATCTATTTTTGGAAAAATATTTTGAACCTATGAAACCAAGTAACAATTTAAACATAAATTGAAAATCTTGGTTCGCTGCTTCGTCGCAGGGGTCTCCTTTCCCTTCTGCATGCCTACAACTACCCTCAATGCATAAACAAGAACAATGTTAACATACATTTCTTGGGAACAACCCCCAAGAAAATTACGGGGCCTGCGGTGAATAGGGGTTCTGTAGGGGTAGACAGGATTTTAAAGATGTGTTACTACAAAATAGGATAAAGGCAGCTTATAGAGATCCACCTAAGCTGTTTTTTTCGCACTTTCCGCTCACATTTCTTTTTTATCTTCTTCTCCGCCCCGCACCCCTATGCACTCCTGGCCCCGTAAATTTCTTGGGGGCCGTGTGCAAGAAATTTTTCTTGTAGTTTGTGCATCCAGAAGGAGTTCTAAACATGTTTCTGTTTGTTTTCTAAAAAGACCCCGTATGCTAATCTGCAAATTTAAGGAACATTTTATTTGTATTTACGAGAGGAATGTGCCTGCCAAATTATAAACGTGGCAGGTATTTGTCCTTATTAATCGCTTGGATGATCCGTTTCATCCAACTCAATCGAACCAGTTGCTTCAAACAAAATAACAAAAAAGATTTTTTTGAAACAGTGGCTTAAAACAAAATAACAAAAAAGGTTTTTTTGAAACAAACTTGTAGTTTTTTTCCTCGGGGCTCGTCCGCGACTTTGCCGCCCCGATAGCACTGCAGCCTTTAGCTTCTTGTGCATGCCCTTAGACTTTTTACTCCACCCATTCCAAAATCACTATGCTTTGAACTAGTCTGCACAAAAGAGTTTAGGTGCAGCAAGTGCGTTTCCCCCACGATGTCTCCAAAACTGTTTATCACCGTCCTGAAATATGTGTTCAAGAAGCTAGATTGGGACCAGAAAGGTCTAAGAAAAGACGGCCAAAGTCTGTCAAACTTACGGTTTGCAGACGACATTGTCTTACTGGCTGACAACTTGGAAGATATTAGAGTGATGCTACAGGAACTTCAAGAGGCCAGGCCTGTGCAACAGTAAGTCTAAAAATGAACATCGGAAAAACAAAATTTATGACAAACCTCGTCCCTAGTAAAAACCTAAATATTGAAAATTCTTAGGTGGAATGGGTAGATAAATACACATATTCGGGCCACGAGATAAGCATATCCAAAGCTAACCAAACATGAGAGATAAACAGAAGAGTTATACTCTCCTGGGCGGCTTACGGCAAACTTGGAGACGTTTTCAGAGGCGACCTTCCAATATGCTTGAAAATAAAAGTTTTCAACCAATGTGTTCTACCGGTTATGAGCTACGGCGCCGAAACACTAACCCTTACCAACGCTTCTACTAAGAAACTAAAAGTAGCACAGCGCAAAATGGAGAGGTCGATGCTTGGTGTTTCGTTACGTGACCACATTAGAAATGAAGAATTACGCAGAAGAACAGGAGTGACTGATGTGGTTGTACATGTGGCAAAACTCAAATGGAAGTGGACGGGACATGTGGCTCGCATGCAAGATGACAGGTTGACAAAACGATTACTTGAATGGAGACCCAGATCCGATAAAAGAGACAGAGGAAGACCACCAACTCGCTGGACAGACGACATTACAAAAATTACAAAAAACTGGATTCGTAGCGCTCAAGACAGAAAAGAATGGACTCAACTCGGCGAGGCATATGTCCAGCAGTGGACGCAGACGGCTGATTGATGTAGATGATGATGGAGTGCGTTTCGGTAGCGAATTCAATAAAAAATATTTCAGATGGTGATAACTCAATTTCCCATTACACTAGAATCTTCAGTTTTGATACATAGTAAAATCTATATAAAAGCAGCGTGGGTACTAAATTTAAAAAATAACACAATCAGCTTCACAGGTAACTACAAGTATTAAATTTTAAAAATAACACCATGAGCTTCACAGGAAACTTGTAGTTACGTGTGAAGCTCATTGTGTTATTTTTTAAATTTAGTACCCACGCTGCTTTTATATATATTTTACTATGTATCAGAACTGGAGATTCTAGTGTAATGGTAAATTTGAAACATTTTTTTATAGAATTCGCCACCGAAACGCACTTGCTGCACCTAAACTATTTTCAACACTTATTTGCTATTGCTGTAGCCATACTTTTTGAGAATGAAATAAATAAGTATAAACAAAAATTTTCAAATTAAAATTTTAACAATTTACACTGAACATCTGTTTATATAATTTGAACTCCTTTGTGATATTAGATTATGTAGTTTCATTTACTTCAAATTTTCCATACACTACATAAAGAGTAAAAACTAAAAGCAAAGAAAACAATGAGTACCTAAATATTATAAGTATTTACTGTATTAGTTTGACGTAGGTATGTTTCTTTTAAGTTTTAATTTCATACTTCTAGTAATTTAAAAGCTATTGTATTTTCTAAACTTTTTCGCATTTTTTTCTAAAAATATTTGAGTATCAAAACTGTCGAACGAACTCATCTAAGCTATTAACAAAAATGAAGTGAATTGCCAAATTTTGTTTCTATTGGTGAAGTATTTTTTGAGTTATCTAATTTGGGGGCCCTAATTCCCTCATTTGAAAAAAATTCCAAAAGTATTACCATCTATACGTCTCTGTTATTGAATTTCTTATGAAAATTCACTAAACACAAAACTCATCAAATTTGGCATTTACCTTATAATTATTGTTTTATTGTTGAAGATTTAAAATTTTAAAAAAACATTTTTTTAACAAATTTTAAATCGTTAAGGCTTTGGACTTCTGATCCTGTCGCTGGGGATATAAAGGAAAAATCTGACGATGCGATTCGAGCAAAAAACTATTGACATCTTATTAATCACCATTCAAAACAGCCCGCATCTTTTTTTTAAATATAGAAAAACGAAAGTCTAGTAAGGTCAAAGTATCACTCAAGGATTACTAGTTTTTTTCTAACGACAATCTGGTCAATTAAAAACGAATGGAGAAACCGTTTTGAAAAATGCCTGCCGTTTTCAAATAAGCAGATTTAGGAGAAAATCACAATAAATGTTATTTTTGTCTCTTTTGTAGTTTATTACAACAAAAAAATACACATACTATACTTGTCACAGTTTTAACACCAATAACATAGATTTTTTTTAATATAGGAAAAATTTAAAAGTATCTTAAAGCAGTCCGATATGGCTCAGAATAGTTGATAATTATGTCATTTTGCAATTAGATACAAAGACAATGAATAATTTTGTGAAAATGTAGGAAGAACAAACACCGTTACTTAATTATCCACGTAAACATTGAAATTTTGTGCTGAATTTTTTCTACCGCATCCGTCTCGACTGCGCTGCGGTATATTTAAAATTTAATTGAAGTTCCTTGTTGCTTAACAAGACAAATAATTTTACACTTTTTTATTTGTAATTTTATTTAAATGACACAGTTTTTTACTGTCTAAGGAAATTCATTGTTGATTGTTCTGATAATTAAGATAACAATGTAGTTAAATTAAATACATTATTTTATCAATTTACAGCTGTCAGTACCTTTAACCTGCAGATTTTTACTTTGCTATACTTAGAAAGCTTCGTGTGTGATGTTCATATTATACGAGTAGGTATTGAAACGTACTTACCCTACGATAGAAAACGCAATAGTTTTTTAAAACAAGAATTTATTTATTGAACATAATCCCTCTACAAGATATAAATTTAGAAGAACGTTCAATAAGTAATTCTTAATCCTGAACAAATATATATCTTGGTTTTGGAACAACTCCTTCCCAGCGGCACGTATGACTGTTGTTTGTCGAAAATCCTTTAACTTTCATATGTTTTTTACGTCTTGGGAATAAATAATAGTTTGTTGGTGCTAAATCCGCAGAATACGGCGGGGAGTCAACAAATTCAAAACCAATTTTATCAATTATTTGCAGTGCAATCAACGACCTGTGAGTAGGGGCGTCATCTTGCAGAAAGCTCACACCTTTAATCAATTTTTCGCGGCGTTTTTCTACAGTACAATTGTCTCCCTTAATTTAGTTCAACTCACTATAGTTGTTTCCGTGGCAGTTCTATCGTGTTCAAGAAAATTTAGCAGAACTACCCCATCTTTGTGCCAGAAAACTGAAGTACGACCTTTGCCATCGGACTTTTCAGCACGAAATTTTTTGTGTCGTGGAAAACCGGATGCTTTCGCAATATTGGTTGCTCTTTAGTTTATGGATTTTAAGGGTGGACCCATGTTTAGTTTTTGTTCTTGCATTTAAAACATCGATACCAAAGTTTTTCTCCACTCCACTTAATATGCAATCCTTCTCCTCACCATCTGATCCAAGGCTATCGATATCTTTCTCAAATTCAATTTCAAAGAAATATTCAGAAGGGAATTCCGAGGTTAAATAATTGTTTTTGGACTGTTTCCCCTTGCTTTATGTTGCTGGCGCTAAATAACGGTTGACGGTCTGAACATGATTTTTCTGCTTATGCAGCCCCACCTTTCTTCAGCTTCCTCATATTTCTCTCGCTGTTCCAACATGATTGTCACAGGTATCCCGGTAACATGACACAATGGAAGTTTTTAAAACAAAAACAAAATAATATCTAGAATCCTATTTAGACAGAACATTTTACCTTTGTTATTCAAAGTAGTATAATAAAGCTAATTTTATTCCATGCTTGTGAAAACAAGGTATCTGCTGGCTATACATTTACGGCATAAAATAAAAATAAGAGGGCTGCAGTTATAAGCATGAAGATTTTTATTTGATAATAAATCGATTGGGTATTTCCAAGCTGTTAACCTCAAGTGATGAACTTTATTGTTAGCTTATGTTGAATACACTAAAATCCTCAAGCGATTGGAATTTTGTTTTATTTTTTCAAACTAATTTTCAACCTTGAAACTGGTAGACATAGGTGAAAGAACTTTATTTTAAGATTGCAAATTAAGTATGTAAATGAACACATGCAATTTATTGGCTTGCCTCTTAGCGAATTTTCTTAAGACAAATTCGCTAATGAGGAGTCCGCGAATGTGAATATTGAAAAAAATTCTACCAAGCAGCTCCTACAGTTTTAGACTTAATATGCTTATATATATATATATATATATATATATATATATATATATATATATATATATATATATATATATATATATATATATATATATATATATGTGTGTGTGTGTGTGTGTGTGTGTGTGTGTGTGTGTGTGTGTGTGTGTGTATAAACTGTCAAGCAATTGTCAATAAAGGGTGTAAAAAATACTATGCTAGATAAGTTTATATACTTTTGGAAAAACTTGCTCAAAAGAGAAGTGTGTTTATTAATTGTTATTGCCCTTACTTGTTGAAACCGTTTTATACCAAATACAGTTGTAGATACTTCTTCTCTAGCTTCACACGGGTTTGTTTTCTTCTCTGTGATTTTCTCCTGCCTATACAAACAAACATTTGTGAAGCCAGAAAAAAAGTCTCTACATCTGAATTTAGAACTCTGTTTCACAAACAGCAGATAGGTTAGTAGTGTTGGTGTTGGTGTTAAACTTATTAAAAATCAAAATAGGGGCTAAATTTTAAAAGTGACATTTTGTACTGTGTATTTGGCATTTGAGTATGTAGGAAGAAACATTCATTAATGAAAATTATGTTACTTAACATGCACAACCAGAATCTTCTATGTAAGCTAGACTGTATAATTATGTATAAAAAAATAAATAATATACATATATACAGTGTGTTTCACTTTAAGTGGCGACAATTGATTATTTCATAACGAGTCCCCTGATTTTCAACAAAAAATCTGTAAATGAAGGACTCCAAGGGTTCCACATCCTGGTGTGCAACCTTAAAATATTGCATATCAGGATGTGGAGCTTTTGAAGTACTTTATTTTTCTTAATTATTTGAAAATCGGCCGACCAGTTATGAAATAATGAATTGTCGCCACTTAAAGTGAAATACACTATAACTATATATATATATATATATATATATATATATATATATATATATATATATATATATATATATATATATATATATATATATATATATATATACAGGGTGTTCCAGGAGTTGTGTGCAGAAATTCACCCACTGATAGAATATCGAAAAATAAGTGGGGTTTTGTTAATAAACATGTGTCCTTCGATGCTCTTAAGAGTTGTTGTCTACGGGTGGGGAGGTAGTTTTCACCCCCATCTCTTAAACGAATCAATGAAGCAATAAACTAACCAGCCAGGCTTATTTCTAGTAAAATATTACAAAAATAATGTTTATATGTCTGTTGATGATTTCTTTCCCATTTTCAACTAAAACTAATTTCAAAGAAGAGATGTCACAATAGTGAGTCTTGTAGCCAAAATATTCAAAATCAAATAACTCACAAACGGTGCATTTTATTGTAATTTACTAAGTATACCTTTTTTATTCAGTATTCTAAATAAAATTTAATGCTTTTGTCCAGAGTTCCAAAAAAGTTGAGGGTGAAAAAACACCCCCACCATCTAGAAAACAACTTTTAAAATTAAGATATTTTTTATTTTCCTTCTTTGGGACGTCTATTTTAATTACTTGACTGAACTCTCGAAATTTTATCAAAATCGAAAGAGGCATTTGGAAGTTATGATCAAACAAAAATTTACAAGCCATCCGTTTGAGGGGTTGTATCTCCGTAATGAAGCATCGGAGAACACATGTTTATTAACAAAACCCCACTTATTTTTCAATGTTCTATCAGTGGGTGAATTTGTGCACACAATTCCTGGAACAGCCTGTATATATATATATATATATATATATATATATATATATATATATATATATATATATATATATATATATATATATATATATATATAAAGAGAGAGACATTTAAGACTCCATACGTCATTTTCTTCAAAACGACATGGGATTTTTCAAAATTGTTCAAGGTGTTAGATTAAGGACGCAAAGGACTTCAACTTTGGTGAAAAAAAAAAAATTTTTATTATCACATATGTAGATGGCGCTGCTGAGCAAACAAACTTTTAGATCCTCAGATCATTGAGCTATGTTACATTTGATAGAGAATTGAAATCCAAATAACTTTGTTTCTATATATAACTTTTATAAATTTAACCGTTTTTTTAGATATTTGAGGTTAAGTGTAACATTGCATGCGAGATAAAAACCTCCGCAAGATTTTTAATACAAGTCTTAGATTCTTTGGAATATTTGACATAAATTAATGGATACTATTGAACCACTGTAGTCAGGTAACTGTACAGCTTCCGGTTTTGTCGGAAATTACTATATATTTTTTTAAATTCAAATAGAACGGACTGTGTTTTGTTTTGCAGTTGGAAGCATCATATATTTTTAAGCAATTTTTTATATACAACCATATGTCTAAAATTAAAATTGTATACAGATAATATAAAAATACTGTATGTATGATGAAAGGTACGTTCACCTTAGGTTACCCCAAAAAAATCAGAAGACCGAGCTGGCTAAATTCATTAGTACCCAACCACTTTCCAGAAAATCTCCTGTGTAACTAGTTTTGTGCCGTTATTTTATTATGAGAAGATACCCCTTCCTGTTTAAATGCACAAAATACTATTGAATAAGTTATAACTTTCCTCATAAAGCACTGGTAACTGAGCTGCGAAAGCAAGCTTGTGCTGCTCATCGCACGGATCTTAAATGATAGGGAAGATAACCTGTATAAGGGCAAAAAGGACGGTATTTCTCTTCAAAATCATTTGGCAGAACGTGTTGGAAACTTTTGACTGAGCTTGTAATTACTTTAAGGATGTGTGAGGATTATTGTTAATAATCTGTAATACATGTTCTACGTTTTGACCAGATGTTACAGTTTTTCCATGAACTTTTTGTTTCTTAAAACTGCCCCGATTCCTTAAGTTTGGGCAAAAACTTGCAAATGTTTTTAGAATCTGCTTTTATTGTTCTTTATTATGTGTTCGAATTTTTTTTAAGTCTCGGACTTCTTGCATAAAACATACTCTAAAATTTTCTCCAGTAAACATCACATTACAATAAACTGCGTTAAAAGAAAAAAATTTATGAACCTTTGAAACCTTTTATTGAATTTATATCTGTAGTGTGGTGGTTTGCCTTCGACTTTATTGTGATTACCATATACTTTCTCGTTTGTTGAATTTATATCTATAAAATTAAGATAATGGAAACGCTACTTCACACAGCCTTCTCATAGTTCCTAATCTGAACTTACCTTCCATCATACAGTATTTTTATATTATCGCTCTAAAATTTCAATTTTAGACATATGATTGTATTTACAAAATTGCCTAAAATGTATGATCTTTATGACTGTATATAAATACAGTCTGTCCTTTTTGAATTTTAAAAAATAGTCATTTCCGGTAAAACCCGAAGTTGTCCAGTAACTTGACTAAGGTGGTTTACTAGTATTTATTTAATTATGTAAAATATTCCGAAGAACCCAATGTTTGTCTTGTAAGCAATGCTACACTTTACCTCAAATATCTAAAAATTGGTTATTTTTATGAACGTTATGAATAGGAACAAATTTATTCGGAATTTAGTTCTCTATCAAACGTAACCTATTTCAATTATCTGAGGATTGAAAAGTTCCTTTGCACAGCAGCGCCATCTACGTGTGTGATAAATAAAATTTTCCACCAAAGTTCAAGCCTTTCGCGTCCTTAATCTAACAGCTTGAACAATTTTCAAAAATACCATTTAGTTTTGAAGAAAATGACATATGGAGTTTTAAACTGCACACGTATATATCACACGCACGCACGCACGCTTGCACACCTAAAGCACAGAAGCCTGCACGTCAAAGCGCGGTCACATACACAATTTGTGTTTCAGTTAATTTTCTTTAAAAAAAATCACTAATGAGGAGATCCAGACTTTTGAATATTTTTTTAATTGCTTCAAATGAACGCTAATTAGGCCCCCTAGAACACATATTCGGGGTCAGTTTCAAATTTATATGTTAATTGTAAACATTAATTATAGAGTGTCTTGAGCTACATCTTAAAAAATTATTTCCGCAATTACAGAGTGGCCCATATAAGTCGTTGGTGATACAAATTTTCTTTTTTTTTTAATCGAACAGGCCTTATTGCATTTTTGCATTTTCCATCGAAATATAATGCATGTTTGTAAGAAAAGAAATTCTGGATGCAGCAAGTGCGTTATGGTAGCGAATTTTCATTAAATGCTTCAAATTTGAATAGCTCAATTTGCTATTGACCTATAAAGTTGGCCAATAAACCAGTTTCTTCGGGAACACTTTAAGTATACTTTCCAAAATTTTTGTACATTTTCAAACAATAAAGTTATTTTGATGAAACATGGCACATTTTTTCTACTATACTGGTAACCAAATTTGATGCCTGCTTTCTTTAAAAAATACACATATTTGCTATTAAAAACATTTTAATGAAAATTCACTACCATAACGCAGTTGCTGCGTCCAGACTTTTTTAAGCTACTGCAAAATCTTATACATTATTTGTTCGCCAGATGGAAAACGGAATTTAAGCTGCCTTGCAAAAAATGTTTTGCATTATTCAAATATGGATATTTATTAACTGTCTACATTCTAGATTCTTTTATAAACTGGCACAGAGAGGGCCTACTTAATATTTCAAGGAAACTTGTATGGTATGCCTATAGCATTAATAATTAGATATCAGCTTTACTTTCTTATACGATGGCAGGACTATATAGTACCCAATTCTGAAATGTTATAGCGAAAAAACTACTTATATCAAGATTAAATGTTATAAGAATTTAATTAGTTTTCAAAATTCTCCAAATACAAGTATACTAAGTAGTAGACGAGGGAAAAAAATAACGGGTAATGCGACAACTATCTTGACATGTGGTCATTAAAAGTCGTCGGCTATGTTAGACGAGGGGGAGAAATTTGCTGCACGATTCGAGATTCCATATGTCTGTTATAAAGTTATAAAAATTATAGACCGTTAAACCATAAATTTAACTAAAACTACCGCAAATAATTAAAGAAAGGGTCTATTTGAAATGAAATTTCTGGAAATATTTTAGTATAATGAAGGACAATGACGACTGAAACTGAAACTTAAAGGTTGTAGAACACTTTTCTTGTGACATTTTCTTTACATAATCCGTATTTGCTTCAGCTCCTTTTCCTAAATGTTGCCAATTTTGACGTTTAAAATGGCGACTTTGCCGTTTTGAGGAAAACCCCAATTTTTGTCTTTACACTTACAGACCTAAATTTTGGTACATAGTTCACTTTTTATAATAAAATCGGCCCATTATTTTTTGAGTTATCGGTGTGATATATACATATATATATATATATATATATATATATATATATATATATATATATATATATATATATATATATATATATATATATATATATATATTAGTTTTTGGCCACGCTGTAGGCACTATTTTAGAAAATGATACAACAAATTTGCTTCTGTGGTAACTAAAATACCCCGCATAGTCCCTTAAATGTTAAAATCTGCATCCAAGTAAAAAAAATAACTGTGAAATTTAATGTATTACAATAACTGTCGCGGTAAATCTGAATTTGGGTCCATTGTCAGAGTCGTAATTTATTTAATACACTTTCACTGATCTGCTTTTAGACGACATCAATGAGGTATATCAAAAGATTAAGGTTAATGATGTAAATTATACGAATCACAAAAACAAATTTAGAATACTAGATGAAAGTAATCATTTAAGATTCATTGCACCTAATTTAAATTAATAGCTACCTACAATTTTCTACAATGAATAAATACATTTAAATTGTGAAATTGTCTCTTGATATCAACATTTGGTAGATGATGTTTATTACTTTGTCTCATAAATTATGTTTAGGTTTAATGCGGCAATTATGTATTTTATTTTATAAAAAAATTAAATTAGATGTCACAGTAATAAGAATTATAATCAGGGTTTTCAGAAGCGTTGTGTCTTCTTGCGTATAAATTAGAAAATTTTTATTCATAGATTATCTAGAAATGACAGCGAAAGTTGTAGAGATAAAAATTTACATTGTCAATCTAGTAATCTCCTTACAAGTAGCTAAAATGACAAAGAAAAATTCCTGGGAAAATTCAATTACAAAATTAAGATGCCAGAAACTAAATTTTCCATTAACGTAACACCTTTATATTTGACACATGGTACAGTTCCTACAGGAGCATCTTACATACCAACTCTCATCCACATATTCCCCTATTTTCTGATATACAAAATTAAAAAACCTCTGGCAGCAAGTACGTTATGGCAGCGAATTTTCATAGAAATTATATACGTTTTGTTAATATTATATATATATATATATATATATATATATATATATATATATATATATATATATATATATATATATATATATTTGTGTGTGTGTTAGAGTTATGCGAAGCTTCAAAATTTCGAACCGAACCTTTGGTTTGAAAAATTGGGTTGAACATTACAGGGATTCAAAACTGCCAAAGGTAGCGAAGTTGTAACCCAGTAGTGGCCCCATAAACTCGGTAGCGGGGCTCTAAACTCTGGATCGGCCCCATCGAGTCGGTAGCGTAATTTGAGGAGATTTCACTAATGCATATTTTTAACAGTTGGTGGGAAACATTGAGACCTGACAGGACCATATAACAATCACATATTTAATTTTGGTGAATTTTCTTTAAAAAAAATCACTAATGAGGAGATCTGTGTTTATATATATATATATATATATATATATATATATATATATATATATATATATATATATATATATATATATATATATATGTATGTGTGTGTGTGTGTGTGTGTGTGTGTGTGTGTGTGTACTTTTTAAGGGCGGTTACGCCCGAAAATTCGAAAATTGAGGGCTATATTTTAATGAAAGTCAATCTGTATTAAGTACTCGATATATTTCGCCTAAGTCTCAAGCATCATCAGGAGTAAGCACTGTAACCAAATGAAAAGCAAAGCCAGAAACATCAAACAGAAGCTTCTGACACAAAAACATGCAAAAAACAGGAAGTGTAACAGCAATTTAAAAAACTACATGTAACTTTACGCGAACATTTAGACGTTAAAAACATTCAAAGCCAGTCATGAAAAAGCATAAAAAAGAGTTAGAAAAGTTAAAATGTTGAAAAAAGCTTTGAAAAATTCACCAATAAAAATTTGGACACCTAACCCCACTCTTTCATGATAAACACCGATATATATATATATATATATATATATATATATATATATATATATATATATATATATATATATATATATATATATATATATATATATATCGTACCGATAACTCAGAAAATAATGAACCGATTTTGATAAAGTTTGGTAGGTGCCTTCATTTTACAAGTGGCTTGGATAAGTTCATTAGCCAGGAAAATGGGACCAAAATTTTGGGTTTTCTTTCGGAAAGTTTTTGTATCTCCGAAAATAACAAAGCTATGGCAACCAAATTTGGTACTTAGGTTTACACTATTAAACTTACCCCACGTGTCAAAATTGAGATCTCTAAGTTGAAAGGAAAAAAAATTATAGACATTAAAAAAAACTGGATGCCTCTGATGACCAGAGAAATGAACAAAACCAAAATATTTTGTGTGGGTGACAATATCTACTGTATATTACTGACAAATATTAAGTTTTCTTCACGCAAAAGGGTCAAGAAATAGAAAAAAATTACTTTGAAAATTTTATTTTTTCTTCATAAACAAAATGTGCAATTTTTAGACGGATGTAAAGCAAATGTCATAATAAATGTGTTTTACAAAGCCCTCAGTTACAGCTTCAACCATCATTGTCCTTCATTTTACAAAAATCTTTGCGGATAATTTATTTCAAATAGACCCCTTCTCTGATGATTTGACAGTAGTTTCAGTTATAGGGTTTGTGATTTAATAGTCTATACTTTTTTCGCGAATTTTCGTAGAAAAAAATCGTTATTGAGAAGACCGCGACATTAATTATTTTTTTAATATTTCTTGAAAGGAGTGCGAACTAGGCGCTCCGGGGTCAATTTCAGTTTTTACATGTTTATATATACAGGGTGGTGAATTTTTACTGTAAAGCTCAATACAACAGTTATTGTACAAGACACGGGAAAATATTATAAAAATTATTTAGAGGGTGCTTTGAGCTGCAGATTATTAAATTATGTTGACAATCACAGGCTGGCCCATAAGCTGTTGGTGATACTAGTTTTCTTTTTCTTTTTATGAAACAGCCCATTTATTGTAGGATTATTGCATTTTCCATCCAATTTTAATGGATGCTTGTAAGGAGAAAACATTTATATCGCCAATCATTTTCGAGTTATTTCAATTGTTGCTCAACTTTTTACAATTTAGAACATACCAAAAATTATTATACGACATTTTTATCAATGGAAATCAGAGTCCCATGAAAATGACGCATTTAGGGAGGTTTTCAATTACATTATTCGCCAAAAAACTCGAGATGCCATATACAGGACGCTCTCATATGACTTAGCCAATCTTTGTACAAAAAATGGCGAATTTTCATGAAACAGATTGTTTACAAATTTTCATGTAATTTTTTTTTTATTTCTGTGAAAAAGCTTTCTATGAAAAAGCTTTCTATGAATAATTGTATCTTGGCTGATGTAGTTTTTGTGTAAATTAGATGGACAGGTTCGTTGGCCAGGAAAGTCAGACTATTTTTTTTTGTAAAATTTTTAATTTATCTTCGGAAAATTTGTGTACTTTTCAAACAAAAAATTAGTCTGATGAAATGCGGTACATTGTTTCTACTATAAAGGTTACACTACCTACAAAAATTCATGCCTTTCTTAAAAAAACATATTATACATTAAAAACAAATCTATAAAAATTCGTTATCATAAGGCACTTGCTACGTCTAGACTTTAATGAATTTTACTAAAATATTTCCAGAAAATTAATTTCTAATAGACTCTTTCTCTGATGCTTTGACAGTTAGAATTTATGGTTTAATAGTCTATAATTAAGAGGGAATTATCGTAGAAAAAAGCTCAATATATCCGTTAATATAAAAGATACGAGAAAAAAATTGTATACTATATGTTTATCATAGGTTGTCTCGAGCTGCATCTTATAAAAAATAATTTTACAATCAGAGCGTGGTCCATAAGTCTTTGGTGATACAATTTTTTTTAATCGAACACCTCTCATCAAAATGTAATATAATACCTATTTGTGAGAAAAGAAATTCGGGACGCAGCAAGTGCGTTTTGGTAGCAAATTTTCATTAAATGCTTTAAATTTTAATAACTCAATTTGCATCTAACTTAAGAATCGTTGTTATCAGTCCGAAGCCAAACAAACAAACAAAAAGATTCGTTGGCTAGAAAACAAGTTTTTTCGGGAATATTTTAAGTTTATTTTAGAAAACTTTTGTATATTTTCAAACAATAAACTTATTTTGAGGATATATGATACATTGTTTCTACTGTAATATAGGTTATATTGGTAACCAAATTTGATACCTGATTTCATTAAAAAAGACCTATTTGTTATTAAAAACCTTTTTATTAAAATTCACTTCCATAACGCACTTGCTATATTTAGATTTTTTTTATATATCCCAATGCCTTTTTTGGTTACAACATTATGATGGCAGTGTTCAAAAGCGACCCATAATAAAATTTTTCAGATATTATGACAATAATTATTGCAAATTCCCTGTCAGGAATACTAGGTTGAACATGATTTATTTCACAATAAGCCACAAGATTTAAGTTTTTTCAATCCGTACACAATTAATATTTCAAGTGGTTGTTATATACTATCATGCTCAACTTTAAGCCCCTCAATCTAAAAAATAAATACCGCAGGACAAAAAGTATACATATATATATATATATATATATATATATATATATATATATATATATATATATATATATATATATATATATATATATATGAGCTGTCCAAACCCATGTTTTTTCGAAACGAACTATGAACGAACTCAAGCTAATATGTTGCTTCGAACCTAGGTGATAGTTTGGTTGGTTAGGGTTGACCCTTAACCTTTCTCCTTGTATAGTATACAGAAATGCCGTGTTAAAAATCCTGTTATAAATAATATATATATATATATATATATATATATATATATATATATATATATATATATATATATATATATATATATATATATATATATATATATTGAAGCTGACGTTGGATATGCGTTCTAAGGGTCGTCATAGTTCACGTTCAATCGAAGCAATTTTTCGATAATTTCAAAGTCGGGATCTCGTCAATGAGCGAATTTTTTTATGCAAATTCGCTAAACAAACTGGTTGAAAACATGTTATGTAAAAATTGGATAAAAGAACTTTTACGAAAATTCGCTAGAATAATTTTTTCGTACAAAAATTCATCAAAACATTTTTTACGAATTACATTAAAAGAAGTTCCAGCAAAACTGCTGAATACTTTTTCATACAAAAACTCGAAAATATTCGCTAAAAATGTTTTGTAAGAAAATTCGCTATTCAAAAACATTATGTATATGAAAATTTGCTAATACGGTAAATTTAAAATTCCACAATCTGATCAAGATAAAGACGTAGAGACTTTTTGTGTGGCTTCACAAATAAAACTCTTTTTTCTGATGATGCCGTAAAAAGTGAAACCCGTTGCAGAGAAGAAAACAAAAACTTCTGAAGGCACAGAAAAAGTACGTACGTCTGTATCAAATATGGAACGCTTTCCCCAAGTTAAGGCAAAAATAATCTGGTCTGCTATTAAAGTTATATTAAAAGTCCTCAACATTAGTGAATTTTTTCTTCAAAAAATTTGCGAAAAAAGGTATTGGAATTAAATAATCTATCAAACAATATTAAAGTTGAATAAAAGGCTTAAGATTTTAAAAAATCAGCCACCACCAGGATTTGAACCCGTGTTTATTTGCTAACATAGCTATTCCTTCACCGCTCTCCAGACTTTTTCTGTTATTTTTATAACTTTTTTGCGAATACTATGTATATATGATATATGTTCTATAAAATATACAGGGTAATTTACGTAGGCCGTGCATTTAAAGTTTTTCAAATTGCAGTTGGATTAGAAACATCAAATTTGGCTATAATCGATCATGTCTGTTTCACCTAATCTTCTTTCAGTCAAGCTTTACAGGTGTACCGAAAGTTGGTACCAAGTTTTCTATTTTAAATACAAACCTGCTTTATTTTCACATTGTTCGATTGGCCTTATAATTCTGAGTTTAGACAATCTAAGTTATATGAACTTGTCTATTACAGTTTTTGACATATGTCGGTTCTTGTAAAAAAATACCGTCGTAGTAATTTACGAACAAATTTGTATCTCGCAAACGGTTTTAGATCAGGAAGCCAAATTTGTGAAACAGTTAGCTCCAAGTGCAGGCTAACTTCTGATCTCCCATCCATGGTCTCATTTTATTCCATATGGGCGGAGGCGATTTTCAAATGTTGCATTAAAAAATTGTCAAATCCTCAATTTTTTCAAATGGCACCTGCTATTTTTTTTATTGACACAATTCTTAAAAAAATTTGGTTTTATGCCGACTTATTTAAGCATTCCCTATACCTAACCTCAACCTCTACCGAGTCTAATAAGAATCAAGAAATTCTGCGATATTTCTTGTTTTTTTCAAATATGCCGTTGAAACAAAAAACAATTGTAATTAAGAAGGTGATATTCTGTCAAAGTGTAAACGAGTTCGGTAATTCTTAAATGAAATTGATTCGAAAATGGGAAATTATCCGAACGAGGTTATGTTAGACTTGTTTCTAATCCATGGCCTGTGTTAAAAAAATATTCGGAGAACTGCCCGCGAGTTTAATTTAAAACATCCAAAATTTTTAAGTATGACACGTGGAAAGTTAATAATAGAATGTTTAAAGAAAGGGGTGGTCATATTGAACACTTATGTTAGAGTTCTGTCAACATTGTTCTTGTTTGTTAATAATTTGTCGTGTGTAATTAGGTAGAAAACCATATTTTTCATTAAATTATTACAATTGTCTTTTTTTTCCTTGGCATATTTGGAATAGCAAGAAATATCTAGCAATTTCTTAATTTTTATTGAATAACTCAGTAGAGGTTGAAGTTAGGTACAGGGGATGCTTAAGTAACTCTCCATAAAATTCACTGTTTTTTCGAATTGTGTAAAAAAAGTACCATTTGAAAAAATTTGTATTTTAGAATTTTTGAATGCGATATTTGAAATTCGTCTGCGCCCATATGGTACAAAATGAGACCATCACTGGACATCAGGAGTGGGCTTGCACTTCTACCTAACTGGTCCACGAATTTAGTTTCCTGATCTAAAACCGTTTGCGAGATACAAATTTTTTCGTTAACTACTACAGCGGTAATGTTTTTTAGAAAAAACGACATATGTCAAAAACTCTAATAGATAAGTTCATATAACAGGTTGTCTAAACTAAAAATTAAAAGATCAATCTAACCGTGTGAAAAAAATGTAGGTTTCTATGTAAAATAGGAAAGTTGGTACCGACTTTTGGCAAACCTGTATAACTGAAAGACTGAAAATGTTTTAGATAGAACCGACTTGATCGAGTCTGGTTTCTAATCCAACTGGTTAGAAGTTTGAAAAACTTTTATTGCACGGCCTACGTAAATCACATTATATAGTAAAATAGAAAAAAAGTGCATTATTTGATTAAACAGGGTTGGTTGGGCTCACATTGAATTCGAAAATTATTACGCACCTCATCAAATCGAAAAGGCTAGCGACTACTGTCTTATATTATCGAACACTTATAGTCATTTAGAAGTTCGGGACGCAGCAAGTGCGTTATGGTAGTGAATTTTTATTAAATATTTCAAATTTGAATAACTAAATTTTCTATAAACCTAGAAAGTTGAATTTTGGTATGTAGTAAGGTCTTTCTTAAGGCAACGTATTCACCAAATTTCATTAAAACATCTTTGTAATTTTCGGAGAAAAAAAAATTTTCAAAATAAAACTTTAAATTTGAATAACTCAATTTTTTATAAATTTAGAAAGTTGACTTTTAGTTGGTAAGAAGGTATTTTGCAAGTCAATATATCTGTCAAATTTCGTTAAAATAGCTTTGTAACTTTCGGAGAAAAAAAAAATTCCATATAAAACTCAAAATTTTCACGGAAAATCTTGTCGGATTTTCCTGGCTAACGAATTCATCCAATCCATTCATAAAGGAAAGGTACTTGCCGAGTTTCATCGAAATCGGTTAATTATTTTTTGGGTTATCGGTTGGATATATATATATATATATATATATATATATATATATATATATATATATATATATATATATACATATATATATATATATATATATATATATATATATATATATATATATATATATATATATATATATATATATATACACAAACATATAAAAATTGAAACTGACCCTGGATATGGGTTCTAGGATTCCTAGTTCGCGCTCATTTGAAAAAAATTTTGCAAAGTCTCACCATCGATACCTCTCTATTAGTGAATTTTTAAAATAAAAATTCACTAAAAATCAAGGAATCACCATATAAGAACATGGTCTAATATTTTTCAACTCTTAGAGGATACAGAACTTTACGGTTTTTTTAGTGTCTCTGCCTATAAATACTTACGTCAAAATAATATTTTTTCTCATAAGCCTGTTAAAAAATCACAAACAACAATTAGGAATAATTCTTTAGAATTATTAAAAGTAACAGTGCTTTTTTCCACAGTGTGTATAATCACTATAATTAGATGTGCTAATAGATTAAAACATCCTTCATAAGAAATTCTAATAAAACAATAAAAAAACGACACGGATGTAGTAAGTGCAATAAAAAATATTCAGGTGTGATGAATTTAGCATCAGGATGCGATTATAATTTATGCATACCACGTTGAAAACGCACAGATAATTACATTTTTTATCACAGTGCTGTTTTTTAATTACCTGATTATTTTACCGGTAGAGAATAATATGTAGTTTGTCTGAAAGAAAACTGAACCTTTTAAACAAAAACAAATATCATGTAGGTAGTACACCTTACATAACAAACTTATACATATATTACATAACTTAATTTAGATATGCGTATATAATAATGTAATCACTTTATTGTGTTAATTACCAAAGCCTCCAATGTGTTTAATTTGCTTGAATAAAGCTGCAGACAATAGGATAAGACACTATTGAAATAAACTTTTAAAGTAAGTCTTACATAACCAGTAGCTTCTAGCTGCAATTTTCTCACATACTTATTTGTCAGAACCTTCTTCAGTAAACCGAATAGTAGTCATGGCCTGGAATTTGATTTAGGGGTTGATATATTTTCGACGCTTTACGGCTCTTCGAAGGATTCTAGCAAAAACCATGCCAAGATATATATATATATATATATATATATATATATATATATATATATATATATATATCGGGTGGCGCATTGAAAACGAAACAGACCGATTTGCGTCCAGATAATATATTTTTTAAGAAACTCTGAAAAACGTCAATTGTAATATTGAGGGGGGCATGTTTTTACATAAAACTCAACTTTGTCACATCAACCCCTTAAGGGTGGTGGTAACAACCCTTATATTTTAAATAGGGAACATAGGTTGAGTGTTACATCATTTTAAAGCTCTTTCTTTTCTGAATTCAGTACACTAATTTTTTGTAAGTTTTATCAACTCGTTTAAAAATTATTCACAGTTAAAGATGCAAAAACGCATTTCACTCATTCCGATAAGAAATGTGCTGATAGTCAATGTTTTGTTGGTTTGTAAACAAAAAATTGACTATCAGAACATTTCTTATCGGAATGAGAGAAATGAGGTCTATTATTTCAGTTTATCGGTCGGTTTGATACTTGATAGTACTACCGAAAATTAATTTCACAATGGTGTATTCTGTAGAAGAAAGAGTTCAAATAATTACTATTTTTTCAAAAACGATGACTGTGCCAACCGTACCGCAAATTTGTTTAATGAACGACATCCGAACAGACATGTTAACAGAAAATACATTTTGAAGTCAGTTGCAAAGTTTCGACAAAGTGGTTCAGTAGCCAACAAAAAACGGGATCTTGAACGTGAATTTCCGGTTAGAAATGAGACTACTGAGATTGAAGTTTTAGGACAAATTGCTGCAGACCCAACTTTGAGCACGAGAAAATTGGCCACTGTTTCAAACATCAAAAGAAGAATCAGCGAATATTGAAGCATCATAAATTTCACCCATTCATTCATTTTGTACAACAACTGAATGAAGATGATTTTGATCGGCGGCTGGCGTTTTGTGAAGTTATGACTGCACGAATAGCTGATAACGGTAACTTTCTGTTCAATATCTGTTTTTCAGAGGAGTGTGAGTTTTAATTAAACTCTGCAGTCAATCGTAATAATTGTCGTTATTGGGCAGATAATAATCCAAGAAATTTTCACGAAGTCCACACCCAAACTCCACGGAAATTGAATGTCTGGACTGGCATTTTTGGAGACCGTTTAATCGGACCAATTTTTCTTGATGGCAATTTGAGTAGCGAAACGTATTTGTAGTTACTAGAAGATATCGTTTACCCTCTACTAATTGACATTGTTGAAAATGATGATCGCTATCAAGAAAATAAATTCGTGTTTCAACAGGATGGAGCTCCTCCGCATTTTTCACAACGTGTTAGGGAGTTTTTGAACAGAGAGTTTCCAGAGCAATGAATTGGGCGTATCGGGGCTATTGAGTGGCCCCTTAGATCACCGGATATAACTCCTCTAGACTTCTTTTTATGGGACCATTTAAAGAGTAGAATTTACGCAACAGAACCGGAGTCTCTGGAAGAATTACGACGACTCATTGTTGAAGAATGCCATCTAATAACTCCACAAATGCTCCAGAATGTCAGAGCTCGTTTTGAACAAAATTCGTACTTTTATATGGCAGCTGGTGGTCAACAATTTGAACACTGACTTAACTAAATAAACATTTTTGAACGTTTGGTTTTGTTTTTTAGTTTCTTTTAACGAAAAATTGACTAATTAGTGCATTTCTTATCACAATGAATGAAATATTTTTCTTGCAACTCCAACTGTGAATAATTTTTAAACGAGTTGATAAAACTTCAAAAAAAATTAGTGTGCTGAATTCAGAAAAGAAAGAGCTTTCAAATTATGTATAACTCGACCCATGTTCCCCATTTTAAATATAAGGGTTGTTATCACCACCCTTAAGGGGTTGATGTGACAAAGTTGAGTTTTATGTCAAAACATGTCCCCCTCAATATTAAAATTGACGTTTTTCAGCGTTTCTTAAAAAAATAATTCTCTGGGCGCAAATCGGTCTATTTCGTTTTCAATGTGCCACCCTGTATTATACACTATAAAACCTATCGAGCGGTATATACTACATCGTCAAAATATAGTGTGGAACAGACAAATGGAATAAATTCAGTATCTCAATTATTGTGGGTATTTATAAACATTCCCAAAACACGTTCGTTTTAGATTAAAAAGTGACACCCTGCAACATGAAAATTTCACCCTTACATTCAACCTCCTTCGACTGACAGTTGCAACCTACAAATTTTTAAACACGACGTAGGGTAGCGTGATACCTCATTTGAAAGATCTCTTCATTTTCTATTCAAAAATATTATGATTTCAAAATTTATTACAAAAATTAACAGTCAAAAAAAAAGAAATTCCTCTGATTGACGAACTGTGCTACAACACACAAAAAATTAATAACTGATCGAGCTTAATTCTTAATAATGAGATAACAAGCATACATAATTTCAGTGTCTTTTTTCGATGGTATCAATGAAAAAGAAGACATAAAAAGTTATCAACATTCTTCATAGCTGGCAATGTTAGTTTTGTTTAAAACGCCTTAGCAATTTGATGCGTGATTGCAACCGCATGACAGTAGTTGTCAGTTTTGAACTGCAATTTAGAAATATGGTTTATTTAACAGAAATGCATAAAATAACAATTCCACAGATGACAGGTTACGGAGACAAAACACGATCACAGATCGAAGTTAATCGCCCATTTAAAGAAAAATTTCCCAATGGACAATTAACTTGGACATCTAAGGCATATACAAAAACATACACTGAGTAATGATACCAAATTTGATGCAGTGCTTGAGTTTTGGGAAAGCCCACATACTTCGAGTCGACAAGCAGCCACAACATTGGACATTATCCATTCATCGATTATTAGCATATTAAAAGAAAATACAAGGCATTCCTATTAATTGATACAAACTTAGGAACTCATGGAAGATGATTTTGATAGAAGAACGTCTTTTTGTAACAGATAATGGAAATGTTAGATAACAATGTTGTTCAACTAAAACACGTTCTGTTATCTGATGAGTGCAGTTTTACACTTCACGGCCATGCTAATGATAAAAAATGTCGCCACTTGTCTAAAAAAATCCACACTGGATGAGAGAAGAACATACACAATACCCTGAAAAGGTTTGGGCAGGAATAGTTAGATGTCATTGTTCCCTTTTTCATTGTTGGCAATTTGAATGGGATTATTTAGCACTACTTCAAAATAATGTCGTGCCAATTTTGGCAAACCTATCCTGATCGAGCAAACTCACAAGTTCCAGCGAATGTGATATGATTTTAGCAGAATGGAACACCAGTATATTACCAAATCAATTTCTGGCAGCAGCTCGACTTAATATTTTCAAATCGGTGGAATGGAGGCGAGGATCGTAAGAATGGCCAGCATGATCACCCAATTTTACGCTATTAGACTTCTTCTTATGAGGATACGTGAAAAGTATGGTATACAATATTAAACCGCGCAAGTTAACTGCATTTAGAAGAAGAAGAAGATTTGCGATTAGGTCGGTCGCGCCTCCAAAAATGATTAACGTTAGACGATTTTTTTTACGATTAGGATGCTACCAAGACGTTCAAGGCATGCATTTTGAACATCTCCTACATTAATATTGATGTGTTTTTTCTCATTATAAATAATGAAACGCGATTAGAACAAAATATGCTCATATAAAAATGGTAGTTATTGAAAATCTCCACAATTTTTATGCAAACAATTTCTTCGTGTACCCTGCCACTTTCTCACTGCAGCGTACAAAGTTACTCACTTTCTCACGCTAGGCACGAGACTCGAGTTATTCGGGCTATCCGGAGCTGCTCCGGTTAATAGCTCTTCAAATATTGTATAATTTTACTTTTTTTGATAGATTTCAAATATTCACTAATTTCATTTATTTATTATTATTTGTTTGAAAAATGTTTAGCTGGCGAACCGTTTTATCTCACTATCCTGAATATTTTGCCAACCCCGGTTTTTCTGTACAAAGGTATGCATCTTTAACGTGCTCAATATCACATGGTACATGAAATCGACTGTCTTACGCTCCACCCGAAAGGCGAAACGTGCAGACATTCAACTTGTTCAAACACAATGCCACAACCTTAGTTGGTGTTAATTTTACAGTATCTACTAGAAACGTTAAATAATCCCCTACTGATAGTCGCAACCAGGACTCTTCTCTTCAGAGGAACAACAACCAGAGTAAAATACAAAAATATAATGCCGCATAGGAAAAAATTAGACGGGGATAGACGCTAAGAATAAACGGGGTTATTAAATTTTAGTGGGGTTGGGTAATAAAAATTCTGGAAAAAAAAACAGTATTTTTTATTATGGCCAGTCTAACAACAAAACCATGGTTCCCCCATAAACGA
Organism: Tillus elongatus; assembly: GCA_964006375.1. Classification (NCBI taxonomy): domain Eukaryota; kingdom Metazoa; phylum Arthropoda; class Insecta; order Coleoptera; family Cleridae; genus Tillus; species Tillus elongatus. The sequence continues at coordinate 59,553,638 of OZ023265.1, forward strand.
AAAGAAATAATATTTAAGCAGTACCACGAAATGTCAAAATAAATGTTCAAAATGGCTTCATTGTTTTCAAAACATAAATCGAGTCTTTTCAAAAACGATCATCTAACATTTGCAAATGTTTCTTGCCTCACTGCTCTAGCTGCACCAATGATGCGGCGTTACAACAGCTTTTTTATCAATATTTTAACTCTGCACCATATGTCTTTTGTTTTTTGACAAGACATGATTATATGCCATACTGTTCGTATTATAGTTGGGCAGAATGGGTAGTTTTTCGAGTCCGCTACTGCGATCTGGCTGAGAAAAATCGTATCACCTAGGCGATTTTTGCTAACCTTCATGATACATTAGAATCATGTCCTAGAGTTAACGAACGGGCTAAAGTAAGAAGACCATATAACTTGGTCATCCGTCCATGCGCCACACATTCATTTCTCAATACCAAAGTAATTTTCTGTAAGTATCTGTTGGATCTATTTTCAATATTGAATTAAATATGTTTATCTGAAAAAACCGCAAGGCTTAACTTAAGTTCGCAGCTATCATTAGGTGTATTTTTCTGATAGGTCTCGATATATGCTTTGATTCGATTATAATGGGTTAGCAAATTGTTTTTAATAACATTTGAATTGGTAGCCAACTTTTCTTTTAAGGAATCATTCCAAATCCACCTATCGTCTTCCATAAAATCTGACACCGTTTCAAATCCAACGTCCTCCCAAATTTCACTAAACAGAGGTGGTATTGTTTTCTTTAACAATTTAGTGTTTCTAAGACGTAAAGTTTTTACATCTTGAACTGACTGTGAAAATTTTTTTACAATGACTTTTGATTTGTTAATAAGCTTATGCAAGGCGTTGATGAAATTGTGTGTGTGTGTGTGTGTGTGTGTGTGTGTGTGTGTGTGTGTGTGTGTGTGTGTGTGTGTGTGTGTGTGTGTGTGTGTGTGTGTGTGTGTGTGTGTGTGTGTGTGTGTGTGTGTGTGTGTGTGTGTGTGTGTGTGTGTGTGTGTGTGTGTGTGTGTGTGTGTGTGTGTGTGTGTGTGTGTGTGTGTGTGTGTGTGTGTGTGTGTGTGTGTGTGTGTGTGTGTGTGTGTGTGTGTGTGTGTGTGTGTGTGTGTGTGTGTGTGTGTGTGTGTGTGTGTGTGTGTGTGTGTGTGTGTGTGTGTGTGTGTGTGTGTGTGTGTGTGTGTGCGTGCGTGCGTGCGTGCGTGCGTGCGTGCGTGCGTGCGTGCGTGCGTGCGTGCGTGCGTGCGTGCGTGCGTGCGTGCGTGCGTGCGTGCGTGCGTGCGTGCGTGCGTGCGTGCGTGCGTGCGTGCGTGCGTGCGTGCGTGCGTGCGTGCGTGCGTGCGTGCGTGCGTGCGTGCGTGCGTGCGTGCGTGCGTGCGTGCGTGCGTGCGTGCGTGCGTGCGTGCGTGCGTGCGTGCGTGCGTGCGTGCGTGCGTGCGTGCGTGCGTGCGTGCGTGTGTGTTTGGGTGAGTGGGTATGCATGTGGTGTATAATTATACATATGTATATGAGGTAGCGTGTGCAAAAGCCTGCGCATCTTTTTAATTTTAATACATATTTTTAGTACACGACAATTTTATAGGGAGATAAGGGAAATAAGATAAAAAAATGGGCTTGTTAGATCAACATTCTTATGACAAGTGTTGCCATAACAAATAGCAAGGTCAAAGGCATTTTTTATTATATTCTGAAGATTAACAGTAACTGAATGAGTTTGTTTTAAAAGTCAAAATGCTTTTAATACAGAAATAAGCATTTTTGTTACGCTGCATATGTACGCAACTTTAAAATAAGTTTTTTTTTCTTACAGGACCAAAACAATTCTTCTTTAGAGGACACAACTATTTCTTCAGTGGCCATGTTCCTGAATTAGCTGGTAGGAAAGTAGACTGGTTAGATGGTAGAAATATATGTCGTGAATATTGTATGGACTTGGTTTCATTGGAAACTCAAGAAGAAAATAATATGATCTTCAGACTGATCCAACAAAGTAAGTATGCCTATAAAACTGTATATGTTGATACATATAATATGTATATATATATATATATATATATATATATATATATATATATATATATATATATATATATATATATATATATATATATATATATATCTTTTGTAAATGGCTTGGATAAGTTCGTTAGCCAGAAAGGGGACCAGTTTTGCCGGGAAATTTTTGGGTTTTCTTTCGAAAACTTTTTGCATCTCCGAAAACAGCAACGTTATTACAACCAAACTTGGTACAGAGGTTTATATTATAAGTATACTATGTACCAAAATTTATATCTCTAAGTTAAAGGAAAAATATTGATAGGCATTTAAAGGAAAAGATGTAGGTGCCACTGCTCATCAGAGAATGGTACAAAATCAAAATATTTTGTGTGTATAATCTACTGAATAGTACAGACAAATATTAAGTTTTCGTCAAGAAGTACCAAAAAAAATTTAGTTCAAAATTATATAGTTTTTCGTCTTAAAACATCGAAGTCGCGATTTAAAACGTCGAAGTTGACGACTTTGAACCAAATATTCTGAAACGAATGCGGATTATGTAAAAGAAGTGTGTTTTACCTGGCCTTAAGTTTCTGCTTCAACCGTCACTGTCCTTCACTTTACTAAAATGTTTACAGAACATTAATTTCAAATATACCATTTTCTGATATTTTGCAGTAGTTCAAGTTAATGAGTTTCTGATTAAAAGTCTATTATTTTTGGCAAATTTTCGTGGAAAAAAGTTTCTAAGGAACAGATCGCGATCTTTACACGATTACAGGCAATTTTTTTTTTGGCGCATATATAGTTTTCGTAAAAAAATTGCGTAGGTCATTTCTATGAAAATTCACTACTATAACGCACTTGCTGCATCCAAATTTCTTTTTCATCCAAGAATTATATACAAAAGTTAATTGAAATGTTGTTAGTTGAAGTAAAGTGAGCCCAGAATTTGATTTGCATACTTTGGAATGCTTGGCATAAAAAATTTACATAAAATTAATGCGATAATCCGCATGTGGTCCGTGATGACACGCAATGGTTGTTAATTTTTTCAACATATCTGTCCTTGAAAATTAGATCATGTGATCAATTTGCATATCTTCAAAATTTTCCATTTGCAAAATCACGAAAATAATTAAATTCATTGTTAACCAAGACCTTATCGATGCGAAAAATATTTTAATACACAAATTTGCATACATTTTTAATTACAATTATTGATTTTTGCAGACGATGATTATATTTTATCGCATTTTTAAATTGCGGACATACATTTAAAAAAAGTAAAATAAACTCAGTTCCATAAAAAGTGACTCACGTTATTTAGGCTGCAACTTCGTCATTTATGAACGAATGGAGCGATCTGCGTATTTTTTACGTTTATAAATTATTTATTTCTTTATGAAAGTCAGTGTCGATGGTAGTTTTAAAATTAAAATTAATTAAAAATAAAAATTTTAAAATTGCAATCGTGTTTTTTGACAAAACTTAAAAGGGCCCTCTGTGTAAAATAAGCCGTGGAACATCGTGACCCTACGACAGAGTCGCCATCTGGCTGCGTAACTACAGGATTGTGCAAATTAGCAGTACCGCGTACGTTCATATGTAACGCCAGATGCATTATGGCCATCATTAGAAATTCATACCAATTTCGCTCTCGTTAGAGCTCATCAGTGCGATATTCTTGTCACAGTCAGAATACATCCAAATTAATTCAGCTAAGGTAGCCAGCCTCAGAATATTGTAAGCTGTACGACAAAGTAGCCAGCTCAGTACGTAGCTAGGTAATATATCGTCGCGGGACCTCTAGTAAACACAAAATGTTATAAATAGCGACTGTATACAACCAACCAACGATTTCGTAAATCGCCAGCCTTGTTACTTTTATCCCTAATATAGGAACAATGTATATAAGGCTCTATGCATTCTGACCGTCATTAGAAACACATACCGGTTTTGCACTCATTAGAGCTCATCGAGTTGGCGACACTGTCGTACAGCTCACAATATTCTCCGAGGCTACCTACATTGGCCGAATTATTTTATATGTATTGTGACTTTGATAAGTATAACGCAATGATGAGCTATAGTGAGAGCAAAACTGGTATGGATTTCTAATGGTGGTCAAAATGACTCTAGTTTTACAAAATAAGTTTTACTGTTTTATTCGTTCACCTTCGTTTTAAAACACAACTTTCTTACAAACACTCACTTTTTTGTACCCTTTTTATCTCTAATACTTTCTGAAATATCGCGTTTTTACAAAAAGTTATTCTCTTTTTTTTATCGCACACTTATAGAGTGTAGATTAGGCGATAAATTAGACTATTCAAAACAGGTACCGTACTGAATATGGTTAAATGAAGTAAGGTTTAATATGGTTAAATGAAGTAAGGTTTATATCTCTATGTAAGAGCTTACCGGACCAAAAAAGATTGTTTATTATCAATATGTTAAGAACAATAGAATCTTAGTTTATTATCTTATTTAATGGACAGAAAAAAATAAACCTCATAATTCATAAAATTACCGCATAAACTTTCTTAAGTATCTAATACCTTGTATTGACGCATCGAGCAGCTCTTAGAGTTTGCAATATTCTTGGCATGCCTAAGTTTCTAATTGTCTCTTGATAAAAATTACCTAGATTCTCTGAAAACGTTTAACTTGCCCATGTCATCATTTAATTGTGCATCCTCAATAACCCTCGTGTAGCAATTTTATATATTGAACTACGAGTCCGTCCCCGGGCTTTTCAAATTATATATATATATATATATATATATATATATATATATATATATATATATATATATATATATATATATATATATATATATATATAGGGTGCCATAGAACAACCTATAATACATAGTACCGCGCGATAGAGGACCAAACATAATAAAAAAACACTAATGCCCCATCGTTTTTGTTTTCAAGTTACAGGCTGTTGAGGTTTTTTTATAAATGGAAAAGGCGTTTATTAATTATTTAATTCAACAACATTTAAAAAAATTTTAGGTACTTAGCTCTACAAAAGGTGTTCAATTTGGTGACTTTGTTTTTGAATACACATTTCCAATCTTCGTATTAATGATTGACGGCATCCTTGAAATATGTTCGATTTATTACGAAATATATTCACAATTTATTTCTACGGCATACACTTCATTTTTTATAAATCATTAAAATGAAAAATCTTGGGGATTAAAATCGGGACTATGAGCCGGCCATGGTATGGGTCCACCACGACCACCACCTACTGCCAAATCGTCTTTGACTAAATGTCCTTGCAGTTTTAGAAAAGTGAGCTGATAATATCCAATATGACATCTTCTAATAAAGTGTTCAGCTCGTTCTCCAAAAAAATTCCCGTACAGTTCGCCTGTCAGTCGAGTGGACCATCGAAACGGACCAATTAGATAATTGTCGATTATACCTGCCCACACATTAATAGAAAACCCATACTGGTGATTCAGTATTAAGGTATGATGGAGGTTTTCATCCTTCCGATAATGCATTTTATACATGTTGAAAACACCATTCGCAACTAAAACTAGCTTCATCGGTAAACAAAGTTAATAACACAAAATGTTGCCCTGATTTTGCAACTACTCGCAATATTATACACGCGATAAAAGATCCTACTCCCATAGGTGATGAATTTTTTGGAAATGAAGTTTTTTCTGATGACTTGCCTTAGTGACTCACGGTTAACATTCGGTACAGCAGCACTTATTCTTGTGTTGTTAATTCTCGGATTATTTTCTATTATTTGCAATATAGCTTTTTCGTTTGCAATAGTATGTTAAGTTCTGGAAGCCACAGTATCAATTTTTGCTTTTTTTTAAAGCAGCCATCTTCTCCCAAACGCCTATGAACATCAATAAATGTTAGGAACTTGTCCTAATAGATCTATTTCTCGATGGATACGTTGAGCTTCGTAACAATTTGATCGAGTTTTGCCATACACATAATCATGTCCCTGTATTCTAAAAAAGTATAGCAAACCATTTTGGAAAGCAACTTTAAAAAACAACAAACAAGTTAACTAAATACGTAGCTACCTAATCAAGAACACGACAAACTTTGAACAAATTATTGCAATATTAGTGACAGTTCCCTAATTTGTTTCGTTTCATAAAATCATAGCCTGCTACCTACTACTGACGAGCCTTTTCCAACGCGAATATTATTGTCATATAACAATTACAGGGTGAAGCAATGTTATTTTTTCGATTTAAAGACGTAAGTCCTCTTTACTTTGTCACTGAATGCGAAATAAACTTCATATTCTGACACAAAACAGTGCAAAGGTATACTGTGTACTAATTTTGGTTCTTTACAATCGCAAGAAATTTTAAGAAACTCAAACATTTATAAACAAAAAACTTCAACAGCCTGTAACTTGGAAACAAAAAATGATCGGACATTAGTGTAGAGGAACTTTTTTTTGTTACTTTTTGGTCCTCTATCGCGTTGTAATATGCATTGTAGTTTGTTCTATGGCACCCTGTATATATATATATATATATATATATATATATATATATATATATATATATATATATATATATATATATATATATATATATATATATATATATATATATATATATATCTATATATATATATAAATTTACTAAACTTGGATTTGGCTTCTAAGGACGGTAATTCGCAGTTAGGAAATTGTTATGAAGTTACTTAGTTCTGATCTTCTCAAATGAGAATTTTTCTACGAAAGTTGACCTAACATGTTAAGTATATTTATGTACGCTGTACGCTTTTTCGTTATGGCAGGACCCGCATATTTAATTGTTGGTTTTAATATTTCTTCAGATAATCTGCAAATATTTGACATTTTCAAATAGACCCAAGAGTGTGTATAAACACTGAAGGCGATTAGGATTGCCCAACACATGCACTTTCGGATTTACACATCTTCTGATTGTTCAATTAACTCTTAACAGCTGCAGAATTACACGCAATAAAGGTTAACATTGTTAATACACTCATGAGCGTGTCTAAAATGTACCTAATGTGCACGTTTGTGTGCTTGTGAAATCCTAAAGACCGTGGAAGAAGGAACGATCCTAAAATGATGTGTATGTAGAAATTGCAAATAACAAACGAAAACGACGCTATAAAAGTGTTATTTTTAGACTTGCTTTAAGTGTATATAGCAGATGAAGAAGCAGCAAAGCATAAGGGTAAAGAATTGTCACAAGAGTTTGATTCAATCTTAGGGTTAAATATTCCGCTAGGCTTATCCAAGAAGAAAAATTAAACCATCGAAAAGTCTAGAATATATCAAATTGGTTGTAAAAACTATAACTTTAACTTTAAATGTGCTGAGCAAACCAGGTGATATATTAAAATCAGGTCAAAAAGCATGTATGGCAATTAGGAAGCGTAACAATAGATAAGTCATGCTTTGTCAAGCATGTTTTTGAAAAGAGTCACAGCATGGATCAGAAAATCATAAATTACTTCAAAATGTCAAACAAATACAACAGTTGGATGCATAAGAGTGTCTATATTCAGAAAATTATGTGTAGAAAAAAAAACAGATATAAGGCACCAATACAGAAAAGCTCTTTATTTAGCTTACTAAATTTTGGACACGGTTTCATCTAACCGACTGCAAAGAAACACCGTCGGTATATAACGATGTCATGGACCGCGAACTAGAAATAAACACATTCCATTGCTTAGCTGATAGGTGCGGTATCCATATATATATATATATATATATATATATATATATATATATATATATATATATATATATATATATATATATATATATATATATATATATATATATCTGTGTGTGTATTAACTATTTCCAGGATAACTTCGTGTTAGGACATGTGAAGGTTTTCGTGAATTCAAAAGTTCCGCATACTCAAATTGTTTTTTCCGATTTTCACGCATCAGATCTTCGAGTAAGTATTTCCAGGATTTGCTCCTGTTAGGACATCTGATGGAATGATTTTATATGTCAATCGAGACTGCGTGCTAGAATTCAGTAGTGGCATAACATAGTCTAGCACTTATCACTGCCAACTAGTGTGAAGACGAGACAGCCCTGAAAACGCCAGACCCCGTGGAGTCCCCCGTTATACTTAGATGTTATTTGCGTACCTATACGTTCTCACAAACTCTTCCAACCCGACTATTATATTATAGCACGGATCTCAGAGACTGTAAACCCTGTTTCGCCTATTACGTGGCGTATATTATGTGGCGGTGTTAATGAACAGGATCGTCAGATGTTATTTGAGTATACTTTCTCGCAATATATGGGACCCACTGGATTACCAAAAACTTCTTGATCCATAACAGATTTTTCCTAATTTTCTTTCTATCGATAAAAATCTTAATTTACCTAGTAACCCTAACTGTAATATTTGATAATTATTTCATAATAAATCAAAGTATGTACTCTGACATTATTTTCCATATAGCTTCTTTTTAGCTGTCAGAAATGAAAGTCTAATTTTTTCAGAAACTTAAAGATCTACCATATTTTACTCAGTTTCGTGTACTTTGTACATTCTTACATTAATTATTGTATATTAGTAAATTTTCTTTAAAAAATTTCTTCAAACGAGTGCGAAGTAGGACATATATCCGAGGTCTATTTCAATTTATATATATATATATATATATATATATATATATATATATATATATATATATATATATATATATATATATATATATATATATATATATATATATATATATATGTGTGTGTGTGTGTGTGTGTGTGTGTGTGTGTGTGCGTGTGTGCCCGTGTATATCTGTGTGCGTGTGGGTATCACACCGATAACTCTAAAATTAGTGGGCCGCTTTTGATTAAATTTGGTGAGTGCATTCCTTTTGCAAGTGGCTTGGATAAGTTCGTTAGCCAGGAGAATCGGCTAAGTTTATCCCAGAAACTTTTGTGTTTTCTTTCGGAAAAAAATATTTCTCCGGAAATAACAAAGTAATGGCGACCAAATTTGGTAAGCGTGTTTGTATTATAAAGAGCGAACCATGTACAACAATTTAGGTCTGTAAGTTTAAAGACAAAAAAGTTATAGGCATTTAAAAAAAATGGGATTTTCCTCAAAACGTCAAAGACGCTATTTGAACGCCAAAATTGGCAACCTTTAGGCAAGGAACCTGAAACAAATACAGTTTATGTCAAGAAACTGCCGCAAGAAAGTGTTCTGCAAACCCCCAAGTTTCAGCTTCAACCGTCATTGTTCTTCATTATACTAAAATATTTCCAGAAATATCTTTTCAAATAGACCCTTTCTCTGATACTTCGATAGTAGTTTTAGTTAAGATTATGGTTTAACTATCTATAATTTTTAGCTATTTTTCATAGAAAAACTTCGTTAACGGGGGAGACCGCGACTTTTGAATTTTAAAAAGATTTCTCCAAATGAGTGCAAACTAGACCCCCTAGAATCCATATCCGGGTTTAGTTTCAGTTTTTATCTGTTTACATATATACAGTGTGACGCATTTCTACGGTAAAGCTTAATATAAATGTTATTATACAAGATACGGGAAAAAATTGTATACCATAATAAATTATAGGTTGTCTTGAGCTGCATCTTATAAAATTATTTTGACAATCACAGGTGGCCCATAACTTGTTGGTGATACCTAAAAATTTTTTCCGAACATCCCTTATATTATTGCATTTTTTATCGAAAAATGATGCATGTGTGTAAGAAAAAAATTGAGACACAGTAAGCGCGTTTAGGTAGCGAATTTTCGTTAAATACTTCAAATTTCAATAACTTAATTTGATATTAACCTAAGGTTCGTTGGCTAGGAAACCACTTTTCAGCTGTACGTCTATTGCTCATAAACAAAATGAAATTTTCAAGGCCTCCTTGTAGTAAAGGTGCCCAATCTGCTGTCAGAAGCTCCTGGAATGTAAACGCATTACGGATGTTGCCCATATGTAGAGTAATTCTTCGTTGAAGCATATCCTAGACATGCTCTATCGGATTGAGGTCCGGGAATTGTGCTGGCCATGGTAAAACTTCAATTCCCGCGTTATCCAACCAGTTGGTTACGATGCGCGCGCTATGTGGACGGACATTATGATGCATTAGGCGAAAGTTTTGACCAACAGGGCCTGCAAATGCATGCACGGTGGGTTTAAGAATGGTATCCAGATAGAGCTAAGCTGTTAGGAAGCGATTTGGAAAAACGAGTTTGGTTCTGACACCAATAATTATTCCGCCCCATGCCATTATTGTACCACCTCTGTATGGATACACTTCCTGAATATGTTTTAAGCGTTCAGCATTTCCAGATCATCTCCACACCCTTACTCGACGAGCATCCGGATGGAAACAAACCTAGATTAGTCTGTGAATAAAACTGTAGCCCAGTTATCTGCAGTCCAATTCAGATAATTTTGACACCAGTCTAATTTTGCAGCGTGATTGCCTCTGACAATAGGTGGAAATCTGAGTGGACGTCTACTAGATAGGTTTGCTTCGTGAAGATGATTTCTTACAGTATTTCGGCTAATGGTTGCATTATGCGCCCTTTGCAGAGTCGTAACCAATTCAGGTGCCGCAATTATAGGCTGCCTTCTGGCAGTTAAACATAAAAATCTATTCTGACCTGCCGTCGTAGAGCGTCCTCGTCCTGGATGTTGCTCGGAGAGACTGCCAGTTTCCCTAAAACACCTCCATACACGACTTGTCACACCTTGGGTAGCACCCATCTGCTTAGCTACTTCATTCTGCCGCATGCCCGCTTGAAGAAGGCCTACCGCTCGTCTAAAGCCAAATGTCGCCGTTCCATGGTAAAACACAATATTTTAAATGCAGCTACTAAACAAAAACTGAAGAATAACTGAAGTCGAAACTAAAATCAGCGGTACATATGAAAATTCTATTTTTATGATATATCGGGTTTATCAATTTTGATATCATTTTAACTTTTTTAACAACAGATGGTTTTATATTGAGTGATTGATTAAATACATATATCGTGAGTGCAATTTGACCGATTCCAAAATCAATTTGTTCCCTTTTTTGTATTATTAAGTCGAGGTCTCCCCGTTAGTGAATGTTTTCTAAGAAAATTCACTAAAACCAAAATTTGTTGTGTGCATAACAAAATCTATTGTATACTACAGGCCAAAACTGAATTTAAAGTTTTTTTGTGCAAAAAGATCAAGAAATACCAGAAAAGTTAGTTTGAAAATTTTGAATTTTTTCTTAAAACGTCAAAGTCGCGATTTAAAACGTCAAAATTGGCAACATTTAGGCAAACAACCTGAAACAAATACGGGTTATGTAGAGAAAACGTGTTTTACAAAGCCTTGAGTTTCAGCTTCATCCGTCATTGTCCTTTATTTTACTAAAATATTTGCAGAAAAATCATATCAAATATACCCTTTCTCTGATAGTTTGGCAGTAGTTTTAGTTATAGAGTCTATGCTTTTTAATAGTCTGTAATTTTTAACGAATTTCGCAGAAAAAATTCGCTATTGAGGAGACCGCGACTTTTGAATTGTGGGAAGATTTCTTGAAATGAACGCGAACTTGTCCCCCTAGAACCCACATATACAGAGTGACGCATTTCTACGGTAAAGCTCAATATATACGTTATTCTACAAAATACGATAAAAAAAATTGTATACGTTGATTATATGGTATCTTAGGCTGCATCTTACAAATTTATTTTAATAATCACAGGCTGGCCCAGAAGTCGTTGGTAATACAATTTTTTTTTATCGAACACACCGTATTTTATAACATTTTTGCATTTTCCACAGAATTATAATACATGTTTGTAAGGTAAAAAAATTGATAGTGTTCATCGTCCTTGAGTTATTTCAATTGTTTTGCAACTTTTCACATTTTTGGCGCATGTCAAAAATTATGATACGGCGTTTTTACCAATAGATAGCGGATCCCGTGAAAATGACGCCTTTATAGATGATTTTGCTTATATTATTTGTTTATGTTTGTACTTGTTCAAACAATAAAGTTATTTTGATGAAATGTGGTACTGGATTGTGTGTTAAAAAGAATTTAACAAAATATCAATATATCAGGAATAAAAGTAATGAAGATGAGTAAGAATAGGAATGCGAAAATGGAGATATAGCTGAACGGTCAACAACTTCAACAAAAACAAAAATATATCTTGGAAATAGTATGACGGATAAATATAGCTGATGATTATTTAATGGAATAATTGGGAAATTGTAATTTCGAAGTGTTACAGTCAGTCGCATTCCTTTTGCAAGTGGCTTGGATAAGTTCGTTAGCCAGGAGAATCGGCTAAGTTTATCCCAGAAACTTTTGTGTTTTCTTTCGGAAAAAAATATTTCTCCGGAAATAACAAAGTAATGGCGACCAAATTTGGTAAGCGTGTTTGTATTATAAAGAGCGAACCATGTACAACAATTTAGGTCTGTAAGTTTAAAGACAAAAAAGTTATAGGCATTTAAAAAAAATGGGATTTTCCTCAAAACGTCAAAGACGCTATTTGAACGCCAAAATTGGCAACCTTTAGGCAAGGAACCTGAAACAAATACAGTTTATGTCAAGAAACTGCCGCAAGAAAGTGTTCTGCAAACCCCCAAGTTTCAGCTTCAACCGTCATTGTTCTTCATTATACTAAAATATTTCCAGAAATATCTTTTCAAATAGACCCTTTCTCTGATACTTCGATAGTAGTTTTAGTTAAGATTATGGTTTAACTATCTATAATTTTTAGCTATTTTTCATAGAAAAACTTCGTTAACGGGGGAGACCGCGACTTTTGAATTTTAAAAAGATTTCTCCAAATGAGTGCAAACTAGACCCCCTAGAATCCATATCCGGGTTTAGTTTCAGTTTTTATCTGTTTACATATATACAGTGTGACGCATTTCTACGGTAAAGCTTAATATAAATGTTATTATACAAGATACGGGAAAAAATTGTATACCATAATAAATTATAGGTTGTCTTGAGCTGCATCTTATAAAATTATTTTGACAATCACAGGTGGCCCATAACTTGTTGGTGATACCTAAAAATTTTTTCCGAACATCCCTTATATTATTGCATTTTTTATCGAAAAATGATGCATGTGTGTAAGAAAAAAATTGAGACACAGTAAGCGCGTTTAGGTAGCGAATTTTCGTTAAATACTTCAAATTTCAATAACTTAATTTGATATTAACCTAAGGTTCGTTGGCTAGGAAACCACTTTTCAGCTGTACGTCTATTGCTCATAAACAAAATGAAATTTTCAAGGCCTCCTTGTAGTAAAGGTGCCCAATCTGCTGTCAGAAGCTCCTGGAATGTAAACGCATTACGGATGTTGCCCATATGTAGAGTAATTCTTCGTTGAAGCATATCCTAGACATGCTCTATCGGATTGAGGTCCGGGAATTGTGCTGGCCATGGTAAAACTTCAATTCCCGCGTTATCCAACCAGTTGGTTACGATGCGCGCGCTATGTGGACGGACATTATGATGCATTAGGCGAAAGTTTTGACCAACAGGGCCTGCAAATGCATGCACGGTGGGTTTAAGAATGGTATCCAGATAGAGCTAAGCTGTTAGGAAGCGATTTGGAAAAACGAGTTTGGTTCTGACACCAATAATTATTCCGCCCCATGCCATTATTGTACCACCTCTGTATGGATACACTTCCTGAATATGTTTTAAGCGTTCAGCATTTCCAGATCATCTCCACACCCTTACTCGACGAGCATCCGGATGGAAACAAACCTAGATTAGTCTGTGAATAAAACTGTAGCCCAGTTATCTGCAGTCCAATTCAGATAATTTTGACACCAGTCTAATTTTGCAGCGTGATTGCCTCTGAAAATAGGTGGAAATCTGAGTGGACGTCTACTAGATAGGTTTGCTTCGTGAAGATGATTTCTTACAGTATTTCGGCTAATGGTTGCATTATGCGCCCTTTGCAGAGTCGTAACCAATTCAGGTGCCGCAATTATAGGCTGCCTTCTGGCAGTTAAACATAAAAATCTATTCTGACCTGCCGTCGTAGAGCGTCCTCGTCCTGGATGTTGCTCGGAGAGACTGCCAGTTTCCCTAAAACACCTCCATACACGACTTGTCACACCTTGGGTAGCACCCATCTGCTTAGCTACTTCATTCTGCCGCATGCCCGCTTGAAGAAGGCCTACCGCTCGTCTAAAGCCAAATGTCGCCGTTCCATGGTAAAACACAATATTTTAAATGCAGCTACTAAACAAAAACTGAAGAATAACTGAAGTCGAAACTAAAATCAGCGGTACATATGAAAATTCTATTTTTATGATATATCGGGTTTATCAATTTTGATATCATTTTAACTTTTTTAACAACAGATGGTTTTATATTGAGTGATTGATTAAATACATATATCGTGAGTGCAATTTGACCGATTCCAAAATCAATTTGTTCCCTTTTTTGTATTATTAAGTCGAGGTCTCCCCGTTAGTGAATGTTTTCTAAGAAAATTCACTAAAACCAAAATTTGTTGTGTGCATAACAAAATCTATTGTATACTACAGGCCAAAACTGAATTTAAAGTTTTTTTGTGCAAAAAGATCAAGAAATACCAGAAAAGTTAGTTTGAAAATTTTGAATTTTTTCTTAAAACGTCAAAGTCGCGATTTAAAACGTCAAAATTGGCAACATTTAGGCAAACAACCTGAAACAAATACGGGTTATGTAGAGAAAACGTGTTTTACAAAGCCTTGAGTTTCAGCTTCATCCGTCATTGTCCTTTATTTTACTAAAATATTTGCAGAAAAATCATATCAAATATACCCTTTCTCTGATAGTTTGGCAGTAGTTTTAGTTATAGAGTCTATGCTTTTTAATAGTCTGTAATTTTTAACGAATTTCGCAGAAAAAATTCGCTATTGAGGAGACCGCGACTTTTGAATTGTGGGAAGATTTCTTGAAATGAACGCGAACTTGTCCCCCTAGAACCCACATATACAGAGTGACGCATTTCTACGGTAAAGCTCAATATATACGTTATTCTACAAAATACGATAAAAAAAATTGTATACGTTGATTATATGGTATCTTAGGCTGCATCTTACAAATTTATTTTAATAATCACAGGCTGGCCCAGAAGTCGTTGGTAATACAATTTTTTTTTATCGAACACACCGTATTTTATAACATTTTTGCATTTTCCACAGAATTATAATACATGTTTGTAAGGTAAAAAAATTGATAGTGTTCATCGTCCTTGAGTTATTTCAATTGTTTTCCAACTTTTCACATTTTTGGCGCATGTCAAAAATTATGATACGGCGTTTTTACCAATAGATAGCGGATCCCGTGAAAATGACGCCTTTATAGATGATTTTGCTTATATTATTTGTTTATGTTTGTACTTGTTCAAACAATAAAGTTATTTTGATGAAATGTGGTACTGGATTGTGTGTTAAAAAGAATTTAACAAAATATCAATATATCAGGAATAAAAGTAATGAAGATGAGTAAGAATAGGAATGCGAAAATGGAGATATAGCTGAACGGTCAACAACTTCAACAAAAACAAAAATATATCTTGGAAATAGTATGACGGATAAATATAGCTGATGATTATTTAATGGAATAATTGGGAAATTGTAATTTCGAAGTGTTACAGTCAGTCGCTGGAAACAAAATTTGATACGAATCGCATTTCCTACAAACACAAATAGTACCTACTTAAAAATATTTGGAAATAGTGGACGCGTTAATAAAGCCCACTCCTTAATTAATTTTTGTAAAAAATATTTTGAATGTGTACCTAAATTAAGTTCAATAAACGCTCGAATATGTGACCGTTCACAAAAATCTTCTAGCGTAAAGTCGAGTGATTTTCCTGGTCGTTTATTCTTCTTCGGCCTACCAAACCTATTTTATAATATTTTTCATGTAAGTAGTTTACGCGAAACCTGCAAAAATTAGGTGGTGTTCCATCTAGTTGAAAAATCATTACGGCTTAGCGAATCATTCTAGATTTCTTTAATACGCAATAAATGAAGTTTTAAATGTCGTATCTCTATATTTATTGTAACATTTCATAAACCTAATTGGAATTGATTAACTGGAGACCTCACTATGGACATTTAAGTTTAAATTAATCTGTAACAGGTCTAATTACAAATCCTTTTTCCATTGTCGAAGGTAGAGATCAGTGAGTCATGGCTGACAATAATGAATAGGTAGCTACTAGGACGCTCTTTGTTTGGCAATAACGTGATTGGTATTTTACCCATCATTTTCTACTAGGTCACTTGGAAGCGTGGTAATAAATATTATCATTTTGTAATCCTTGTTGTCCTACATTAACGGAATATAGTATTAAACATTGTTCATGCGTTCACTGTAAAGCACATTGTCTGCAACGCCGTGTAAATAATGTATATGTTCTTTTATTTATTGAAAATACATCAAGATCAATGTTGCAAACTTATTTTAGTATTGTGTTCGATACCGATGACATATTTAGTTCTTAGAAACAGGTTATGGAATATGTCGACCATAAAACATTATTTCTCTTATATCTTGTCATAACGCGGATTTATTAAAATAAATTACTTTCGTGGAAAAATTTAAGTTTGGAGACATACGTCCTCAGTTATATTTTTGGTTCTAGGGTGCTGCCCCAAAGACCATACTGTTACTTTTAAATTTCAGTCATAACAGAGCTGTTTGTTTCATAGGAAGTTACTCGTTACAGCCAATTTTACTTCATTCGATCACAAAACTGAGGTTAAGGTTATCTGTCTCTTTTATTAGTGACTTTTCGTAGAAAAAATTCACTAATGGGGAGATCCCGACTTTCGAATTTTGAAAAATATTTGCAAATGAGCGCGAACTAGGACCCCTAGAACCCATATCCGGGGTCAGTTCCAATTTTTATATGTTTATATATATATATATATATATATATATATATATATATATATATATATATATATATATATATATATATATATATATATATATATATATATATATATATATATATATGTATGTATGTATCACACCGATAACTCAAAAAATAATGGGCCGATTTTGATAAATGTTGGCACATACCTTCCTTCTGTAAATGGCTTGGATAAGTTCGTTAGTGAGGAAAATCGGACGAGGTTTTCCGGGAAAATTTTGAGTTTTCATTAGAAAAAAATTTATATCTCCGGAATTAACAGAGTAAGGGCAACCAAATTTGGTACGCTGGTTCATATCATTATAGGTAAGCTACCTTCCAAAATTTAACTCTGTAGGTTTAAGGACAAAAAGTTACAGGCATTTAAAGAAAAATAAATTTAGGTTTTCTTCAAAACGTCAAAGTCGCGATTTAAAATGTCAAAATTGGTAATATTTAGGCAGTGATTCTGAAATTAATATGAACTATCGAAAGAAAATGTCTCAAGAAGAATGCTTTACAAAGCTTGAACTCTTAGTTTCAATCGTCATTGTCCTTCATTTCACTAAAATATTCCCAGAAAATTCGTTTAAAATAGACCCTTTCTCTGATGCTTTGCAGTAGTGTTGGCTATAGAGTTTATCGTTTAATGGTATATCATTTTTGTCAAATTTTCGTAAAAAATCTTTAAAGCACAATATATCCGTTATTATGCAAGTTACGAAAAAAAATGGTATACATTAATTATAGGGTGTCTTGAGCTACATCTTAAAAAATATTTCCACAATTACAGGGTGGCCCATAAGTCGTTGGTGATTCAAATTTTTTTATTTTTTTAATCGAACACGCCCTATGTTATTGCATTTTTGCATTTTCCATCGAAATATAATACATCTTTGTAAGAAAAGAAATTCGGGACGCAGCAAGTGCGTTATGGTAGCGAGTTTTCATTAAATCCTTCAAATTTGAATAGCTCAATTTGCTATTAACCTATAAGATTGACCAGGGAACCAGTTTTTTCGGGAACAATTTAAGTTTACTTTCGGAAATGTTTGTACATTTTCAAACAATAAAGTTATTTTGATGAAACATGGCACATTGTTTCTACTATATAGATTGATGCCTGCTTTCTTAAAAAACATGTTTGCTATTAAAAACATTTTTATGAAAATTCACTACCATAACGCACTTGCTGCGTCCAGAAGTTTTTATACTTCAGTCAACATTACTCATCAGAAATGACATCCTTAAATCTTCGGCTTATGCACATTAATCCAAAAACCTATAAATACCTGGAAAAGCAGGTCAGTTGTTGAAAACTGATTACAAATGGTCCTACTTTTTTTGATCCATCAAACTTTAGAATGCTGTTCCAGCGGATATATTTTCGAATATATACAGGGTCATTCTGAGAAAAATTAACATAGTGTTGCCATATGTTCAGTACACATAGATGACCACAAAAAAATAACTGGAAATTTGGTATCTGATGGCCTTAGTTACAGATATAAATATTATTGCATTAAACGCTCAAAATGGATGTGTTTTATAACACCCAGAGGCTTCTAAATCAAGTTCAGATTAGAAATTAAAGACGACTAATATGAGAATAAGAATAACTTGTAAGTTTTAAACAATTCAAATACTACTAAACAAAGACCGAAAGAATAAAATAGGCAATTTTTTTCAAAGTAACTTGCATTGACAACTATACAATGTCTTGCCCAGTTTTGCAATTGGTGACAGCCTTTCTAGATAACACTGTACTGATTTATGATTTCCTCACAGCAATTAAGTATTCTTAGAACAAAATCATCGCTTGTATTTACTTCAGAGCTGTAAACCTTTGTTTTCAAATTACCCCACAAATAATAATCGAGAGGGATCAAATCTTGCAAAATTGGAGGCCAGTTGTGTGGACCACCACATCATATCATTCAAGAATGATACTGATTTATGATTTCCTCACAGCAACGAAGTATTCTTCGAACAAAATCATCGCTTGTATTTACTTCAGAGTTGTACACTTTTGTTTTCAAATGACCCACAAATAATAATCGAGAGGGATCAAATCTTGCAAACTTGGAGGCCAGTTGTGTGGACCACCACATCATATCATTCAAGAATGATACGCCCACAGATGACTAGTTCTCTCATTGTTAATGCCACATTAAGTAAAATGTGCCTTATCAGTAAATAGACTGATCAGCATCATCACCAGCCTCGAATTATTTTACTTGCTTAGAGTCAAACGGATACAAGTTGTCTTTGTTGGTAGTTATCCAGGCAGTGGATTGAGTAATTTCAAAGGTAAAACCAATTTTCATTGTACTCGTATATGGCGCATGTCAGAACTTCTTAGGTTATCTGTCAGTTTGCAGTTATATCACATACAAATACACAAACATGTAACCATGGATTATCTAATATATTACGTCTTGGCTTCTAGTCTTACTTTTTTGGGAAGCAGGAAGCGTCATTTTATTTTTTGGTATGTTTCAGTACCTTAACCTATAAGTTTCTTTTTTTATTGTCAATTAAATTGAATAAAATGATTTTATCATATATAATTGTTTAATCCTGTGCTCCCCTTAACTTAATTTTCTATGAAGCTATAAACTTAAAATTTTGTATGTACTGGTCTATATATATATATATATATATATATATATATATATATATATATATATATATATATATATATATATATATATATATAATTAGGTACTGTAGTCTCTATAAATGAAACTTATGTCACAAATTTAATTAAAATTACAAAAGTTTTGCAGAAGAGATTTAATTTTTTTCCCAGAAAAACTGATCCGATCGGACTGCCTAACGAACATATCCAAGTTATTTATAAAAGGAAGGTACCTGCCAAATTGTAAACGTGGCAGGTATTTTCCCTTGTTGATCGCTTGGACGATTTCATTTTAGCTAATCCACCCGAACCGGTTTTTCATAACAAGTTTCAAGTTTGTATCTCTGAAGCTTATTACGTTATTTTTATTAAATCTAGAACTCATGCTGTTTTTAAGAGGCTCTACCTATCAAAATTAACAATCATATGACACCATAATTGTTTCTTATGCTGTGATTATATCATAATGAACTGAGTTATTAGTATTTGAAAAATTGAAATAAAAATATGCGATGTAAAGCGCTTGTGGCATTCAGAGGTTCTTTCAACACTTATTTACTATTTAACCAACATTTTTTTTATTAAACAATTATTTTTAACGAAAATGTGCTACCATAACGCACTAGGTGCCTCTAGACTTTTTGAAAGTGATAAACTGTCGTTTTTCGTGTTAAACTGGTAAAAGGTAGACTTTAAAGTCATTTTCGCAAATATTTTAGACAAATGATATGATGTAACAATTTAAATATAAATTTAAGAACTTATCAAATACAATATTTTGTTCTCCAGACCCATATTTGATGCAAAATTTTCATTTGCGAATCAGTTAATGTAACATTTATACCTTTATTACAAACGGTCACACCTCCCGAAATAATTGACTGCCCCAAAAGTTAACATCGCTACATACTAAGTGAGTGGTGGACGTGCCGCCACCTAGTTTTGAAACCAAGTAGTATGTTTTCACGCCAGCTCTAAATAACACAAAGTGTTAAAAAAATAGAGACTGTATACAACTAACTAACAATTTAGAAAATTGTCAGCCCTGGCCCATTTCTACCCCAATATAGGGACAAAATATGTAAGGCTAGATGCATTCTCGCAACAATTAGAACCGTAGACCGGTTTCACTCTCATTAGAGCTCTTCAGTACGGCATACTAATTGTAGCAAAAATGCACCAAAAGTAATACGGCTATAGTATAGCCAGCCTTTCAACACTAAGTGAGTGGTGGACGTGCCGCCAGGGCTGACAATTTTCTAAATTATTACTTTTGGTGCATTTTTGCTACAATTAGTATGCCGTACTGAAGAGCTCTAATGAGAGCGAAACCGGTCTACGGTTCTAATTGTTGCGAGAATGCATCTAGCCTTACATACTTTGACCCTATATTGGGGTATAAATGGGCCAGGGCTGACAATTTTCTAAATAGGTGGCGGCACGTCCACCACTCACTTAGTGTTGAAAGGCTGGCTATACTATAGCCGTATTACTTTTGGTGCATTTTTGCTACAATTAGTATGCCCTACTGAAGAGCTCTAATGAGAGCGAAACCGGTCTACGGTTTTAATTGTTGCGAGAGTGCATCTAGCCTTACATCGCTACATATCCAAACTAGCAAAATTGTATATTTTGAATAAATTTTTCGCAAACATTTTAATTAAATGAAACAGAAACTTAAGACTTTGTGAAATACACTCCATGCAACACTTGTTATTTACAAACTGTATCTACTCCAGAACATTTATTTAAAAATCGTCAGTTTTCTCATTTAATTGTGACAAAATAAACATTTGCTTCTTACCTTGTGATTAGTCTAGGTCTACCGACTCGCCAAATATTTTGGAGAATTTAATTCGTTATCGTTTGACTTCGTAACTAAATTGTGCTTAAAAATTGTGGAAAAACGCCACGGACATCTGTTCAAATGTGTGCTAAATTTGTAAGACAACGGTCCTGCTCACAAATAGTTAATAGCACGGCAAACAATTGATAATATTGGTTTTGAATTGGTTGGATACCTGCATTGTTGTTCTAATTTAGCACAATCAGACTATTATTTATTCCCAAAGCTCAAAAAAATAGTGAAAAGTAAACAATTTTCGACAAACAACAAAGTCATACCTGCCGTTGAGAAGTGGTTTCAAGACCAAGAGAAAGATTTTTTAGAAGGTTTTAATTGTTTTATGGACTTTCTGCTAAATGTGCAGGTCTTAAAGTTGGATAAAATTTTGTTTTCGAGAATTATGATTATGTTATTGTCGCCTGATTACTATTCAGTACCAACTCGCACAGATAGACCTGTAGCTTCAGGCGTTAAATCTGAATCTTTTTAAAAACTAGTTAGTTACTTAGAAACCTCACCTTGTATAAACTAACCTGCGTGTTTTATGTTTTGTTTTTTTTTACATTTTTTAATCGACTATTATTTTTTTACAGATGACGTGCCTTACATCTGGACATCTGGAAGACTTTGTGACTTCAAAGGCTGCGAGAATCGTCAAGATTTGGAACCCAAGAGTGTTTACGGTTGGTTCTGGTCAGCAAACCGTGAAAAGATGGCACCAACCAACCAGACCCCAGCAGGTTGGGGTTACAATCCCTGGTCATCGACAGGACACAAGAAACAACGTCAACCTGACAACGCCGAGTTCGATATCAACGGTACCAGCGAGTCCTGCCTCTCTATCCTTAACAATGTATACAATGACGGTATCGCCTGGCATGACGTAGCATGTTATCATGAGAAACCTGTCGTGTGTGAAGACTCAGAAGAACTTCTGAACTATGTAGCTGCCACAAATAGAGGAATTCGTCTGTAAATATAGATTTTATTTCCAAAAGAATGAGGAATATCATTTGATAATATCATAAGTTTTCACAATCTTCATCTCTTCCTCTCCTTCATTTAGGTTTAGAGTAATTTGTAAATTTACTGTGTATTTATTTTTTGATAAAACATTTTATTGTAACAAACTTTATCAGGTACCTAATAAATAAATGTTACATAATAGATTATATGATTGTTTCCTTAAACCCAATGTATCAAACCGATAACTCAAAAAATACTTAACTGATTTGGACCAAATTTGGGAATTATCATTATTTTGCTAATGGCTTGGATGAGTTCGTTCATCAACTCTTAGCGGCCAATTTTTCTTAGTAAAAAATTTAAAAATATTTTTTAAAGCGCAATATCTCTCAAATTGGCTAAGTGATTGAAACGAATATTTACAACTTAAAAGAACATATACAGACGTGGTTGTATACCAATTTTCAAGTCATTTTATCGAAGGAAAATAAAATTTGAAATTAAAAATAAAATAATCCTCGACATCACTTCAGATTCTGTAATGCAATATCTACAATGCTGGAGAAATACAGATGACGTTATATGTACTACTATGCTATTTAAATAAATCGTAGATAAAAATCCAAACAATGGAGGTTGTCGCAGGTTATCAGCCTCGAGAACGTTGTGAGACATTCGATAGGGACGCCATCTCGGTACAGGACCAGGTAGTATGTTGTCACGATAGATCTAGCTTACACAAAATTTTATAGATAGAGCTATAGAATCAACTAAGAATTGTGTAATGTCAGCCTTGGACCATTTATTTCCTAATACCAGGACAAAGTTTCAAAAGCCGTCAATTTTAGCATGCGAATGTATACTATAAATAAAAAATTTCGGGACGCAGCAAGTGCGTTATAGTAGTGAATTTGCATAAGAATTGTACATTATTAGTAAGATATATTATGAAAACTAATTCTTTAAATTTAAATGGACCATGGAGATCGGTGCTGCGTCCCGACTTTTGTTTATATACAAACGGCACCTTTTCTGAACAGGTCTTGCTGAGTTAATCAGTTCAATGTGGGTGAGAACTGCAAAAGCTTGCAATACCGCGAGCTCTAAGTCTTGTCTACAGTTCGTCGGCAATTTGAGAATTAGGATTTTCAGATAAAAGTCCATGGGCGTTACGTCCGGTGACCTCGCCGGCCGATGGTTGGAACCTTGGTTAGCTATCTAATTACTGCCAAAATTGGCCTTCAAAAAATTGGAGAGTTGTGAGACGATCTTCCCTCTTGCTGAAAAAAATGCGCTCCTGGGTTCAATAAGCGGCAGTTCGTAAACAAGCGTTTCTATTTGTTGCCTCAAAATTTTCGAGGTGAGCGTGGCATTGTTAATAACCGGACCGATAATTCTACCAAAATACCAGTCCACACACTAAACCCAAATCTTCCTTGATTTTTCTGCTCCACAATTGAATGAAGATTTTCTTATGCCCAAGTATAATAGTTGTAGCGGTTAAAAATACCAGGACTACCTACTTAACATTCGTCTGTCCAAATACAGTTCAACGGAAAATCGCACACTTGCTTGCAATTTCCTAGGAACCATTGCCAAAAATCCATCTAACGTTCAAAATTGCCTGGTCTAAGGTGATGAACTTTTCTAGTAGTGTATGACTTAAATTTGTGTTTTTAGTGAAGTTTCTTTAAAAAAAAATCACTGATGAGGAGATCCCGACTTTTTAATTTTGCAAAAATTCCTTCAAATAGGCAATAATTAGGCCCCCGAGAACACATATCCGGGGTCAGTTTCAATTTTTATATGTTTATATATATATATATATATATATATATATATATATATATATATATATATATATATATACGATAACTCAAAAAATAATAAGCCGATTTTGATTAAATTTGGTAAATAAAGTCCTTTTGCAAATGGCTTGGATAAGTTCGTTATCCAGGAAAATCTGCCGAGGTTTTCCCGGAAAATTTTGTGTTTTCTTTGGAAAAAAATTCATATCTCCGGAATTAACAAAGTAAGGGCAACCAAATTATGTACACGAGTTTATATACTTATAGGTAAGTTACCTACCAAAATTTAGCTATGTAGGTCAAATATATATATATATATATATATATATATATATATATATATATATATATATATATATATATATATATATATATATATATATATATATATATATATATATATATATATATATATATATATATATATATATATATATATATATGTGTGTGTGTGTGTGTGTGTGTGTGTGTGTGTGTGTGTGTATCACACCGATAACTCAAAAAATAATGGGCCGATTTTGATCAAATTTGGTGAGTACATTCCTTTTGCTAGTGGCTTGCATGAGTTTGTTAGCCAGGAAAATCTGCTCAGTTGAAATAGATTAAACAATGATTTGTTTTAATTTGACAGACGGATTCCCAGGTCAGTACCAATTCTGAGCTGACCTTAAATATATGGAATTTCGACCACGAAATTATAATGCATCTTTGTAAGAAAATAAATTCTGGACTAAGCAAGTGCGTTAGGGTAGCGAATTTTTATTGAATGCCTCAAATTTGAATAGCTAGTTTGCTATTAACCTATAAGGTTCGTTGGCCAGAAAACTAGTTTTTTCTGGAACATTTTAAGTTTATTTTCGAAAATGTTTTGTATATTTTCTAACAGTAAAGTTATTTCCATGAAATATGTAACATTTTTTCTACTATATATGTTATACTGGTAACCAAATTTGATGTCTGCTTTCTTACTTGCTGCATACCTTTACCTCGCTTCTTCTCAAATTGAGCACTGTTAATTAGATTGTTACGCAATCTTGAAAGAACATCTTAGAAGGGTTATCTCCTCTTTGGATATCACTCATGGTACAAATTACTTGCAGACTCTGTATTTTCATTTGCTTGTATGAAACGGACAATGATGTCCCATCTTTCATAATCGTAGAATCTCGTGTATGGCAAATTTAGTTCGAAAACTGAACAAAAACCTCGAGAGAAACTACGAAACAAGCAGTGTCTTTCTCACCTGATTCAAGATTTGACAGCTAGCAATAGACAGTAGCACTCTATTTTGTAGCCGTGTCGTCCAAAGGCTACTTGTCAGACGGCACTTTTTACCAGTTATACGTGCAAATTTTATTGCCCTATTTTTCAAAGAAAAGTTGTGTAAAACATCAAGTGTGCTTTATTTATTTATTTTTGGAATGATACTTTTAAACTTTACCCAAATATACCAAAATTTACTGAATGTTCCCTTTAAACAATTGATTTTTGTGTTTAAAACTACAAAAAGATAAATAAAAAATGTAATGTAGAGCATTAAATTATACGTAAAAAAGTTCTTTAGAAATGATTTCATAGAAATAGAAATTTTTCAATAACAAAAGAGTTTCGAAAAAACACCCCGTATCTCTGAAACGGTGATAGATATCGATGCGGTTTTCACAATTAAGTTGGTCATACAAATTGAGCCTCAAGCACCGACATCAGTTTTCGCATATCTCGTTTAGAAATAGGAGTTTACCTTTAAAGGTGAGCAATTTGGGCTACCTGTCCATAGACCAAAATAACTAAAAAAGTAGGTAAATATCGCCACAAAACAATGTTTGAACATAATCGTGAGGCAAAGATTCAGTTAATCATAGAGAAAAAAGACAATAAAAAGCAACATTTTTTAGTTTCATGGATGAAAATCAATTCAAATTTAGATCCGATGGAGGAACTAGAAAAGCAACGCTCGTACTAAAATCAATAGGAGAAAGAAGGTTCTAAAAAACTAGAGAGGCGTTTATTGCTTTGGTAATCCTGAAGAGAGCATTCGATGGTGGTGGATTGAAAATTGTTTCGTATAATACAAAGAGCCTTAGATCGGAGAAATAGGCGCATTATTTTCATTATCCATACAAACATCAAGTACATCCCATATTAACAGGGGCGGGTGGGCCGGCTGGGAAGACGGGACAACTCCCGAAGGGCCGGTGGATTTGTAGTCTGTCTGATCATGTGCAAATACTACGAACCTGCAGTCGTCGCATAGCAACTGGCGACGGAGATTCGGAGAATACAACAAATACGCAGCTCAGTCTTACACATTAATTTATTGCGAGGGCGTGTTTATTTGGTGAATTTTTATTTTAAAAAATTCACTAATAGAGAGGTATCGATGGTGAGACTTTGAATTTTTTTTTAATGAGCGCGAACTAGGACCGCTAGAACCCATATCCGAGGTCAGTTTCAATGTCTATGTGTTTGTTTATATATATATATATATATATATATATATATATATATATATATATATATATATATATATATATATATATATATATATATATATATATATATATATATATATCCGCACTATAACTCAAAAAGTTATTAACCGATTTTGATGAAACTTGCCAAGAATCTATCTTTTGTTAATGGCTTGGATAATTCCGTTATCCAGGAATATCTCACAAGGTTTTCCGGGTAAATTTTGAGTTTTCTTTCGAACAAAACCATTTTCTCCGAAAATTACAAAGCTATTGTGATGAAATTTGGCGAATATGTTGCCTTGTGAAAGGCCTTACTACGTAACTTTCTAGGGTTATAGAAAATTGAGTTATTCAAATTTGAAGGATTTAATGAAAATTCGCTACCATAACGCACTTGCTGCGTCCCGAACTTTTTTAACAGTGTGTAAGTAGGATATAAGGCAGTTATTACGTGGGACTTTTTAATATTGTACTTGAAACATGAACAAAAACAAAAGTTCGAAACATAAAGGTTGGGCGGAGAAGGAAAGGGCGCAATAAAAACAAAACTAGGTATTATAGTTACAAAAAATTATTCGATAAAAAGCTAGCGATGAACAACTATAAACTGAAATTTAAAATTTCAGAATAAAGACATTTAATGTCTAGATGGTTACTGTTCTACAGTCAATGAGTACAAGATTTTATAAAAATATGGACTTACGTAGGGATTTGGCTACTTTAGACACGAAACATTTTGAAGAAATTATATCCAATGAATTGCTTACAGATAGTGAGAATTGTATGAAAAACTTGTCGGCGAAAATTATTTAATATGATTCTTCTGCAACTCCAGAAAATTTATGCGAAAAACTTCATAACTTCGCCAAAAATTGGAACAGATTTGAATTAACTATTGGAGATACATATCTAAATAAATCAGGCAATGGACTGGAATTTGATGATTTCGACTTGGTCTTCGTCAATGAAGAAAACTTTGATTTAAATATCAATGCCAATGCCAATAAGATATGCAAAAGTTGCAAAATTTGTAGTGTATGTTGTTATTCCATTATTTTAAAATTTAACGTTTCAGGGAGCATATCCTTCCCTTTTTACTGCATATCAATATCTTCTGACATTCCCCATATCTCAAGTAGAATGTGAAAGGTCCTTTTTAATTCTAAAAAAATCTCGGGACGCAGCAAGTGGGTTATGGTGGTGAATTTTTATTAAATGCTTCAAATTTGAATAACTCAGTTTTCTATAAACATAGAAAGCTTAATTTTAATGTGTAGTAAGGCATTTCCTAACTCAAGATATCCGCCAAATTTCATTAAAATATCTTTGTAATTTTCGGAGAAAAAAAAATTTCAGAAAAAAAATTTAAAGATTGAATAACTCAATTTTATATAAACTTGCCTCTCCCAAGGCAATATATATAGCAAATTTCGTTAAAACACCTTTGTTACTTTCGGAGAAAAAATTGAAAAAAAACTGATTTTTTTTCCGGAAAACCCCGTCAGATTTTTCTGGCTAACGAACTCATCCAGTCCATTAATAAAAGAAAGCCACTTGCCAAGTTTCATCAAAATCGGTTAATTATTTTTTGAGTTATCAGACGGATATATATATATATATATATATATATATATATATATATATATATATATATATATATATATATATATATATGAATTGATTTTGAATTTTTTTTAAATAAAAATTCACTAATACATAAAGAGCCGTTTAAGAATCAAGCTGTCTGATAGCAGGCTGGAATCATTTATGCTTATGAATACCTAAAGCTCGGTATTAAACAAAATTAACAACGAAGAAGTTAAAAATAATTTGGCAAAACAAAGCAATTTATTGAGGCGGTCCCTTTTCTATTGAATTTTTATATGTTGCTTACTTTTGCTTCAAGTTATTTTTGGTATATACGGTTAATTAATTGTACATGCATAAAGTAAAGCAATATGTTTATAACCTAAGGTTACTTTTTGTTTTTCATGTTTTTTATGGAAATGTTTTACTAAAGTAGTAACTGTTATTTAATTTGAGGTATTATTTATACCTAAATGTGAATAAGAAACATGGAATTTTTGAAAATTGCAACCACTAATAAATACTATGATCCTTAACTATAACAAAACCATAAGCTGATTAAGTACAAAAAAGTTTATGTGGCCATCCCCGCCCTAGTCTTTACTGCACACGAAATAAATGCCATTCAGATTAGTCCAGGCAATTAACCAAACAATGTTGGAACATACACAGAAAAAACAAATAGGTACCTACATGTGTCGAATAGAAAACCCGCCCCTTAATTTTTTACAAGCCGGTTAATAAAATAAAGTTGTTTAAAGTCTGACACTGTAGTGAATTCCAGGAGCTACTAACAATTGTTTTTAACATCTGATAAGACAACACAATATAAACATCCTACTTTTGCAGGTATATTCCAGCAATTTATTACTAAGAAACACGCTCTAATTGACGTTATGATAACTCATTTAAAATGTTAAGGAGACTATAGGTACTCTTAATGTTTGAATGTCAGATTAGTAGACTGTAGATTCCGTGTGATATTTTATTAAAGTAATTACAAAACATTAAGAGAATTTTTTTTCAACAACATTAGAAACATTGTAATTGTTAACTTCTTTCTCTACTCACCCAATGATGTACCTACATTTCTTCTAATATCCAACTCGAAATGTCTCTCAGTGAATACACAGAAAGTCCTGCTCAATACTTTTGGGCATTACACACACGAAAATGTTTTATTGGCTTTTGAATAATAACTTATTTCGCAATCATTATTCACTTTCAACACGAAAATGATGAAAACTTTGCACGTTTGACAGTTGCAGAGAATAATGGTAACAATTGACAAATGACAATTGTTACTTTGCTTTTCGGTGTTTTCCATGACTATCTTTGAATTCCTTAATTTAACATAGGAACCTAATATATCTAGAACGGAAATGAGATAATTTGTCCTTTTAGTGAATTTTCTTTAAAAAATTTACTAATCACTAATCTCGATTTTTGAATTTTGAAAAAATTTCTTCAAATGAGCGCTAATTAGGCCCCCTAGAACACATATCGGGGTCAGTTTCGATTTTTATACGTTTATATATATATATATATATATATATATATATATATATATATATATATATATATATATATATATATATACAGGGCCCGATCTAGCTTTTTCGCCGCCCCGGGCAAAAATAATATTTGCCGCCCTTTACAATGATACTTTATAAGTCATAAACATTTTATTCCAGAGGTGGGATGGTGCAAATTGCGACTTAAAAAAAGAGGTTATTATTTTGACCCGTATGTATCCAATGTTGTTGGAATTGAATAATATTCACATATGTTTTTGAAGAGTATACTAAATTTCATGAGTATATGTATGTATGTAGCTGTTTTTTAAGAAAGTCCGGACTGGACTAAAACAATTATTTTTTATCGATTTATGTATCTTTTAACTTAGATAACAGTGAATATTTTTCATCAAAATCGGTTTAGAAGTTCAAAGATGTGGACCAAATGTTATATGAAGTCGGTTTATGTAACTTTTGTTACATCGACTATGCAGTTTGGATGAATGGAAAAAAACAAAAAAAAAATGATTTTTTAAAATTTAATACAAGTAAAAAACTCAGTTATGTAGAGCCACAAAACGAATTCGTCATTCTTAAAAGATAAACAAATTAAATTAAAGCACTTTGTTTCGGAGAATATTAAACTCTGTCAAGTAACTAAAATAATTTTCTTCGCACTTTTTGTTCTGCAAAATCTTTAATAATTTGTGATAAGTTTATACTGTCCCAAATCTTATGTTCTATTGAAATCATAGCCAATCCAGATAATCTTTTTTGTGTCATGGTGGACCGCAGATAATTTTTTATTATTTTTAATTTAGAAAAACTTCTTTCACCACTTGCAACTGTTACTGGTAAAGTCAAAAGAATTCTGAGAGCGATACTGATATTTGGACCAAATCTTAAATCTGTTATAAATTTTAAAACATCTTGGGGAGACAAATTAGTATCTAAAATCATAGAAAGAACTGATAACTCCTCTGAAAGTTCTAATCCATTTATGTCAGATGAGGCCTCGTGGGTTAAAATAGTTTCGAGGTTCTTACATTGTTCTAACAATTCATCTTTTGGTAGTTCTCTTAAGGCATATATGTTATATAAAAAAGCAAAATGTTTACTATGCTCAGAAATCTGGGAAAACCTTAACTCCAAGGAGTTTATAGCTGTATCTATAATGTGAAAAAATACTTCGATTTTATATTTTTGACGAGGATCAGTGATTGGTTCATCATTACAATCGTAACCAAATTGCTTCTTTTTAGATCGAGCACGATGTTTAGGCACATTTTCAAAATCTAACACCTCACTGTCCAATTCAGTAGCCAAGGTTTTGGCGTCTTCAATAACTTGAATAAAATACTCATCTGAACGTGAGTTTTCAACGAAAACTTTGGTGTTTTTTAGTAATTTAATGACGGAAACTAACTCACAATTTATTACTTTGCATTAACTTACTCACAGGATTTATCCGATTCAAAGTTTCATACCAAATTATTACAGAGCACAAAAATTTAAACTGTTTAATTTGATTTAACAAACCTGAAGCTTCGTCTCGTGTAGAGGTATCCATATCTGTGTTTTGGTAAACACTGAACAGTGCATCGTAAACTTGCCCTATTTGATGTCTTAGTGGTTTTATTGCCTCGATTCGACTTTCCCATCTCGTGTCACTAAGTGGTTTCAGAGTAATACCTTTTACATTCATCAAAAGAATTGACCATCTCAACGTTGAAGAGGCAAAGAAAACGTATATCTTTTGCACAATATTAAAAAAGTTTGTAGCTTCCAGTGAAGACTTTGCCATATCGTTTACTACTAAGTTCAAAGAATGGCTACTGCAAAGGACATAAAATGCCCGTGGATTGATGTTTTTTATCCTGGCTTGGACCCCACTTCGAATACCTTTCATATTGGATCCATTATCGTACCCTTGCCCTCTTATGTTTTCTAAAGGCAATCCAAGTGCTGATAATTGTTGTAAGATAACTTCTGTTAGTTCGAAACCTGTAGCTTTTTCGATTGGTATAAATCCTAAAAAACTTTCGTTTATCACAATTTCTGATGTTCTTGGGTGGCATTCGGTTTCATTAATAGAAATATACCTAATTATCAGGGTCATCTGCTCTGTTTTACTAGCGTCCGGGGTACAATCTAAAATTATAGAATAGTATTTCGATTTTATAATAGCTTTCAAAATATGGCTTTTTATACTGTCTTCCATTGTATTAATGAACTCATTCTGAATGGTTTTACTTAAGTAGATTGCTTGTTTTTCCTCTTTCTGCAAAACTCTGCGTACATGTTCCTGCATAACAGGATCAAATTCGGCTAACAGCTCTACTAGTTTTAAGAAGTTACCATTGTTACATTGATACAGATTATCAGTAGTGCCTTGAAAAGCCAAGCCACCTTTTGCCAACATTTTAATGATTGAGGCAATACGCAACAAAACTCCATTCCAGTGTTCTATTTCTGATCTAATTATTCTCTGTGATTCGGCATCTATCGTATGCGACGATTTGAGCCTACGTGAAAGTTCGAACCAAGATTTCACAGCTTCTAGGTGATTTTTTGATGTCTCATGACATTTAAGCGTATCACCTACATGCTTCCAATTTTTGTAGCCACCTTCAGATAGACCGGAAGTTGTAGTTGTATTAAATATTTTGCAGCAAAAACAATACAGTGAATTTCGTGCCACAGAATACACAAGCCAATCTCTCCAAATTTCTTCACCGTTATTAAGCTTTCTCTTATAATATCTCGAAGTAAACCTTCGACCATTGTTATCTCGTGGAAATTCATATTCATAAAATGGGTTAGGACAACCTCTATTTACTAAATATATTCTTTCTGCATCTGTCATTCTATCGGGCCACATTGCTGGATCGGCATCCAAAGAGAACGTTGGACCTATTGAAACACTTGTAGTTGCAATAGCACCTTCACCTGTAATAGCGCTTGACCCAGAAGCAGCAGGAGCAGGTTCACAGCAGATAATTTTTGGTGTACCTTCGTCATGTGGATTACTCGGGGACGCAGCTGCTAGATCGGTTTCTCGTAATAGGTGTATGGGTGACGATGGTTTGTTAAGCTCACCTTTCTTCAAGAAGGATTCTAATGACCTGCTTGCTTTTGTCGCTCTGCATCTTTTTCGAGCCTTCGTTTTTTATATTGGTATCCCGACAAGCGTGATCTACCGTCAGCCATTTTGTACTATAAAATTAAAACTATATATTAAATTCAAATAGATGTAATATAAGCCTATAAATACCACATTGGTTAGGCACCTACTCATCTACTTGAGCTTTAATAAAATTGAATTGAATTATGAATAATCGGCTATATAAATCAAACAGGATTTTTGCTTAGGTTGTATTGTAATAACTGATAGCTGTCTTCCTGATCATCATTTGAACCACAACATTATTTATTATTCAAAAAAATGAGTAGGTACCTTACTTTTATATTCTCTATTATTTCGGGTAACTTGTTTGAGACCTAAAGTTGCGCTCCCCTGCGGCAACCCGGTAACGTTTCGCAGCTGAAATTAACGTGGTCTACATCTATAGGTAGTAATCAACAAGATTACCCTGTTTCGTATTAGTGAATTTTCGTAGAAAAAATTCACTAATGAGGAGATCCCGACTTTTGAATTTTGAAAATTTTTTTGAAAATGAGCGCGAACTAGGACCCCTAGAACCCATATCCGGGGTCAGTTTCAATTTATATATATATATATATATATATATATATATATATATATATATATATATATATATATATATATATATATATATATATATATATAAATATTTGGTGCTAGACCATTTCTATGAAAATTCACTACCATAACGCACTTGCTGCGTCCAGACTTTTTGTTTCTAGATCAAACTAAGAACCAATAATTAATTAATAAATAGGTAGGTAGATACTTACTTAGTAAATCCACAATTCACACAGGCACTTTAATATATGTACGATTTATTTATCACCAACTCACCAGCAACCACTATTCTACTTCAGAACACAACTTACACACTTGGCATATAACTATTATATGAACCTTATGAAATATAAAATAGAAAAACACTTTAAGACTTCTTTATTCTTTATGGTGCACTATTAGCGCTATTTGAGTTTCTGTAATATTGAATATTGAATTGTACTGTAAACTTATTATGACATACTATCTTCTCATTCCATTCATCATTCATCTTATTAACACTTGCCTTCATAGGCATGTCCAAATATAAAGAAAGCAAAAGTAATTCCAAGAAGTAATAAAAAATGGGTTAAACTTGTCTGCCTAGCTTATTATTGAATATTTGTGGTGCTACTGACCTTCCCTTGTTCCCTGTTTCCTTCATTCCCAGTGTATTATTTAAGACAGCGTTAAGAAATTTATACTCAGCACAGTAATACATATTGGTCCCTCTACGAATTTACAGGGGCTAAAAACATTTTTTTTGTCGAGAATGGAACTTTTTACTGTGCTGTTTTACAATATTTTGTGAATTGTGTTTTAAAAAAAATATATTTTTTGCTCTAAATTTTTTAGTAAGAATTTTAATTTTGCTATTTTTGCCGTATAAAATTCACTACATTCGACTTTCGCTCTTCATTTATCTACAGTGTTGAGCAGTGTATTTTTTATAAGATTTTTCTCCATACAACCGCCCTCAATTTTGCCGCCCCTCATTTTTGCCGCCCTGGGCATTTGCCCGGCCGGCCCCCCCCTAGATCGGGCCCTGTATATATATATATATCACACCGATAACTCAAAAAGTAATGGGCCGATTTTGACTAAATTTGGTGAATGCCTTCACCAAATTTAGTCAAAATCGGCCTAAATCAAAATAATTCGTTAGCCAGGAAAATAGGCCGAGGTTTTCCCGGAGAATTTTGTGTTTTCTTTAGAAAAAAAATTATACTCAGGAAGTAACAAAGTAAGGGCAACCAAATTAGACACACAGGTTCATATAACTATAGCTAAATTACCTACCAAAATTTAGCGCTGTAGGTCAAAAGCCAAAAAAGTTACAGTCGCTTAAAGAAAAATAAATTGCGGTTTTCCTCAAAATGTCAAAGTCACGATTTAAAACGCGAAAATTGGCAACATTTAGGCAGAAAACTTAAATATAATACGGGCTATGGAAAGAAACTGTCTCAAGAAGGATGTTTTACAAACCCTGAAGTCTTAGTTTCAACAGGCATTGTACTTCATTTTACTAAAATGTTTCCAGAAAATTCATTTCAAATAGACCCTTTCTTTAACGCTTAGCAGTAGTCTTAGCTATAGAGTTTATCGTTTAATGGTATATAATTTTTGTCGAATTTTCGTAAAAATCAATAAAGCTCAATATATCCGTTATTATAAAAGATATGAAAGTGGGTGTGTGGGTGTGTTTTTTGCTTCTTTAACGTCGGCCTATTTCCGCGACTATGGCCAATCACCGACGCCAGGGAGCAGTTTCACCTCACCATCCTGGAAATTTTGCCGAACCCCTGTCTTTCTGTAAGGAGGGTAGGGATCTTTTACGTGCCCAACATCGCATGGACACGGTGCTGACGGCTTTACGCCCCGTCCGAAGGGCGGAACGTGCAGACATTCAACTTGCTCAAATACAATTCCAGAACCTCGGTTGATGTTAATGTTACAGTTTGTACTGAAAAAGTCAAAGGAGAACCCCAGGATCGAACCCAGTACCCTTCGGTTCAGAGGCACACGTTCTTACCCCTGAACCACCGAGGCTCTAAGATATGAAAGAAAATGTATCCATTAATTATAGGGTGTCTTGTGCTACATCTTAAAACATTATTTCTACAATCATAGGGTGGCCCATAAGTCGTTGGTGATACAATTTTCTTTTTTAGTGAATTTTCTTAAAAAAAATTCACTAATGAGGAGATCCCGACTTTTCAATTTTGAAAAAATTTCTTCAAATGAGCGCTAATTAGGCCCCCCAGAACACATTTCCGGGGTCAGTTAAAATTTTTATATGTTTATATATATATATATATATATATATATATATATATATATATATATATATATATATATATATATATATATATATATATATATATATATATATATATATATATATATATATATATATATATATATATATATATCACACCGATAACTCAAAAAATTATGAGCCGATTTTGATTAAATTTGGTGAATACCTTCCTTTTGCAAATGGCTTGGATAAGTTCGTTATCCAGGAAAATCGGTCCAGGTTTTCCCGGAAAATTTTGTATTTTCTTTAAAAAAAAAATTATATCTCCGGAATTAACAAAGTAAGGGCAATTTGATACGCGGGTTAACATCCTTATAGGTAAGCTACATACCAAAATTTAGCTCTGTAGGTCAAAAGACAAAAAAGTTATAGGCATTTAAAGAAAAATAAATTGAGTTTTTTCACAAAACGTCAAAGTTGCGATTTAAACGTCAAAATTGGAAACATTTAGGAAAAGAACTTGAATCTAATATGGGCTATGGAAATAAAGTGTCTCAAGAAGAATGTTTTACAAACCCTGAAGTCTTAGTTTCAACCGTCATTGTCCTTCATTTTAATAAAATGTTTCCAGAAAATTCATTTCAAATAGACCCTTTCTCTGATGCTTGGCAGTAGTCTTAGTTATAGAGTTCATCGTTTAATAGTATATAATTGTTGTAGAATTTTCGTAAAAAAATCAATAAAGCTCAATATATCTGTTATTATACAAGATATGAAAAAAAATTGTATATATTAATTATAGGGTGTCTTGAGCTACATCTTAAAAAATTATTTCTACAATCACAGGGTGGCCCATAAGTCGTTGGTGATACAAATTTTCTTTTTTTTTTTTAATCAAACACGCCTTATGTTATTGCATTTTTGCATTTTACATCGAAATATAATTCATGTTTGTGAAAAAAAGAAATTCGGGACGGAGCAAGTGCGTTATGGTAGCGAATTTTGATCAAATGCTTAATATTTGAATAGCTCAATTTGCTATTAACCTATAAGGTTGAAACGAATTTTTTCGGGAACACTTTAAGCTTACTTTCGGAAATTTTTGTACATTTTCAAACAATAAAGTTATTTTAATGAAACATGGCACATTGTTTTTAGTATATAGGTTATACTGGTAACCAAATTTGATGCCTGCTGTCTTAAAAAAACACACATTATTGCTATTAAAAAATAGTTTTATGAAAATTCACTACCATAACGCACTTGCTGCGTCCAGAGTTTTTTTAGTCGAAGACGTCTTATGTTATTGCATTTTTGCATATTTAATTGAAATATAATGCAGGTTTGTAAGAAAATAAATTCGGGACGCAGCAAGTGCGTTACAGTGGTGAATTTTGATTAAATGCTTCATATTTGAAAAGCTCAATTTTCTATTAACCTATAAGGTAGACCAAGAAACGGTTTTTTTCGGGAACACTAATTTTCTTTCGGAAATTTTTGTACGTTTTCAAACAATAAAGTTATTTTGATGAAACATGGCACATTGTTTCTACTATATAGGTTATACTGGTAACCAAATTTGATGCCTGCTTTCTTAAAAAAAAACACACATATTTGCCATTAAAAACATGTTTATGAAAATTCACTACAATAACGCACTTGCTGCGTCCAGACTTTTTCGATACATTCAGAACTTCAATGATACATATAGCGCCTTAAGTTTTGCTGTTCAAAAAGTTGTTGCATTGACATTTAAACTTTAAGTTGCCTCTATAATTATATAATTTGAAAAGCTTATTTGCAAATAGCAGAGAGAGCTAACACATTCACTGTTTGCCAAATTTAGAAAATATTTATCAAGTTCATTTAAATGTATGTTCAAAATTAGCTATAAAATATAAAACGTAAGCATTTATCTTATTATTTTAGTAGGTTATTACTTACTTTATTTATATTAGTATAATAATTATACATTGTGCCTTACAAATAAGCGAAATGTTTGTGCTTGCTGTAATAAACACAATTCTGATTTATGACATTTCCGATTTTCGATGACTGTCAAAGTTTTCTATTGATATCTCTCTACTTAAATTTCTCCAAAGTTAGTAACTTTTGGTCACTATCCATCGGCACTGTTTAAGCTACCATTCTTTATACTAATCAACAGTAGGTACATATTATGATAATGTCTTGACTTTTTATGATGTTCTTTAACGTCCGCTTATTTCTGCAACATTGGCAAATCACCGACACCAGGGAGCAGTTTCATCTCACTATCCTGAAAATTATGCCGAACCCCTGCCTTTCTGTAAGGAGGGTAGAGTTTTTGACGTGCGCAACATATAGCATGGACACGAGACAGACGACTTTACGCTCTCTCCGAAGGGCGGAACGAGCATTGTTGCGGAAATACAATGCCACAACCTCGGGTGCGATGTTAGTTTTACAGTATGTTCTGAAGAAGTGAAAGGGAAACCCTGGGAATCGAACCCAATACCCTTCGGTTCAGACGCAGACTTTCGTACCCCTGGACCAACGACGCTCTTAATGTCTTGTCTGAAATAGTTATTTGCTTTATTTAAAAAGACAACGAAGTTATAGGCAGTTAAAGAAACAAATTTTTGTGTTTTCCTCAAAACGTCAAACTCGCAATTTTAAACGTCAAAATTGGCAATGTTTAGGCAAAGAACGTGAAACAAATACCGATTGTGGAAAGAAAATCTTGCAAGAAGAGTGTTCTGAAACCCTTAAGTTTCATATTCAACCGTCATTGCCCTTCACCCTACCGAAGTCGAAGCGGTGGGGGGGGGGGGTGTCTGCTTCGTCGTAGTAGGCATTTTCCTTCCCCCCTCGTGTAGGCGGAGTTTAATGGGGATATGGCTTCAAATATACAGCTTTTAAGCAGTTTTCTTCGCTTTTTCTGCTCATATTTCCTTTTTACTACCTACCCCGCCCACAGCACCCCTATTCACTCCCAGTCCCATAACTTCCTTGGGGGGTGTGAACCAGAAATTTTTCGTGTGATTTGTGCATCCAGGTGGGGTCCTAGTAATATTTCTGAAAACAATTTTTTGAAAAGCGTTCGGGAGCTAATCCGCAAATTTACCGATTTTTCATTAAATCCTTCAAATTTCAATAACTCAATTTGCTATTAACGTAAGCTTTGTTGGTTAGAAAACCAACATTTAAGTTTATTTTCGGAAAATTTTTGTATATTTTCAAACCATAAGTAATTTTGATAAAATATTGTACATTATTGTTTCTACTACATAGGCTATACCGATAAGCAGATTGATGCCTACTCGCATTTGCTATTAAAAACATTTTTATGGAAATTCACTTCCATAACACATTTGCTGCATCCTAACTTTTGAAAAATGTTTATATATTTTCAAACAATAAATTTATTTCGATGAAATATGATACATTGTTTCTACTATATAGGCAACCAAGTTTGATGCCTGCTTTCATCAAAGAAAGACATTTGCTATAAAAAATATTTTAAAGAAAATTCGCTACCATAACGCACTTGCTGCCTCCAGAGATTTTTTATATCTAACTCAACAATTTTTTTTACACAAATAACTTTAATGGCATGACCACATAATCAATCTCCAATGATTTTTTCTTCATTGCCTATATACATTTATTTAAAAAAAGTTCGGGACGCTGCAAGTGCGTTATGGTAGTGAATTTTTATTAAATGTTTCAAATTTGAATAACTCAATGTTCTATAAAGTTAGAAAGTTGAATTTTGGTATGTAGTAAGGTCTTTCCTAAGGCAACGTATTTGCCACATTTCATTAAAACAACTTTGTAATTTTTTTTCGAAATAAAACTCAAAATTTGAATCTCAATTTTTTATAAACCTAGAAAGTTGAATTTTGGTGCGTAGGAAGCTCTTTCACAACGCAAAATATCAGTCAAATTTCCTTAAAGTAACTTTGTAATTTTCGGAGAAAAAAATTTTTTTCGAAGGAAAACTCAAAATTTTTCCGGAAAACCTTGTTGGATTTTCCTGGATAACGAACTCATCCAAGCCATTAATAAAAGAAATGGACTTGCCGAGTTTCATCGAAATCGGTTAATTACTTTTTGAGTTATATATATATATATATATATATATATATATATATATATATATATATATATATATATATATATATATATATATTTAATTAATTAATGCTTTATTGGTATATAATAATACATCATGTCCATATAAAAAAGTCAGAGACTTGTACATATATTATTTGACATAATTTAAATCGTTTTGGCCCAAATGTGTTTGACGTATGCTTTCCAAAAGTTATTAACTTCAGATTATATATATATATATATATATATATATATATATATATATATATATATATATATATATATATATATATATAAACATATAAAAATCGAAACTGACCCCGGATATGGGTTCTAGGGGTCCTAGTTCGCGCTCATTTGAAAGAATGTTTGCAAAGTCTCACCATCGATACCTCTCTATTAGTGAATTTTTTTAAATAAAAATTCACTAATAGGTGCTTAACCTTCTGCCCTCAACCATAAATTTTCAAACAATTGTGCGACTATGCATTATAAAATGTGAAAAAGTAGATGCCATCAAAGATAACTTTCTTGAAAATAAATGCCTAATATGTGGCTTCACTTTAAATCACATTTTTGTAATTAAAATATGGAATAAATCTTATATCAATCGATTTTTTTTATTAGAAAATGACCTTTTCATTAACGTGAGTCAGGATTGAGTTTCATACATATTTACATATATAACAGTCAATAATTACCCATAAGTATGTTTATTTCTATCTAATAAGCCATTTTAAACATATAAAGAGTGCGTAATGCCCCGCGGCATATAAATTGGCATTTTATTTCAATTTCGCTTATATGTCATGTTTTGCAACTAAATATAAAGCAGAGATCAATATTAGGCTTCAGCCAGTCGGCCAGACAAATACTGAAAAAAGACGGTATTTTCGGTCGAACCGCCGCTCTATTGTAGTGTCGACTTTACGATCTGTCGGCCCACGGCCCAACGAAGTGTCGCCCGAACGATATGCCACGGTTTATTAGAACCCTACATATATAATTTATTAGTTACAAAATAGTGGATCACCTATCACATAACTTACAGTTAGATCTCTTACCCTATTAACTTAGTGTCCTTCTAACCCTAAACTTAAGTCTTCTTCTTTAAAATACTAGCCTGACAAACAGAACATAAACTCTATAAGACATGCATACAACACATGTTATAATGGATCTTATATACCATCCTTGATAAGCACACTTGTATAACCCAAATAACCACAACACTTTTTTTTAAGTGACGATCGTTTCACTAACCAAGTTAGCGTCATCAGAGGATGAATAATTCCAAATATCTTATATCCACAACTCTATATTATTCTGCAGGTTATTAACGATTTAGAGAGGTTCAACAACACCAAAAATTAACATATTTCGTATGGCAGAAATATCTGTATTCTTTTATTATCTATCAAACGTGCTTATGATATTTTGTAAAGTAATCTATCAGAAGACTACCCATAGGCAGTGGAGCGAGATTCATACCCTTCTTATTATTACCATATTTAGCAATATTTATATATATATATATATATATATATATATATATATATATATATATATATATATATATATATATATATATATATATATATATATATATACTTTCAAAGGCATTTAGCTGTCCTGGCTGACTAACATTTATAAATTTTAGATTCTCCTCATTAACATGGTGATTATTATCCCAAATATGTCGGGCGACGGAAGATCTATCTATAGTACCATATCTTAAATGTTCTTTGAATATAATTCCAATAGACCTTTTAGTTTGTCCGACGTATTTAAGATCGCAATCTTTACAACTTATTTTATAAACTCCCGACATTTTGGCCGTACTATCTCTGTCTTTTGGGTTACCTAGCAAGTTTTTAAAAGTATTTTTTGTAAAAATGTTAGTTGCAAATTGGCTTTTTAAAAAATGCTATCTAGACCACTCGTGATTCAATCTTCAAATGGTAAGCAAAGTTTTTTCTGCTTTCTCTCTACCAAGAGTCGTTGATTCCGCTAACATTTTCTTTGTTTCTGTTAATTTCTCTACTAGACCAGCAGTGTAGCCACGTTCTTAATATACTTTTATTCTTTATTGGTATATCTACTTTTACTTAAAGGAAAATTAATTAACCTGTTTACTAAAAAATTCAGACTGGCGATTTTTTTTGTGTGCTTACGTATGAATGAGTCATTCAGAATGTAGCTTAGAGTGGCAGTTTCCTTTGTATGGACATCTAATTCTAAAGTGTCTTTATTTTTGATAACTAGTACATCTAGAAAGGGTAATTTATTATTAGTTTCTAATTCGTGGGTAAATTTTATAGAATCAAATTTGTTTAATAAAATATTTTATTCTGCAAATGTATTTATTGTTGGTTGTAGCGAACCTGCTTATAAGAAATTTTAGGATAAATTAACCCAAACATTTTAAATGATTCATTCTTTTAAGTCATTACAGAAAAGTTTCACTAATGAAAATGTTAGAAGACAGTGAATAATGGAAAAAATTTCAGTTGGCCTTCTTTAAACATAATACCTTTGGAAAACGATTAGCTAATGACTTCAATTTTAGCATGTACAATTCTTCACACTGTCAGGTCAGGTCAGGGCTGGGCAGTATTGAAATACAAAATATATTGTATTTTTTAGTAGTTCACACGTATTTTCTATTTGTATTTCAAATACAAATCTACCTGGTATTTTGTACTTTAAATTTCCATTCGAACTCTGCGGTTTGGAACACTTGATCTGTATTTTCATAACATTCTCTGCTCTATAGAATTATGGCGGCTGTTTGAGAGTTCGGGCTGGCAACACTGGTGATGTAGTTAACATCATCAGATTAGCTAATAGTTGCAAATCGTGTCGCTCATTCTTTGGTATTTTCTTAACGAAATTAACATTACTTTGCCAAACCACCTCAAGTGTGCAAGTCATATCCTTAATCTTTTAAGGACTACAGACTTTCATAATGCAATAAAGGGTATGCCATTATTTAGATTGCATTACTTTACGTTTGCAAAATGTACAACAATTTTAAATGCTTCAAAAAGGCCGAAGTCATCTGAAAAAATACATGAAGGGCTGCAGTTTACAATATACATGTCCCACCCGATGGAATTCTTCATGATTCTACTGAACAGTTAATCAAACATAAGCTTCATTTTAACAACCCTACATGTGAACTTGGACAGAGTGCCTTTAAGGAAATTGAACAGGAATAATTTTGTATTTTGATGAAGCCTTGGACTTTTTGCAAAGATAAAAAAAGTTTCTATGGGCAACTTCTTCCTACACTATTCTCCTTAAAGTTTCGCATGGAAGAGCTGCAGGCAAAACCTCGCCGCCATATTGGACCACTAATAACCCCTGTGCTTAATTCCCTACAAAAAAAGATAGTTTTTTTAAATTCTCACCAGAATGTAAGGAAGTTCCTTGGCTCCTGTTTTCATCCAGGACTAATGGCTGCCTGAAGCTTTCGAAGGTGAAAGGAAAAGAATATGCAATTTGTGCATAAATGCTATGGAAATGGCAATAAGAGGACAATTTGGTAGTAGTGAGGCTGAAGATAGGGGATTTCTCGTATCTTCTCCTTGAAAAACTGAAGAAAAAAAACACAAACACAAAAGGAACTGTAACTGGTTTCCTTCTTTAATGATAAAAACAGAGGCTTGCCTTGTCACAGTAACTATCATTCCAGCAAGAATGTTCCTGCGCTATAATACGAGCTTGTGCTCGTCAACCCCTGTAAAACTTTTTCCTTTTGCAATTTGGATACCTGTCTTATTTCAATAAAAATGTATCAAAATTAACATGTTTTGGTTTAAGGATTCATAAATTCCCCTGCAAGCGGATCCCTGTGACAGAAACTTTGAAAAACTACTGTTGCTAAAGGGCAACTAAGAATTTGTATAGAACTTTTTATACAAATTGAATCATAAATAAAAGCATAAACAAAAATACTTTGCAATATTTATCAAACCAATAAAAATCACTTTTACGTAGGTAACTGGGACAATGTCTAATATGATATTTTGTATTTAAAATATAGTTTTTTTGCATTTAAAATCCTATATTTTATACTTTCACAAAAACTTGGGCTCTATTTTGTATTGAAAATACTTTTACCAAAGTATTTTATATTTAAAATACTTCGTCAATGGATTTTGCCCACCCATGGTAACCGTAGAATAAAATTGTTGTGAAATCAACCAGATTGGATTACTTCAAGATGCTCTTTTGTTTTGTTTTCAAAAGGTTTTAGAAAATACTATCATTGATATTTGGTTAGCAAATTGTCATATACAGTTTTATTTGTAATGTAATTCTGAGGCTGTGCTTAGCATACTTTTAAATTAGGTAATCTATGGAGT
This sequence comes from Tillus elongatus, assembly GCA_964006375.1. NCBI lineage: Eukaryota > Metazoa > Arthropoda > Insecta > Coleoptera > Cleridae > Tillus > Tillus elongatus. Next base: position 59,597,836 of record OZ023265.1, read on the forward strand.
AATAAAGAACAACTAAATAAAACATAAGAGACAATGTATTAATATACAACATTAAAATAATACAAAATGCATTAACTTATATCTATATCTTCATATATGTATCAATTATACATCGCATACATGACTTTAGAAGGACGCAGTTTACAACTTTTTTATAAGCAGATTTTTATACTTTCATAATTTCATAGAACTTCAAGTTACATAATATAAATTCTATAATATATTTCCTAGAAAAAAATCGTTAACAATAAAAAAATACATAAATAAGGACCATAAACCACACACAAATTATGAACTTATATAATGAACTTTGCTAATTACAAACAGAAAAAGAAGCTAAATGTAAAACTGTAAATATCCTGTGAAACTAAGATACTTCTCAAAAAAATATGAGAATCTAAAGAACCACTGTCAATAGAACAGCATTTTTTTGTAACACAAATCAAGCTTTTCTAAATGAATTCTAACAGCACCAAAACTATTATATAAAAAAAAAACAATAGTACAGTACAAACCTGTTATATATTTTTGCATTCTCTTCATTTTACATACATAATTACTTACTTCAATAATTTGAGTAAATAACTGAAGTTACTACTCGAGAGACTAGAATAAATAAATTTCAATAGCTTCATCTCATTATTGACTGATCAGTTGGTAAATTATTTACTCTTTTTTTTTTGTTAAAACCTTTATCACAGCTAAATACAGTAAAAGTTTGTACTGTACTATTTTACTTCCATCCACTTTATCCCAAATAAAATAAACTATACCTCGGCAGAAGAGGCAATAAAAACAGACAACGTAATTTCGTTTTTACTGTTTCGTATCATCTGCACTGAACTATAAAAATAAGTACTATTCAAATCAAGTCTGTCAACCATACTAGGTTTATTTATTTAATTTTGTAATATCCTAGCAATGACACGTCACAAATACTTCTTTGAAGTACACAACGAACATATTTACATATTGAAAATAACCTTGTTTTTAAAATTTTTAATAGTTCATCGTTTTCAAAGCAATAATGTGAAAAATCTGCAGTTTATATCCCTCTAGGCAATAGTAAGTAGAGAGTAACAAAGGGAAATAGGTAATTTTTACTCTGATTGTTAAAATCTATAAGCACATGTGATAAGTTGACAAATCAAGACATGTGAATTTCTGTGTAGAGAGATTCGCAAGTTCAGGCAATGGTGGGTTGCCTTCTATAGCATTTTGGCTGGCATGGGTTCAGTTAATCTTTTTGTTGTATACACTGACCAAACGCAAAGGGGGGAAAAAGTGTTTTGTAGCAGTTTCGTCTAGCTGTTGCATGTGGCCTTACCAGCGCAAACTCCTTGACTTCAAGAAGAGGGCAAAAACCAGCAAATAGGTTCAAAATCAGCATACCATACGAAAAAAAAAAGAGCGGACAAATGTGCACATATGCCAATTCATGGAAATAAAGTGAGCTACTCATTCCAGCACATGTGCAAAACCTCACAGGTACACTGTGGCATTTTTCTATTTGTTCTTTTGGACTTTGGCAGAAAAACTGATTTGTTTCTTAGAATTCCTTAATATTCAGCTAATAAATCACATCTTAGTTGCACCAAATGGCACACATACAGATCAAAATTGACCTAAGACATCCATTTTTTTCATCAGCATTCTGATGAAGTTCTAAGGCAACATAAATGCAATTTAGGATTCAAAGGGTTAACCTATATTTGTGAAATCAGCCAAAAGTCCAATTCTCTAGCAAAGGCATACAAAAATTTTTAACTAGTAAATTGCCGACGAATTCAAAGAAATTTAAATCTAGTATATAGAAGAGTAATTATATGCAATTAATTTTGTTTTATTCTGTGTTAAATGCAAGCAGATGGTGTTACAACAACCGAAAATTTAAAATTTTAAGTAGATGGAAATATATTATGGTGAGGTATTTGAATTGCAAGAAAAATTTTTAGAATTTTTTTTTATTATCTACATATATTATAACATATTACAGTCCGTAATATTATTTCTATAGTAAGACCAATTTAAAAAATATACATGTATAAGAAAACAATATACAAATTGTAAAAGAACTATTATAGCCTTTACATGCAAATATCATTTTTTAACTAAAAAGAAACATAAATATACCAAATGAAGAGTTCCTTCTTACCAATAAAGAAGCTTATGAATAAAGACTGTATCGCTAACAATCAATATTTTACAAATAGTACCTTTAACAATTTTTTTTATCTGCATATTTATATATCTATTTCTTCAGATTACACTTCTTAGTATCTTCAGCATTATAAACTGGAAACATCACTGCTGACCTTTATTTCTATTTGAATTTTTGTGGTTAATTGGCTAAAATTTCAACTTTTAGAAATTAACAAACTACATAAATAAATAAATGTGTGCCTAGATACAAACATAATGCAAAACATTGTGTGAAGTTGTGTAAGTTTTATGTTGCCTCCTTTTATACACCAATCAACAAAGTTAATGAAAATACACTGAACCTGAAGAGATTCTAAATTATTTGCCTACGTGTTAGCAATTTGCTTCCTACATTTTTCTAAATTAAAACCAAGAAACCGTAAGTGGGTACTGCACCAACTGTCAGTGGCCACCACTTACCCTGTGACGCCCTTCTTCCATCACCAATGTCCGCCCATCAACCAATCAGAATGAAAGGCATACAAAGGCAATAATAAAGCACTTCCTCTAGATCACAAATTCTCTAATCGTGCCATCAAGCATGATGTCATAATGCAAATGGTTGAACTAGCAACACAACACCCACCAAAACCACGTTATAACAGACAACTCAAAAAACACTGTCAAAAAATAGAAAGAATAAATCATTAAATGATTCAATTTCATAATTCTAAGAATGTACTGATGTTACCAGAAATACTATTGTCGATTTTAATTTAGAAAGTACTAGGATTAAAATAAAAAGGAGGGGAGAGCTGAACTAGCAAGCACAGTTGTCCTTGTTTGTTTGTTGGTCATTTGAGAGATTGTTACGGCCTGGTTGAGAAGGCTTGTGTTGAACACCAGACTCAGCTGCATTCAAATCCAAACGGCCATCTTGGATACTCTGATATATTTTCTTAGCGGTCTCAAGGAATGCTTCTTCTACATTATCACCTCTGAAAGCAAGAACAAATTTTTAAATATTAAAAAAGGCTATCTAATTAAAATAGAGAGATTGAACATTGTGGATGGAAACTGAAACATAATTATTCCAAAAACCACAAAAATAATAACATAGGGTTATGAGCTAGATACATATTTCAAAAACGAAGTTATTTTTATCGCTTGACTGGTTAAACACAAACAATTTTTTTTTGTAAGGAGAATCCATCATGGACACCCACCCAGGCAAGTATTGGTTCTGCTGCACTCCTACCAGTAAAACCCCTCATGCACTCCATTTGCCAACTGGAACCGCTCTGGCATGTCTTCAGGAAGCTTGGTGGTCTGTTCTTTCGCTTCATGTACTTCCGATCTGAGTTTCAGTATTTTGGGAGTTCGCTTGGTGCTGCAATCTCCCTTCACTTCTCTTTGTTTCCACGATCTGTCACACCATTATCGTTACTTCTTCCTGATTCCGCTTTGAGCTGAGCATCACTGCGAGTAGATTACTAGTGCTGAGTAGTTCCCCGATGTTTGTCTGGCATCTTGACCTTATTTTACCCCACCTCTGGCAATAGTAAACGGTGTGTTTTGTGCGTCATCATATTCTAGGCAGCATGGGCATCTTGGGTCTTCTGTCAAGTTGAATTTCTTTAGGTACACCTTGAGGTAGGCGTGGGCTGTCAACACCTGGGTCAGGTAGTAGTCACTTTCCCCATATCCTCGAGTTTTACATGTTGCAGTACTGGGGGTCTATCGGCCCTTAGTCAACCTCACTCTTGCCATCTGGTAAGCATTGTTTTTCTTGCTTCTTCCGTGTTTTCCTACTTCTGCTCGTGTATTAGAAGATCAATAGGTGGCACGCTTGCCACCACTCGAAGTGCTGTCGTGGACATCGTCCTATATGCACGTGCTACCCTCAGCAGCATCTTCCTCTGGGTTTTTCTCCAGCGGATTGCCGTATTTCTGGGTCTCAACCACTGTGTGCCATATCTCTGTACAGTGTTGCTCTATTTTGACTTCCAGGTCCTTCGATGTTTCGGAGTATTCTTACAAGCGCAGATGTTCAACGTTCTGCCTTGCCAGTTATATTCACCAAAGGTGATCCAGTACAACTCCCAGCCAACCTATAGATGCCTTCAGGACTATTGGGACCCCTTGCAGTTGAAATGTTAGATTACGACACTCTGCTGCCTTTGAGAATGAGTCTTGGCTGGGGCTAGCTCAAGGTAGTGCCCCCTCATCCAGACACTTATCCTGCGAGGTGGTTCGTTGAGATTCCATTCTAGGACTTCTGGATCATCTACTTTTATGAGCACTGCGAGGTCGCCTGCATAAGCTACTGTTTTCACGTTCTCCCTGTAGTTCTGCCTCAGCACCCCATCATATAGTACATTCGAAAACGTGAGGCCCAGCACGGATCCTTGGGGAGCTCCCGTGGTAAGACCCATAGTCTTTTGTTTGTGATTAGAAGTCTCCTATCTTTGAAGTAGTTAGCTATCAAGTTTACCAGGCACTGCAATATTTCCCTTCTCCTCGGTTCGTGATAATACTCCAGGTAGCAGTGTTGAAATGATTTGCTACACTAACAGTGATTAGGGCGCACACCTTAGGTGTTGCATTCCGAGCAACCTCCACAACCTCCGCTATCGGGTGTATCGTTGATCTGCCTCTTCTGAACCCAAATTGGGATTGGGAGAGACCGCCCTGACTATCCAATTCTGCAATCAGGCTTTCCAGGACCTTACTTTCGTATAGTTTTCCACGTTGATATTCATGGATTCAGTTTAAAAGTAATATTACAACGAGTCACAAATGCAAAGTCGAAATTCATCAATTATTAGTTAATTTTTGTTAAAAGAAATTCACTAATAGAGAGGTATCGGTTTATATATATATATATATATATATATATATATATATATATATATATATATATATATATATATATATATATATATATAGCTGGGCAGAAAACTGTCAGTCTCTTAATCGTTAATAAGGAAGTCTTCTTAACTAGGATTATAATTAAGGAAAAAGACATGGGATCACAAACGTCACGCCTAGAGGTCCACCAAGGCGACTTTATTTGAGACAAACTAGACTGAACCACGGTAAAGATGGGTTAGACACAAGGACAGACAAAAGGAAACTATAACTATATAACTAATAACAATCATGTCAATTGCCTCAATAAAATTATTTTAAAAAAACAAAATTTTATCTCTTTTTAAGTTGAGCTAAATTACCTCAGGTAATTTATTACACTTAATAAAGTTCAAAAGTATGTCCAACATATCTTTTTCAACATAAAAGGCTACATGCAACAAATATGCTATATTCAATGGTAGTGAAACTCCTTGATCAAGACATTTTTTAACTAGATTGTTACATGTGTGGATGTGTTTTTTACAATTAAAAAAGATATGATTAATATCACACACACTCATTCCATCACAACTACACAGTGGATTGTCTGCCAACCCCATTTTAAATAGTTGCTTTTTGGTGGCACCATGCCCTACAATGATTCTAGCAAGTGTTATGTATATTACTCTGTTAGTAGGGACTATTTCTGAGATCGATTTAGAAGGCAAGGTGGGAAATATTTGCTGAAATATATATATATATATATATATATATATATATATATATATATATATATATATATATATATATATGTATGTATATATATATATATATATATATATATATATATATATATATATATATATATATATATATATATATATATATATATATATATATATATATATATATATATATGTATGTATATATATATATATATATATATATATATATATATATATATATATATATATATATATATATATATATATATAGCTACATATATGTGTGTCCCACTAATAACTCAAGGACAAGGACAAGGTTTTCCGGGATAATTTGGAGTTTTCTTTAAAAAAAGATTTTTATCTCCGAAAATTACAAGCTATTTTGATGAAATTTTGTGGATGTTGCCTTGGGAAAGATCTTACTGCATACCAAAATTCAACAAGTTTCTAGAAAATTGAGTTATTAGAAAAATATACAGTTTTCAAAAACCCAATTACATATAACATTACGTTCAGCTATAATCAAACCACTCACAAATATTTTCCACACATGTATATCATACTCACGTTTTTGCACTAGCTTCAACAAACATCAACCCATTCTCTTCAGCAAATTTACTAGCTTCCTCATATGTTACGTCTCTCTGTCCATCCAAATCGCATTTGTTTCCTATGAGGAATATGACAGTGCTGGGATTTGTTAAGTTCCGGGTGTCAGTTAACCAACTGCTGAGGTGATTATATGTTGAACGGCGGGTAATATCGTACACCATCAGAGCACCAGCAGCACCCCTATAATAAGACCTAGTCACAGCCCTGAAGCGTTCCTGTCCGGCAGTGTCCCAAATCTGCAGCTTGATCTTCTGACCAGACACCTCTATGATACGGGTACCAAATTCTACTCCGATGGTGTGAGGACAGTCCGCCATGACTATAGAACAAATTAATAAGTTAAATAGTTGCTCAGATCTTCACATCTATTAAATAAAGATAATTTTAAAAAGTTTACTGCCCATTTCTATCACAACATCCTTTTACGTGATAACAAGAAAGTAATGGTTCAAAAAAAGTATCCGCTAGATGGTTCTAAAGATGAATGCAGAATATTACACTAAAATTAGGAAGTCTATGAGATAGTGGATCTGAGAAGGCGCAGATGATCATACAACAAATAAAATAGTTGTTATAATAACCGACAAAAGTATATAAATTGCTTTTTTATAACACTTTTGTGTTATTTGGAGCTGTTGTGACAACATACTACCTGGTTCCGCACTGCGATGGCAACCCTGTCGTACATCTCACAATGTTAAAGCATAGATATAATCTGTGGGTGTGTGTTGTATATTTTACAGGTATTATTTTAGATAGATAGATAGGTGCTTTATTGTCCAAAGATAAAAATCTTATTGACAAGCAAAGTGAAGATATAAAAGTAAAAGTTGTCAAAATATAAAAACACAAAAATATAAGTTCACAACAAATAGTAATATAAATGCATAAGTAACTAGTATAACTATATATAAATAACTATATAAATAACAATATAAAAAACAATATAAACATAAATACACAGCTAACCAACAATATAATATAAACACACAATATACAGAAAGCAGTCCAAATGAAAACTCCTAAACAACACCAATCGAATCTGTCACAGTAGTGCATCATTACAAAATTCATCTATTGAATAATAACATTTTGCAAATAAAAATTCCTTAAGCTCTTTCCTAAAAATTTCAATGTCACCAATCCTCCTCAAGTTTAGTGGTATCTGGTTAAATATCTTCTTACTATTATATATTAATGACCTCTTTAACAATGATGTGGACGGTATAAGAAGAGGAATGCATTTTTTTGTCTTGTATCACGAGAAGGCACAGGCCTGATTTCATCTTTATATTTTTCATGCATAAGGCATGCGGTCTCCAAAACAAACAGAGACGGTAGGGTCAATATCCGCTCAGAAACAAATAATGGTCTACAAGAGTCACGGACACTAACCCCACACAAATATCTGAGGGCTCTTTTCTGCAGAATAAATACAGAATTGAAAAGATAACCTGCACGAGAGCCCCAGTAACAAATGCCATGCCTTAGATGGGACTCCACAAGTGAGAAGTAAGCACTTCTAGATGTACTCTTCTCCAAGTTTTTTGAAACAACTCTTAGTGCGTGACAACCTGATGAAAGCTTCTTACATAGATGATTTATATGTGTTTCAAATTTTAACGATTGATCAATGTATAGTCCCAGAAACGTAACACAGCTCTCCTTCCCAAGTTCCTCAGCTGCTAGAGTCACAGCAGGCAGACTACATTTGAAATGCATGATATTAGTCTTAGAGACATTCAAAGTTAACAGATTTGAAATGAACCAGTTTTCTATCATCTTCATATCCTCTGCCACAGTGCGCTCCAGTGCTCCAACACTATCACTACTCCACAATATGGTTATATCATCAGCATAGATAGTCATATGACCCTTAATTTTAAACATAGACAGGTCATTAATATAAAGTAAAAACAGCAGTGGGCCAAGAACAGACCCCTGCAGAACACCATGGTGAATATGTTGGTACCCAGAGCTAATATGACCAAGTTGAACACTCTGCTGACGATCAGATAAATAGGACCTCAACCATTCAAGCAAAGTCCCCCTAAAGCCATAAGTAGGAAGTTTAGGTAACAGTATCTCATGGTCAACACAATTAAATGCTTTAGTGAGATCACAGAAGACTGCCGCAGCCACCTGATTGTTATTAAGTGAAAGGTAGAGATTTTCAAGAAAAGAAAATATTGCATCATTTGTACCTTTTTTAGGTTGAAATCCAAACTGGGAAGATGTTAGGATCTTGTGTTTACCAAGAAATACCTGCATTCTACTTTTAATTAATTTCAACTATTTTAGAGATGGTAGGAAGTAGACAGAGGGCGAAAACTATTTGGAGAATCCGTTTCACCTCCTATATATTGTTACAAAGCACTTCAATAGACGTAGGTGCGGTGTTGGCTACTGGCAAGTAGAACTCCATAAAGACGATAAGGAGAAGACTGCTTTTTCAACCGGGAATGGGTTGTACCAATTCAAGGTCATGCCATTCGGCTTATGTAATGCTCCTGCCACCTTCGAGCGACTAATGGAGTTAGTGCTGAGAGGACTTACATGGGAAACATGCCTGGTGTATCTCGACGATGTCATGGTGATTGGAAGGACTTTCGATGAACACCTGTCGAATCTGAAGCAGGTTTTCTCCAGGCTGAGAGGTGCCAATCTGCAACTCAATCCCAAGAAATGCGTCCTCTTCCAGAAGAAAGTGAGTCCTCGGACATGTCGTTTCTGAGAAAGGGATAGAAACTGATCCAGAGAAAATAAAGGCAGTAAGAGACTGGCCTGTGCCGAAGAACAAACATGAGGTCAGAAGTTTTCTGGGACTTTGCAGCTACTACCGACGCTTTGTAAAGTACTTCAGCAGCATTGCGAAACCTCTGCATAGCCTGACTGAAAATAAGGCCGAGTTCATCTGGTCACCAGATTGCCAAGAGTCTTTTAGAGAACTCAAACATCGTCTTCTCACTGCTCCTGTGCTGGCTTATCCTCAGGACGAAGGACTGTTTATACTGGACACTGATGCTTCCCAGTATGGCATTGGGGCAGTACTCTCACAGCTCCAAGCCGGAGAAGAAGTTGTGATAGGCTACTTCAGCAAAACGTTCGGAAAAGCAGAAAGAAATTACTGTGTAACCCGAAAAGAACTGCTGGCAGTTGTAAGATCTATCGAACATTTCCACAGCTTCCTGTACGGAAGAACATTCCGCGTGAGGTCAGATCACTCTGCTCTGCAATGGCTTCTGAACTTTAGAAATCCCGAAGGACAGATAGCACGATGGATAGAGAAACTGCAGAGCTACGACTTCCGGATTGAACATCGAAGAGGAAGAAGTCACGCCAATGCAGACAGCCTGTCAAGAAGACCATGTTCAGTGCATGAATGTAAATTTTGCGAGCGACAAGAGAACAAAGAGATCGACAAAGTAACTCATCAGATCAAACAACTGGTGGCAGGACAGGAGAATAACACCGATCTAGACGTAAATCTTGAATACATCAGAGACGCACAGAAGACAGATCCAGACTTGAAAAATATTAGAGAATGGCTACAAAAGGGGAAAAGACCTGAGTGGCACGATGTGTCCCGGTTTGGGGCGGAGGTTAAAGGCTACTGGCTACAATGGGACTCATTGTGTCTAAAGAATGACATGATCACTCGAAAATGGGAAACTGCCGATGGTAGAGACTGTATATACCAGACCGTTGTGCCAAGTGAGTGCATAAGCAGTGTTCTTCAAGAGTTACACAATAGTAGAAGTGGAGGCCACTTTGGGGTCAACAGGACTCTTGCCAGAGTGAGAGACCGCTTCTATTGGATAAACTGCCGAAGAAGCGTGGAAGAATGGTGCAAAAGGTGTGACCAGTGTGCTTCAAAGAAAGGACCAAAGACCCGATCCAGAGGAAAAATGATGCAGTACATCTCAGGTACACCGTGGGAGAGAGTTGCCGTAGACATCGCAGGACCTTTTCCCATCACAGAGTCTGGGAACAGATACATAATGGTGGCGATAAACTACTTCTCGAAATGGCCTGAAGTTGCGCCGATCCCCAACCAAGAGGCAACGACCGTAGCAGAAGCCCTGATGGAAAATGTCATATCACGGCATGGCGTACCCTTGGAGATTCACACCGACCAGGGCCGGAATTTCGAATCAGAGGTCTGGAAGAGCCTAATGGACTTGCTAGGCATAAAGAAAACGAGAACAACGCCACTCCACCCTCAATCAGACGGCATGGTAGAACGGCATAACAGGACCATCAATCAGTATCTTGCTATGTTTGTCGACGAGAATCAGAGAACCTGGGACAAGCTGATACCTCTGTTCCTCCTAGCTTACAGAAGCTCTCAGCATGAATCTACCGGCTACACTGCATCCATGATGTTGACCGGCAGAGAGATGCGGTTACCAATCGACATGACGAGACCACCACCGAACGAGGACATAGCAGACCTAGCTACGTTACCTGAGTATGTCGCCGACCTAGAAGGAAAACTGCGCACTATACACAGATGTGTCAGAGATAGGCTCCTCTTAAGCAGTGACCGGAATAAGATGCGCTTGGAACGCAGAGCAACACCCCATACATTCAAGGAAGGTGATGCAGTGTGGCTGTACCAACCAACAAGGAGAAAGTGCCTCAGTCCCAAACTTCAGAAACCATGGGAAGGGCCATACTTGGTGACTAAGAAAATTAACGACCTAGTCTACAGAATCCAGCTGTCTCCAAGAACTAAACCCAAAGTTGTTCACATAGAGAGGTTGAGTCCCTATCGGGGCAACGAACCCCCAAGTTGGCGGCCGGTAAATACTGTTCGGGACGAACAGTCTTAAGGAGGGGGGCAGTGTTACAAAGCACTTCAATAGACGTAGGTGCGGCGTTGCCACATCTCCAGAATTTCCCCCAACATCTGGGAATTTTTGCACAATCTGGCAACACCGCCTCCCCACCCCTTGGGGGTGTCTGGGGTGACCCCCCTCAGGCGAAGTCTCAACCCTCTAGGACCAGAAATAACGAAGTTACCAACTTGTACCCCGTCGGAACGGATAACTGAGGTCTGCACATTCCGAACACCCTGTATATACACCCTGTATACGCAGAGAACCCTTACACCCTGTATACGCAGAGAGATCTTATAGTTCGAGAAACACCTCTTGTGTAACATAGGAGTGGTGACCACATTTGGATCACCTGTATACACATCCCCCTGTATACACACGGGACCGATCTGTATTCACAGAACCTTCTAGTAAAAGAAGGTCCTGGAACGTTCTGGAATGGAACGCTCTAGAAAGGAGGGGAAGGTACGGCGAGTATATAAAAGCGAAAGCAAGCCAGCCCGAGTTAGCACAGTTCAGTTCAGTAAGAGAATGTTGGAGTGACTAGAAGAAGCAGTAACTAGTGTGAAGTAGAGACCGTAGTTTCAGTATAGTGACTTGTGTGCAGATTAGTAACCAGTGTAAGGCCAGATAAACTAAGTGTTTTGTGAGAGAGACATTCTAGAACATTTATTGTATCCATATTTAGATAGTAAATAAAGTAATTTTGTTAAAATTTAAAGTCTCACTTATCCAGAACCCGGAGAAAACGCAACAATATGCAAGAATTACTCTAGCCATTTTCAGAGATAAAGGAAAAGATCCCGTTATAATCGAACTATTAATTGCATCTGCCAAGATTTCCAGAACCCAGTTAGAAAGGTAAAGAAGCAGTTTGACAGAGATACCATCCCACCCGATAGAATCCTTGTTCTTAAAGTCATGAAGCACTCCATGAATCTCAGCATAATCGACCGGCGTAAAAAAGCATAAAAACATCATCCATGAAGCCCAGTGGATCCGTCCAAGGGACCCTCCACTGTATCAGCCCAGAAGCAATGGAACAATAATAATCATCGAGATGATTAGGATCCAGTTCAGGAGTCACCCGATGAGAACCATGTCCTCCCAAAAGATCATTAACAATCGACCATAATCACAGTTAAAAACAAGTCCCATCATTTTAACCCCACCACTTTATCCTTTTTTTTTAATAGCAACCCTACATCTTTTCATCACAATTCAATGGATCACATTTTTCTCAATGCAGAGATACCCCATATGTATGGTCTAATATTACAGTTTTCAATACAGGGTGGAAACTTAATACCGGAATATTAAAACTAAACTGTTTAACCTGAAATTCAAATTTCGAAAATAAACTTAATAAAAACGTCCCTTTCTTATAATAAATGTTTAAAATGTTCTCCATTCAGTTGCACACAACGAGATAATCTGCTCTGGAATTCTTCACTGACTGTTGTCTTAAATTTCTTATCTTGCCTTTTATCTAAAACGTACATGGTATCATTAATCGTTTCTTATTAACGACCAATTTTTGCAGTGTGAAAGGTGAAATTTAACAGTTCTGTTTTATTTTGTGGTGTATTGTGTTGAATGCACAGTCTCCTAATAATTTGGTCGTAATTATGTTCCGATAATATCAATTAATTTTTGGTCTAATAATGCGATACTCAACTGAAACTCTGCGAACAGGAATATTAATGATGATTGGGTACGGTGATATGTGTAGAACACAGGCACAAGTTGTTAACCTATTTAATGAAAAACATTCAGATTTGTCCACACTAACCCAGGGAACTGTGTCTAAGATACATTCACAGTTTCGTGATTATGGACATGTTAAATCATTGCCTAGGAGACCAAGTTTGTTGAAGAAGATGTAAAACTCTATATTTTATTGGCTTTTCAAGAAGAACCAACAACTTCTACCCATCAAGTTGCATGTGAAAATGATGTTAGTCAATCAACAGTTTTAAGGTGTCTCAAAAACTAAAAAATGCATTCCTATAAACTACAACACGTTTGAGAGTTTATTGGCGGTGATTCTGATAGAAGACTGCAATTCTGTGAACAACTGTCCAGCAGTCCATATGTTACATAGAAATGTTATTTCTTCTGCTGACGGTCTGTTTTCCGTTGAAGCAACATTGCTTTTGAATGGTGATGTAAACAGGCAAAATTGCAGATACTGGGCTGCTGAAAACCCCCACTGGATGTGACAAACACACACTCAAGAGTCCTCGGAAGTTGAACTTTTGGGCTGGTATCATTGGTGATCACGTAGTTGAACCTGTTCTTATAGAAAATCTAAACGGTCCAAGATATTTAGAAATGCTAACAGAACAGATTGTCCCAATGTTAGCAGAATTGTATCCAAATGTAATGAAACCTAATACTCGCCATGAAAGGATATGGTTTCAACAAGACAACAAGACAAGTACGGGAGTATTTACACAAAGTCTTTCCACAAAGATGGATTGGACGAAGAGGTTTCGTAGAATCACCCGCTAGATCACCAGATCTTACACCTCTTGATTTCTTTTTATGGGGATACCTTAAAAACAGAGTGTATAAAACGCAACCTGCTGATTTAGATGATTTGAAAATGAAAATAACAACAGAAATTAGGAACGTAACGCCTGATGTGTTGAACAGAGTTAGGGAAGAATTCCAGAGCAGATTATTTCGTTGTGTGCAAGTGAATGAAGAACATATTGAACATTTATTATAAGAAATTATTATATTACACATAAAATTATAGCTCTGTCACCAATGCACAGAGCTTTGTTGTATCAATGTATAAGATTAGGTACCTGGAGTTTAACATTATTTTAATGTTCAACATAACCTTGATCGATATTAAATGTTATAATGTACATAAAATAAATTTGTTTTTATATATAGAGTTGTGTGTGTGTGTGTGAAAAAACAGGTTGGGTATGGCTTCAGACGAGTCCATTAGGCCACAGGTAATTATGTATAGAGTTGCATTAGCATCATTATAGTTATACATGTTTCCATTTTTAAAAAATTTTCAGGAAACACTCAACAGGATCTAGTCACGAATTGCAACTTTTCTATTGGAAAAGTGTGAAATTGTAAAAAAAAAAACCTCTCCCACCCACAATACACTCAGTGAAGATGTTAAGTTTTTCAAGGTGCAAGGGTCTGGGGGAGTGGGGTGTATGCTGCTTCATCTTGAGGGTTTTCCTTCCCCTTATGCATGCCTAAAACCACCCCTCTATGGATAAACTACATGAAAAATTTCTTTGAAACAACTCCCAAGAAAGTTACAGCACCTGGTGTGAATAGGGGTGCTGTGGGGATAAGCTCGATTTCATTTCTGCAAAATGTTAAAAAGGCAGCTTATATAGGTCGAGCTGAGCCATTTTTTTGGCATTTTCTACTCATGTTTCCTTTTTATCCTCTTCCTCTCACCAGCACTCCTATTCACTCCAGGTCCTGCAACTTTCTTGGGGGTGGTTTGCAAGAAATGTTTCTTGTGGCTTGTGCATCTAGGAGATATAAGCAAGATTTTGCAAAAAAAATTTGAAAAGCTGCTGGTCCCGGAAACTGGAAATTTACCCTTGAAACAATTCAACATGCAGTGGAGTTTGTTATTGATTTAGAATAAAGCTATTAAAAGAATTATGTTGTTTACAATTTGCTTTATTTTCAATTATCGAACATACGTAATGCTATTTCAATAAACAGTAAGTATGTTCTTGGCTTGTTTATGAGTTTTATTTTCAACAGATATTATCAAAAGGTTGCCCTTATGATCAACTTGAACAGACTCCACTGAATTCGATGTTGATTCAATTAAGGCCACTGGCATATGATGTAACTGCTTTTGTCTTTGAAACAGACTATAAACTACACTTGGTCCTCGATTTATTTCAGTTATCCATTTTATACCCTTTTTTCTATATCGCTAGGTAAGCATTTCACCCACAAAACACTTTTTTGCCTGTCATCCCCAGGTTTGAGTAGATTTTTACACTTTCTTGCTCAAAACATTGTTAATTTTGGCTTTCCTTCAACAAGTAAGTATTGTACAAATTTTACGTGAATCAGGGTATGTATGCTAAACTACTATTTAGTCAAAATATTGGTAAAACTACAGGTACATGTAGTTGATACCAAAGGATTCAAACTTATTTTCCAATTGTTATACCTTGTAGAATAATTTATGGTATTCAATATAATCACAATTAAACATAATAATAATAATAAAACCCCTAAGGTGCAGCTTTAAAGAATAGTGGGGACAAAATAACTTACTTAGAATTTGTTTTCAAGCACTCTACTCAAGTACATGCAATTAAATTTATAAAGTGCATTACATGATAGGGTTGCACTACAGAAACTTCACAAAGAACAGTAAACATGGCAATATTATGATGAAATGGAGGTGACAGATTGACGCCCCTAAGCATTTAAAATCATTATTATTTACAATAGGAAAAGATTAATGGAAATATGACTTACATTTTTTCTCGGTAAACTGATGCAGTAAACATGATTTACCTACACCCATATCACCAATGATGATATACTTAAATATGTAAGAATAGTTATACGGTCCAGCTGACATTTTTACTGTAAACAATAACACATTAATAAAGCATTTAAATAAACAATTTTAAACAATATACTACTTAGTGAATCACTTTAACTCAACCCCAATAGTATTAAAACTCAACACAAACAGCGTTTGAGTTAAATTACTATAATAATTTCGAAGAAAAGCTTTAAACACGACAAGTGACTAATAAATATTTGCTATCCTAATCGTAATCCTAATTAGACCACAAAAGCATTTTCAACACAATGCAATATACAAACTAATAGTAAAATAAACTTACCTACTTTATAAAAGCACAAAAATAAATTAAAGAAATTTAAATAAAATATCTTCTAGTATTAAATTAGTCTTGACTGCCGTACTGACAAAAACTATAAAAATACGGCATCCATCTTTCGCTTTCGTTTAGTTTTGACGTACTACTCTAAGCAATTGCAGTCTGTAACATATTCGTCGTAGTTGCTACTTTTAATTTTTAATCAGATTTAACCAATAACATGTAAAAAAAATCCTGAAAATTTAATTTATATACGCGGTCATTATCTTATCACATGAATTTCCACGAGGAAACTATTATTTTGAAAACGGATTTTGAGTAATCTAAATTCTGAATCAAGTAGTACCTGCCAAAAAGGAAACAGCTATTATTACGACGTACCAACAGTCTGGCATTTAATTGTCAAAATATGTGGGAAATTTAAAATAAGACAAGGTTTATAAATATTAACTAAATATAAACATACTGGAATTGTAGGTATGCGTTAACGAATAATTACATTAAAAACTGGTTCTCTGTATTTGCTAAACGATAAGCTAAATAACTCAGATAAAATTAATGTTTATAATAAAATCATTCCAGGTGTAAAGATTTGACCAGTTAAAATAAGTAATTTTAATTGTTTGTTGACTCCATAATAGATTACCTGTTACCTGTATCACTTAATTGTTTATTTACTTTTCAGAGCAAATTTCCAACAGCTTTTAAATAATCTGTTTCTTAAATCAAGTCCACAATGGCTGTGGCTACATCTTAGGTACGTACGTTTTCGCTAACAAAATACTTGGGTAAGTACGTCGTTACTTAGGCTGTGATAACTGGCCGAAATGTACTCCAATGATTTTATGAAACACCCAATTATCAAATATGAAGTTGTATAACATACATACTATAGTAGCCCCTATAGTGAATTTTCGTAGAAAAAAATCACACATTGATTTCGACTTTTGAATTTGTTTAACATTTCTTAAAATGAGCGCAAACTAGGATATATATATATATATATATATATATATATATATATATATATATATATATATATATATATATATATATATATATATATATATATATATATATATATATATATATATATATATATATATATATATATATATATATATATATATATATATATATATATATATATATATATATGTATATATATATTTCAAGAAAAATTATACTTTTTTATATTTTCCGCGAATCCCTGGAGTTCGTCTGCAGTTTTGGTTTTTGTTTGTATTTCTTTACAATGTCAGAGTGTGCGCATACTAGCTTATTTTTAGAGAGAATGATGTTACAAGTATCACCAAGTCTTCGACTTAGGTGACTTTTAACGTTATTGAACAACCAGGCTCTTGATTAATCTTGTAGGTTGTTTTGTGAGGAAAATGTATATTGTTCAATAAATTATATATATATATATATATATATATATATATATATATATATATATATATATATATATATATATATATATATATATATATATATATATATATATATATAAAAAGGGCTGATTTTGATAAAACTTTTGGCAGGTACCTTCCTTCTGTAAGTGGCTTGGATAAGTTTGTTAGCCAGAAAAATTGGACCAGGTTTTCCGGAAAAATTGGGGTTTCCATTCGGAGAAAAAAAAATCTCCGAAAATAACAAAACTATATGATGAGCCAAATTTGGTACGTGGGTTTAAGCCATAAAAGGTAAGCCATATACCAAAGCTTTAGGTCTCTATGCTACAAGAAGAAAAGGTTATATAAGCATTTTAATGTTAAAAAAATATTTGGAGCCAACTCGCATTTATATGAAAATTCACTACCATAACGCACTTGCGG
Organism: Tillus elongatus; assembly: GCA_964006375.1. Classification (NCBI taxonomy): domain Eukaryota; kingdom Metazoa; phylum Arthropoda; class Insecta; order Coleoptera; family Cleridae; genus Tillus; species Tillus elongatus. The sequence goes on from OZ023265.1 coordinate 59,615,715, forward strand.
CGTCCAGACTTTTTAATTACTCGATTGTATTTTAATATACTTAAATTGGTGGAAAATGGAAGTAATGGTGACATAAAGAGCCCCACTCAACTTGTCAACTGTCTAATAAAACGTATATTATCTACTCAGCTTATTTTAGCGCGTTTTAATGAAATATTTCGATATTTGGGAGATCAGAACTTTGGAGTTTTCAAATAAGTGAAGCACCTACAATAACCCATATGTATATATATATATATATATATATATATATATATATATATATATATATATATATATATATATATATATATATATATATATATATATATATATACATACAGGGTTTTTCACGATAGCCGTGCATTAGAAGTTTATGAAGTTCCCTGATATCATAAATTTCGAAATTTTGGCAACGGTCACAATTCGTAATTGTATTTTATTCTAAAATATTTTGAAGGTCACATCACTTCTGGTTAGACCGGAAGTAGTCATCAACTTTGCTAATTTAAATAGAATGCCCTATTTTTTATTGTATATTCGAATTCTCAATAAAATTTTGTGAAGAATTATATTAGGCTTTCCTATCCCTATCTTCAACTGTTCCAAAGATATTGTGATTTTTTTACATTTTGCGGAACTTCTTCATTTATAACACTTTGTATTTTACATGTTTTTAAAGATTAAAAGGCTGGCATTTAGAATACTATAACGTCTAGGACGAAGCCTTCGTATTATCTACCTAAAGTTTACCTGTCTGATACAGAGTGTTTTAAATTTAAAGACCAACTTTCACATATTCAATGTTGCAAAAGTCATTTTTTTCAAATGGTGCACCTGTATATTATTAAAAATTCGAGTTCTCAATTTAATTCTACACCGGTTTCATATAAGTTTTCCTATACCTTACGAATAATTTGCTACTAGAGTTTTTAGGTAACAAACTCCTTTTATAGAGAATATAGATTACGCTGCACAATAAAGGCAGCTGTGGCTGTCAGAAAACAGAATTTTGACAAGGCATGAATTCTAAAGCGTCATTTATATTTTAAAGTTAATATGAGTGTGTTTGTATTACTCACGTTATAGAAATAATAAGCCAATAAAAATGCAAAATAGTGAAGAGTACTCTAATATGGATATTTTTAATTTATTTTATATTCATGGGGATTGCAATCGGATTGTAAGCAGAATATGCAGGATGTTTAACGAGAGGTATCCGACTCTATCGGCAATGACTAGAGGAAAATTCGCAAGGATAGAGTAACGATTTAAATTGACTGGAAGTGTCAAAACTACACATGATCCAAAGCCAGTAACAGAAAATGAAGATAATGAGATAAACGTTTTGGCTTATTTTCAAGTTTACCCGCGTAGCTTTATTCCTGCAGCTCCTCGAGCTTTGGGAATATTAAGTTCATCTGTGCAAAGAATATTGTAATCTCATAAAATGCACCCATATTGAGAAATAGTACTTCGACCTGGTGATCATTTAAAAAGAGTGGAATTCTGCGAACACATGTTTCTGAATATTCAACAAGATGAGAATTTTCTCTCTAAAATTATCTGGACCGACGATTCGAAATTTAGAAGGGAAGGAATTGTAAACAGGACAAATAGTCATTTTTGGGCAAGTGAAAACCGTAATATATTTAGAGAATGACGTTTTAATAATAATATTATTAATAATTAAAATAATAATAATAATAATAATAATAAACAAATTTTAGTTTTGATGTGCTTTGCATTATTATGGACAATAAGGTCTCTTATGAAATTTACGAAGAAAATTTAAACGGTGAAATGTAGAGAGGATCTTTTAAATCATGTAATTAGAAGTTTTAGAGATTTGGATCCAAATGAAATCAAAAGAGCTACTACGAATGAGATCAACCGTAGAATTTTGCAGTGCCTTGACCAAGATGGTGGTCACATAGAACATTTATAGTGATTGTAGCATTTCAATTTTAATTAACTTTTTTTTATTTCTCTTTGTTCAGTTTTCGGTTTATAGTTAATATTTTTTTTAATCTTTTTTAAATAATTACATTAAATATTTTTATGAAATCATATCACTTTTGTTATCTGACTGACAATCAGAGCTGCATTTGTTGTGTAGTCTAACGTGTACTCTTTAGAAGAGGAGGTTGTTATACCTAAAAATGCTAATAACAAACAACATATTGAAGATAGGTATAGAAAAACTTATATCAAACCGGTGTAGAATTAAATATAGAACTCGAATTCTTAATAATATACAGGGTGTTCTATTTGAAAAAAAAACTCTTGCCACGTTGAATAAGTCTAAGTTAGTAACTAAATTTAGAACACTCTGTATGACACAGGTAAACTTAAGGCACATAATATGAAAGCTCCCTCCCTCAAGTTACAAAATTCTAAATTTGAGCCTTTTATCTTTAAAAACATGTGAAATACAAACTATTATAAATGAGGTTGCAAAATCACTGAAATACAGAGAAATCACAATATCTTTGGAACAGTTGAAGATTGTGATAGGAAAGCCTAATATAAATCTTCACAACATTTTGTGGAGAATTCGAATATGTTTTAAAAAATGGGACATTATATTTAAATTAGCAAAATTGATGACTATTTCCGGTCTAACCGGAAGTGATGTGACCTTGAAAATATTTTTAGAATAAAAGACAATTACGAATTGTGACCGCTGCCAAAATTTCAAAATTCAGAAACTTCTAATGCACGGCTATCGTGAAAAACCCTGTGTATATATATATATATATATATATATATATATATATATATATATATATATATATATATATATATATATATATATATATAAGTATGATGTATGTATGTATACATATGTCGCCCAAAAAAGGACCTAGTGATTTTAAGCTCCCACGTCTGAAGGTAGTGTGTTTATGTTATTGTAAAGCGACTATAAAAGTCGCGTTCTGTAATAAGCTTCTCAAGATTAATTCCCAATTTGCTTATATTACTTTATTCTTTATTATTGCTTTCTTATGTGCCAAAATTATAACAAAGCAATTATAACCTGGTAAAATTATAAAATAATTCCCTTTGTCTTTCAAATTACTTAATTGACGCCCACAAAATTAAAAGGTACAGAAATTATTACAGCACTAGAACTCATTCGACACCTAATAATTAATATTACTGTTGCAATAATAAATGAAGATTCAAATTTAAAAATGCAGATGCAGCAATATGGTGTGTCGTTATAAAGGTGGAAATGTTTCATAAAAAATTTTTAAAACCAATTGAATGACTCCAAATATATTTAGAAAGGTTGGAGATGTGACTATAATTTCACTAAAATAACTTTAATATTTTATACATATACGAAATTTTGTTGAAAGTATAAAAAACATAAGTATTTAAAAACAGATTCTGCGGGGGCTACGATTTGTACTTATTCGATAAATTTCGTGAAGGCTCTATAGTAGCGAATTTTTGTAACAAAAATTTACTAATAAAGAGGGTCATGACTTTTATTAAACTCTTTGAAATTGTTTTTCAGCTGAGGCAATAAGAGCCTTTGGGACACCTAAGTATTTGCGGTCACTTAGGACATTGATATTTATTAATAATAATAATACAGTACACAAAATAGCACAACTGTAATCTTAAAAACTTGTGTAGAGCTTATAAACGCATTTGTATAGACAAAGGACACTATATACCACCCATAACTCTTCAGAAGCCGGCTGTTCCACGCTTGTATGAAAAAACCCACTGTCTGAACACAAAATCTGAATACCTACGACTTTATATATTCCGAGCATTATAAAGGGTTGCTCATACCGGTGAACTTATAACTACTCGACCTGTATGTTTATACATTTAATAATTTAATAAATTCGTTATCCAGTGCTGAGTAGTTTTTTTGAAAAAAAAAGTATATATTTTTTAATTTTGTATTTCCAAAAATAATAGTTATTTTGAAGAAATTTTGTTGCTTTTGTTAGCAGGGTGCCTGGTCAAGTATATAAAGTACATGAAATTTCTCCACACATAAACGTTTGTGCAGATGTAAATGAATTAACAAAAATGTCATGAAAATTTTCCGTAAAATAAATGTTTTACGTGATCATTTTATTTAATCAAAATATGCATAATTATGTAGGCTGTGGTTACGTTGAAATTAGATTATAATTCCAAGACGCATAAAACAATTAACCACAAAGTTGCAAAATGCAGCTGTTGGCCTAGAAGGTAATAGAATACCAGCATAAAGCTTCCGTTCAAACGGTCAGTTGATACATTGTAAAGAGTAATGCTAGATTTGCAAGTTGCGAGTGTCGCGGCCTTTAAAGAGGTCACTTTAGTTTCAACAGAAAAAACAGCAAACTCAGGGTTTTGATGTGTCGACCGCGGAGGTACGTGCCTTGAAGGCAATCACTTATTGGTTAAAATAATGGCATGCTCTTTAAATACGAATTTTAATTGGAAGAAAATAATGACTAAGGATAGGGAGTAGGGTTTCACCAGAGGACAGAGAAAAAATTGAGGTTTAGTGTGGGCTTCGGGCCCCGGTGAAGGCAAGAAGTGCCTCGCTACACGATCAAGATAACGGCCTGTCGCCGCGACGGTAATGTTAAGGATTTTAAATAAAATCGGAGTAAATTTATGAGTTTGAGGGGACTTTCGCGAGACGTGATAGTGTGCGATATAGGGACTAAAGGGCCCGTATGTTGTCTAAGAGAGGGCGGTATTAAAACGAGAGGCTTACCGAAATCGTATATACAAATTGGCCGACCTGCATAAACGCACACCTGTGGGTCCGGGGACTAACTAAAAGAATAGGCCCAAGGTAACTCCTGCCTGTCGTAAAAGGTGACTAATTGGAATCAAACACTGGCGGGGGTCTTGTCCATGTGGGCCTGGAGGGAGGCGGATATCTCTGGGGAGTGATGTACACCCGGATTTTGAGGCCTCCACTCTGGGCTTATAAATGGATGGTTGCCCGCGCTTGGTTGTTACTCGGGAGCGGGATTCCGGATGGGAGCCGCCTTGGGTTGAGTGCTTGCGGATGTCGTGTGTCTAGACGACGGGGGTGGGTGGGTGGATTTGACAACTCTGATGAGTAGTAAACACCCGGAGTTTGGGGCCCCCACTGTGTGCTTCGGAACGGACGGACGGCCTCGCTTGTGCGATGCTCGATGGGATGTCGCCTTGAGTCTAGCACTGGTGGGTGTCGGGTCTAGACGAACCCGGAGGAGAGGTGAGATCTTTAGGGGTGGAATAAAACTAAGGGTTGAGGCCCCTTCTGTGAGCTTCGAAACGGACAAACGACCTCACTTGGATGCTGCTCGGATGCAGGACTTCATGATACTGCACTGAGTCAAACACTGACGGATGTCTGGTCGAGACGAACTCGGAGAGAGGTTATCTCTTTTTGAGCTTTGAGACGGGCAAGCGACTCCGCTCAGATGGCAGTACATCTGTCAAACAAAGTTTCACCTCGTCTCCTGTCAGAAGCTCGATTTGTTGGGTGAGATTTAAGCTAACGCTGGCAGGTGTTGGACCTGGACGAACCCGGAGGTGGCTGGCGTCTCTAGGGGTGGATTACACCTGGAGACTTGGGCCTACTCTGTGAGCATCAATACAGGCTAACGACCCTGCCTGGATGCTGCTCGAGGGCGGGACTTCATGATACCGCATCAAGTCAATGAAACACTGGCGGGGGTCTGGTGTAGGTGAGGCAGACATCTCTGGGGAATGATATGCACCCGGAATTTGGCGCCTGCACTGTGGCCTCAGAGACTGACAATTGGCCTCGCTTGGTTGTTACTCTGGAGCGGAGTTCCAGATGATACCGCCCTGGCGTGTGTCCAGACGTCCCGGGGGGCTCTGATGAGTGGTAAACACCCAGAGTTTGGAGCCCATACTGTGCTACGAAACGGACGGACGGCCTCGCTGGGGTGATGCTCGTGAGCGGGACCCGATGGGATGTTGCCTTGAGTCTTAACACTGTTAGGTGTCAGGTTTGGAAGAGCCTGAGGGGAGCTGAGATCTCTAGGGGTGGATTACAACTGGAGATAAGATGCTGCTCGAGAGCGGGACTTCATGATACCGCCTCGAGGCAAACACTGGCGGATGTCGGGTCCAGACGAACTCGGAGAGAGGTTATCTCTCTTTGAGCTTCGAAACGGGCAAGCGACTTTACTCAGATGGCAGTGCACCTGCCAAACTAACTCTCACCCTCAAGAAAAGATCGACTCCTTCAGGGAGCTGTAATTGATGGGTGAAATCTAAATAATTAGTCGTGAGCCACAATAGACCTAAGGTCGCGGTGGAGGGACTGAAATAGCCCACCCACAATAAAATCTAATCTAATCTAATCTAAAAACGTACATCACTTAGTTGTCAACTCCGGATTGCAAGTCAATTTGTCAACTTCGCTTGCGCTTTCTAATCTTTGTTGCAACCAACCCACTAAGACGCTTCAACAGCTGATTCATTTATCAAGTTGGTACAATTATATTACTGACAATTTTGGAATGTTAACAGATGGGCTTAAGGGACATAGGGTGATATTGAAACAAATAAAATGTGTACTTATATTACTATTTCAATATAATTTATTGTAATTTCAAAAATTTACAAAAGTTCATAAAAAAAATCACAATTCTACATCATCTAGGTACAACTACTTTAATTAGAAGCTCTTATAATCTGACCCTTTCTTCATAAGCATATAGGCGGAAGGTTTACATTCTAGTTTTCACAGCTTTCAGTTGTCCATTACAATATTTTTCTAAAGTCCATCAGAAGAAGTCTGTTTATCACATGAAATCTTAATAGTCTATCTACAAATAATATTGATTCAAGTTACTATACTTGCTAGTTGTAGATACTGCTATATTTTCCAAACTTCATAAGTACTTGTATGTAGGTACTTTTATAAAACCTTTTATGTAGTAGTTAAATAAACCTAGAAATAGCTAAGAAGCAAGTGGAATTAATTGCATATGTGTCTTAAGAACAGAGTGACTAATTAATAGTTTTTAATTATCTGCTAATTTACCATTGCTCATAAAATTAGTTCTTTAATGGGTTTATGTATACCACAGCCTTTGAAGCATATAAAAATATGTATACTTAAGGCTGGTGATATAATTTACTCTGATCATAAATTTGTAAAGTTCCAGGCTACTATAGGTACTCTTTATGTTAAAAGAAGATATCTCAAAAGTCTTCATTTTCCAGTGCTAAAAAATCGATGACAAGTAAAATGATACCAACAGAAATCACAATAATCAACTATGAAAAAATACATTATGCTCTGAAAAATAGCACTGTGTCCTGAAAAAAAACCATTACCTCATCAAGTAAAATGGATACCACCAAAGATCAAACAAAATATTTAAGCCTGAAAATATACATTTTCCTGAAATTAAATGGCACAGGTACTGTTGAAAGAAAATATTGTATTGAATAAAAATGTCGATTAACATAGATCCAGAAAGGCTTCCCAAGGGATGAGCTATGGCCCTTTACAGATGGTGCACAGAAAAATAATTCAAATTCATAAATTGTTGTGCTTATTTGGCGAAAGCATTCCATACTAAATGCAGATGTATATACTACTTCTCTGGCTTCACATGTTTGTTTTCTTCCCTGTAACCGGTTTTGCTGCTTGACAGCTTCGTCAGATAGGAGAATATTAAATTTATTTATACGCATTCCTGACAACTATAAATAAAAATTCGTTGGTATGTCATGATGTTTCATTGTGAAGCCAGAGAAGTATAGTCTCTACATCAGTATTTTACATTATTTTATTTTCTAGACCAACTATAAAACTGTTACTTAAGAGTTTAAAAAATAAATTAAAATACATCATACTTGTATTAAATAAATGCATATATATCTTCCTGCTTTGAAAGGACCTCGTCTCATAAATTTCACACATATTAATTCTCGTACCTGGTGAGCTAAGGCCTGGATTCAATGCACTTATATGAAAGCTTATGCATCTTTTTGTATATACATACTGTATAATTTTATTAAATAAAACAATAAATAAATACATTGTGGGTCCCATCTACAAAAAGCTGTTACTTCATTAGAAATTATTATCAGATCAATGTCCATAGAATATTATTTATTGAGGATAAGATTCTCAATCTGGAGATTTAAGTATGGGCATTTCATTTCAGGACACATCTATAAATATTTGTTGTCATCAACTGTATCTTCTCATTTAGCAACATTTTCAGAACATATTACGAGTTTTGCAACCTATGATTATTCATAATAAAATCTAGTTTGTCTATAATGTCGAACCCATGGTGAATTTAGCTATACAAATTTGAATATTCCTATAAATGTCAGAAATATGTATTGCTCTTGGTTTTTTCTTTAAAGTAAAAAGTAACTGTCAAATTCAAATGTCATTTTTGGTCTCTTACAAAATTTACAATTTCGGCAAAAATATGGGTAGTTGAGAAAGGTTTGCAGTTGGAAAAGTATTATGAAGTGATTGGTATTAATTGTAAATGGAGGTATCAGGTGAATCATTAGAAGAACGAAGTGGAACAGGAAAGAAATTTTTTGGAATGTCAAAATTTTAAGGTTGTTGAATTTGGAGTGTTGTCAAGCAGTTTAGGATGCAACTATGTATAAAATTATGTTAATATTCACAAGTCTTAGACTTATTGAATAAACATATTGTATAATTTTAAGCAATAAAGGTAATAATAATAATAATAATAATAATAATAATAAATTTACACAGTCTAGAAAATAAAAAAGAAAGTCTTTTTTGTGTGCACCACCTACAAAAAGCTGTCACTTCATTAGAAAGTATTATCGGATCAAAGGACAGTTTTTTATTGAGGATAACATATTCTCTTAAGATTTAAGTATGGGTGTTTCGTTTCAGGACATCTATAAGTGGGTGGTGTCATTTCACAGATTCACCTTTACATATTTTTAAAAACCCAAAATTAAAACTATTTGTATTTAATTCCAACACTAGACCACAGGAAAAAGGTTGAAGATCTCTGGCTCTTCTATCGATATTACCATTTACACGGCTCCTTGGAAATTGCTTTATTGGTACCTTCGCTTGCGACATTTAATTGGCAAACCCGTTTTAATCGAAAAGTGTACCCTTTTAGTGTCAAATTACCCATTTCCAATTTGTTATGAACCATTGTTCTTTCCTAGAGCATCTACGTTTTGGAATGCACTCCCTGCATATATATTTTCGAAGAGATATTATAATCTCCAAATATCCAAGAAGCAAGTAAACACCCATCTTGTGACACAACAAAAAAGTTCATGATGTCACATAGGCTTTGCTTTTCGTAAACTACTTCATAAAAAATATTACTAATAATTAAATGTTTAGGTCTGGAAAATGAATTTGCAACTATAGGACCTCAATTATGTTTTGCAGTCTTAATCATTCTCTTTTATAAGTACACTGGGAAAACCCATATCACCACAACACATTTTTAAAGATGTGACGATCGTTTCACTAGCAAAGTTAGCATCATCGAAAGATGAAAAACTCTGAGAATGTGGCTTACGAGAATTTTTCATCCTCTGGAGATGCTAGCTTTGTTAGTGAAATGATTGTCAGGTTTTAAAAAATGTGTTGTGGTGATTTTGGTTCTCCAAGTATACTTATCAGTGCTCATCACTGGTTCCAAACTTCATTTAGGCATTTTGTTTTGTTGTATATTCTAAACTTAAAACGGGTTTCCACCTTGATAACTACAACTTGTTAAAAAAAACTTTAAAAAAATGTGACGAATGTGTCAATTTTGATGTCAAATGGGAGCAATTTTGGGACAAAATTAATACCCCCAACTCCATCCCCATGTGTTTGAGAGTCACCTTCTAAAGATTTGTAAATGGTAAAAGAGGGCTCTTGCGACTTATCCGCTAAAAGGTTTGATCATGCTCTGTACAACCATGCTTTTTTGAAAATTGGCAATGTAATTTTCCATAAAATCTTTATTGATCTATCCCATTGCAAAAAAGATAATTACATAAAAAAAACTAAATCAAGGAAGGTATTGCTGAAAACGACCTCTGCCAACTTCTATAGTGATATATTCTTCTTTAAAATCCTATTCTAACATTTACGAACAGATCCGGTATCAATAATCGGTATTCCCTACAATTGGACAATCTAGATTATTATGCTGAGTGGATTAAACTTTTGATTTAAATAATTCCTGTAAGAAATACAAGAAACCTAAATCAGATGATTACATTAACTTAGATGTCAGAGGAGTCAATTGAGCCTCTTCTGCCAATTTAACTTCCTGGAAAACAGTCTTTCAAATATAGTCGCACGCGAATATGAAAATGTAAAGGTGCACCATCTTGTTCAAAAGTTAATTAGTTGACTGAAAGGTCATCATCTTCTAAAATTTCAGTAATCGTAGGTAGAATATGATCTTCTAAGAAATGTTAATCATTTTCTCAATTCAGATTGCCTCTAGTGAAGGCTCCAACATAAAATGGGTTCCTAAAATCCCATCCCAAGAATTCAATTTTTGGGGGTATTGGGAGCGTGTTTCCTTAGACAAATGTGGATTCTCATCGCTACAATATTGATTCTTGTCTATGTATTTCTCCATTTAAAAAGAAAGAAAACTTTTCCAAAAAACATGTGTTGTAGATTTTGTCTAATAGTTGTCCACTAAAATATTGACAAAACTGAAGGCGATGATCAGGATTATCTTGATTTAACTCCTGAATTAACCGTATCTTAAATAAATGGAGTTTGTGAGTCTTCAAAATTCTATAAACAGTACTACAAGATACTTTAGAAGCTTGAGATAATTTCTTCACTGATTGAGTAATATCCATGTGTAAATAATTACATGAACCCGAGTAGAAGGCTTTTATCTTCCAGACAACTATTTATTCGTTTCGTACGCATTTTGGCTAACAAATAGCGATCTGCAGGGGTAAATTTTAGTATACATGTTCTGGACAAATTTTGGGCACAAGTCTCGTCTGATGCATGACGTAAGGAACCATATCCTAAATGAAACTTGATATTAAAAACTTAAATAAAAAAAAAAAACCATTGTCTGAGAAAAAACATTTTATCAAATTGTATCTAGTTATGTCAACCCCAGACTTTTTGACGTTTAGAAGTAATGTTATCTCAGCGAAGCTGGCAAACTTCATAAGTTTTTACAGAAGGTTTTCGAAGTCTTCAATCTTATCGTCACTTAGGATATGATTCTTCGCGACATGCACTAGGACAGACTTGTGCCCAAAGTTCGTCTAGTACATGTATAGCAGACCTCTAAAGATGGATGTTTGTTAGCTGAAACATGTAGGGAATAAGTAAATAGTTGCCTGGAAGAAAAAGCCTGTTATTCAAGTTTATGTAATTACGTCAGCCCCAGACTTTTTTCAGAAGTAATCCATGTTTAGATACCCCAACTGCAACTTCAGACTGATTCATTTCGAAGAGACGAACTACAACAGGTTCTCTTCTTGGACGGAACCTTTAAGGTGAAATTTATCCATTTCGTATTTCATATTGGTGACTTACATTTTTTCCTGAATAATTAATATGGAAAATTTGTGCCATCGCCTTGGCACTGTTATTATTTCAATAATAAGTTTGAAAATTTTCAATTCCTCCTTTGGTACAATACACCATTTTCAATACACATTTACATGTCCTGGGCGGGGAATGAGGTGGCGAATAATCTCGCAAGGCTCGGTTCCCGGCAGCAGTTCTGTGGCCCGGAGCCGGCGATAGGTATAAGTAGGAAGACAGTGTCTGTCGCCTTAGACAGGTGGACTGAGGAAGCAATGAAGAGGCACTGGGGGTCGGTTGGTGGCTGCAGGCAGGCGAGGGACTTCGTGGAGGGGCCGGACAGAGATAAAGCTGTATGGCTACTCGGAAGGAGTCGACCTACGCTTCGCCGCATTCTTGGGGTGCTAACAGGCCACTGCGCCCTTAGAAGACACCTCACATTGATAGGCGTAGAGAGGGATCCCATTTGCCAGGAATGCGGCGAGGATGAGGAAACGTCCTACCACTACCTGTTTGAATGCGAGGCTTTTGGGAGTCTTCGATCAGAATTGTTCGGATCGAGGACTCTGCAGAGGAACCAGGTAAGTACCGTCCAATTGAAGACCATCACGCCTTCATCTCGAGGTCGAGGCGGTTTGGCGACGGAACCGAGGAGTAGAGCATGGTTGCTGGGGTAGGCAAAAAGGGCCCATGGCGGCCTACTTGCTTGGCGTTGACCTCCCCACCACTGCTACTACTACTACATGTCCTGGGTCAACATTAAATTATTAAAGATAAATTGAAAATCATAGGTATGTAACGAATAATCATGATAGTTAATCTTTTATTTTTGGCAGATAAAACAGATAAGCAAACTTATAAAAAACCTTTTCCTGCTGAAAATAAATTTTGATATCATGTACGAACTTTAAAGAAAGTAATTGTTTCATTCTCATTTGTTGGAAGACTAAGACTAGATGACTGGTTTTGGAAATATTGCACGGTTTTATAGAGGATAATTAGGCCTTTTAATAGATGTTACATGACACTGGTCATTTAAAAATCTTTAGTGTTGCTGTCAAATGCATGGACATGAAGTTCAGGGTATTAATTTTATAATAAAATTGGCCATGCTCAGTATTAAAATTGTATTTTTGCCCGAGTTTTTGGGCGAAGCGGGGGGTTGTCAAGTTATTGAAAGGCCCTGTATGTTGTTTTTTTTTACTCTTCTTGCTATATACCATTTATAAAGTATGCTGACATTTAAGTACACTTTGGTAAACCCAAATCACAACAACACATTTTTGAAGACCTGACGATCGTTTCACTAACAAAATGAGATTTTTTCATCCTCTGATGATGCTAACTTTGTTAGTGAAACGATCGCCAGTTCTTTAAAAATGTTTGTGGTGATTTGGGTTCTCCAAAGTGTACTCATCACAGGTTGAAATCTTTACTTAATCAAGAAATTTTACAATTTTTTTAAGAGTTTCTTTTGTCTCTAGGGAATAACCTGAAGACTCAGTTTTCGCATCATACACATAATAATTTGAGAGATGTAGCAAAGAATAAGTAACTTGACGGTCGGCTTTTAAATCTTATTTGTGACCACTTTTAAATACAAGATTTATGTTTATGTTGCTAGTTTCAAATGATGAACGTTTAGTCAAATCTGTTTGAATCTCAGTACAATCTCATTTGAATAAAAATATCTGCAATTACTGATGGTATAAGGAATTACCGACTTTTTAAAACATTTTGGTTAAATATATCTAACATAGTATCACATCTTGTGTATTACAGTGCAAAACTAATATTTTGATTTTTCGTGAGATGCATAATATGTATCGAGTGTTTAGAAATAAATGTCATCAAAGTCGGAAAATGGAGAGTTTCATGTATTCGACTAATTGTTTAATAAAATATTCGATACATCTTATGTTATGTATCAAAATTATAGTAGTAGCAATTTCTTTGTTTCTTGTTGACTTGGTTCTTTCATGTGGTACTATATCCACTGACTGAGCTAAATTTGCTATCACCAGTCCTTTCACATTGAAATCAAGTGGATCATCTAATTCCATTAGAATGGGATTTCTAACCTGATCATTATTTTGATGATCAATCTTCAATTTTGAAGCTTTTTAGGGATTTTTCGTCGATTTGGGGTTATGACTACAAACTAGTCCGTGCAATAGGACATAATTTTCAAATGAGGCAAATGTCAACATACCGTTTGAAGTCGCGCATTCATAAGATTGCCAACCACTGAGTTGTATTAACATTTAACAATAGCGATTGAACTCAGCCATTGGCACCTGCTGAATGTTAAAAGAAAACGTTAAAATGTATCTCTATGATATACAAAAACCTGAACCGAAGGGTACTGGGTTCGATTCCCAGAGTTCCCCTTTCACTTTTTTTAGCACATACTGTAAAATTAACATCAACTGTGGTTGTGGCATTGTATTTGAGCAAGTTGAATGTCTGCACGTTCCGCCCTTTGGAGAAGGTGTAAAGCCGTCGGTTCCGCGTCCATATGATATTGGGCACATTAAAGATCCTTACCTTCCTTGCAGAAAGGCAGAGGTTCGCCAAAATTTACAGGATAGTGAGGTGAAACTGCTCCTTGGCGTCGATGATTGGCCATTATCGTGGAAATAGACTGACGTTAAAGTACCAAAAAAAACTCACAAAAACCAAAAAATCTGGCAATCATAGTTTTTACATTACCAAAACAAAAGAAAATATTTCTTATAATGATTGATAACTTATTTATATGCTTGGTGAGATCTGTCGTCCTAACATGGCCAACCACCATGAAAATAATAAGTGATTGCATTATCCTTTGTCTGTATCATGGATATACAATTAAGAAGGTATACTGATGGCCAATGCTTGCCATGTATAGAATATGGATACCTCTACTTAGGTAGATCCGATGTAATTAACGCTTTCAAAGTTATCTAGTGGAATGCACCAACAGAAGGTGGTAATGTCAGCACTGACTAACACAAAACTTCAATTATGTCCACCACTTTCTAGCACTGGTGATTTAAATTATGGGTAGTGTAATCTTATTCCTTTCATATCTTTATTCCTGTAAATATAACCAAACTTTTGCAAATTTAACATGTTGCAGATTTTAGTCTGTCTTGGCCTGAGTTTTTAACAAACAAAAAGTACTTTGTGCTTGTGCAAAAAAAGAGTGTCGATTGAAAATAAGAATACAAAGAACAGGTTGGCTAAATATTTTCCAATTTATATGAAATTCTGTTAACAAAACTGCCAAACATCATATTAAAAGGATTAAATTGTCAGCTTAGTCAACCGCCACTTAACAAAGTCGTTTGTTGGTTGTTTTGAAGCAGATATAAATTGTCTTTCATGATGTTTATTAAACACTGGTCTATTTAACATGACAATAATGTTTTAAAATGCCATCACAAAAGATATATGCTATACAATAATTAAATGTTAGCACAAAGCCGAACAGCAACTAGCTATTTATTTACTTTTGATTAATACTTCGGCTAGCAACCTCAGTGGTCCAGGGTTAAGAACATCTGCCTCCCGACCCAAGGGTCCCCAGCGTGATTGGTTATAATCACGGAAATAGACCAAAGTTAAAGAAACAAAATACACAATACTTCAGCTGAAATTCAGACACAAACATAATTTAATTGAATTTATATAAAAAAATACTCATTATAAATATTAAAAGTATACAGACTTGGAGAATACTTCTCTAGCTTCACTGTTGGTTTTTAGTGGTGAAGGACGTAGCCAGCGCGTGAGCTAACTGGAGCAAGTGGCCCTTCGAATTCTGGAAGTTCTAGGATGTTCTTCAATGCTTCTGTGACTATAGTTTCGCTGCTTGACAGCATTTTCAGACAGATTAAAATTGAATTAGTACGAAATCATGACAACTACAAATAAATATCTGTTGCTAGGTTATGATATGATGTTTTGATCAAAAAATTTTATCAAATAGAAAATAAAATGAAACACAGATGACAGATGAGGTTTTCAAAATGTCTATGTGATGTATGTCAATATTTAACATAAAAACTAGAACTAGCCTATAATAACTATGATAACAGTTACAACAATAAAATAACTAAACAATAACAGTATAAAAGTAGTCTCTATACAACGAAAATATCGACATACATCAACTCATTATTTTATTACAACTTTTTTGAAATAATAGTTAAATTTATTTTCTTTGGCATATTTAATTAGAAAGAAGAATATCCAAGAAAGGGGAATTCATTAAATCAGTTTGCTCGTTTAAAACAAGGTAGTTATTGTCGTGTGTGTGCCTTTTGACTTCTAAAGCTTCAAAAAAGTCTAGTTTACGTTTGTCATCATAAAAATGTAGTGGTTCTATGCGGTTATTTATTGTAGGTCTATGTTCGGTATCAATAATATGTTTTGCAAATGTAGATTTGTCAGCGTGGTTATTTCTAAATGCAGAAATATGTTCTTTGTATCGGGTGTTAAAATTTCTAGAAGTTTGACCTATGTAGATTGCGTTACAATGTGTACAAGCTAATTTATAAACTCCAGCTTTTGTCAGGAAACAAGATTTTTCTTTCGCGTTAAATAACAAATCACGCGTCGTGTTGTAAGATTTAAAAGCTACCTTTGTATTTGTACAAGTGTTTAAAATTTTTGAAATGTTTTCTGAAATGGTTCCAAAATAAGTTATCGAAACGTATCTGTTGTCTTCTTTGTCTCTAATATTTGGATAAATTAAATTAATCGCTAATTTGTATTCTTTTCTCTCTATCATTTTATCTATTATTTTAACAGAGTAGCCATTATTAAATGCTGTTTGCTTAATTATTGAAATTTCTTTTTCAAAATTGTTTTGTGACATAGGTATTGAAAATGCACGATGTATCATAGAATGATAGGCTGACAGCTTTTGTGAAAAAGGGTGACATGAATCGTATGGTATGGTTGTGTCAGTGTAAGTTGGTTTCCTATATATTGAAAAGTCAAATGAATTATTTTCTAATTTTCTAATTGTTAAGTCTAAAAAGTTTATACAACTGTTAGCTTCTTCTTCTAGAGTAAACTTAATATTTGTGTGAAAGCTATTAATAAAATTTAAAAATTCATTTAATTCTGTATGACTACCTTGAAAACATGCTAAAATATCATCTACGTATCTGTACCAAAAGACAATATTATGTGAAAGTTCTGATGTTAAAATTTGGTTTTCTAAGTTTTCCATAAATATGTTGGCTAATAAAGGTGACAACGGACTACCCATAGGCAGACCTTCATTTTGCATATAAATTTTATCATTAAATTTAAAATAGTTTTGTTTTATACATTCATTAAAAAGATTCATCATTTCTTGTCTTTTTATGACATTTACGTTCTTTTCTATTAAAACGTTTTCTAATAGAGGTAAACATTCTTTAGGGGGTATCTTAGAATACATGCTACAAACATCAAACGAAACTAATTTACTATTTGTGGGAATAATTAAGTTATTTAATTTTTGTGTAAGTTCATAAGAATTCTTAACTGAATATTTTGGAAAGTAATTGTATTCTTTAATAAGTGAAACCAGTTTGCTCGCTATCTTATGATTAGGTGTATTAACATAGCTAACTACTGGTCTCACTGGTTTATTTGGCTTATGAATTTTCAGGTGGCCATATAATTTTGGTGGTTGCGGGCTTTTATATAAAAGATATTTCTTTTCTTGTTGACTAAACAGAGACATATTTTTAAGTTCATTTTTTAGTTTTGTCTGAAATGCGTTTGTTGGGTCTCTCCTAATTTCTGTTAAATTTTCCGTAGTAATAAAATCATTAATTTTAATGTTATATGCGTCCCTACTTATAGCTACAGTTGTATTTCCTTTATCAGCTTTAGTAAAAACTAAATCATTGTCTAATATTTTATGCTGAACAGATTTTAAAATTTGAGTTTCGTTAATTTGACGTTTGTCATATTTTGAAGTTAAATGTCTTAAAAATTCACATATTTTTAATTTTTCATATTGCCTTATAGATCTGGAAGCAATTTCGGATTCAGAAGCTAATATCTCTTTAATTTTGTTTGTAAATTTAAATTTTGGGCAGTATTTATATCCTTTATTTAGAAAAGAAATTTCTTCAGTTGTAAAAATTGTATCGCTTAGGTTTTCAAACCTTTTGTAAAACTTATGTGTTTGTGGGGGAGATCTTTCTCGATTATGTAAATGTTGTGTGCTTTCTAGGTTTCTAATTTTGTTTGTCTGTGTTAAGCGTTTTTTAAATTTCAATTCACTAACTAAAATATGTATTTGGTCATCTAATATATCAAATTCTACTGGATGTAATTTATAAGCAAGTTCTGAATGGATTACCTTGATATAAAGAAGCAAACTATCACGAATTGAAAACCATTTCTTGGATTCTTCTTTCAGCCAGATGAAACTGGCTTTTCTAATAGCAATTTTTGATTGATTTGATGTTATAGTAGTTGTTATGATTACGTACTTCGGGATGACCTTCTTTCTTATGCACTCTTGGTTAAACCATGCATTCTGGGAAGCGTTCATCTGCTTGATTTTCAATTTTCTATACAAATGGGCAAGCTCTTCGATAGAAGACCTCTTCAATTCATTGATTGTTGTTGCCCTTACTTGGTGAAACTTGTCCATACTGCATACAGACTTGGAGAATACTTCTCTAGCTTCACTGTTGGTTTTTAGTGGTGAAGGACGTAGCCAGCGCGTGAGCTAACTGGAGCAAGTGGCCCTTCGAATTCTGGAAGTTCTAGGATGTTCTTCAATGCTTCTGTGACTATAGTTTCGCTGCTTGACAGCATTTTCAGACAGATTAAAATTGAATTAGTACGAAATCATGACAACTACAAATAAATATCTGTTGCTAGGTTATGATATGATGTTTTGATCAAAAAATTTTATCAAATAGAAAATAAAATGAAACACAGATGACAGATGAGGTTTTCAAAATGTCTATGTGATGTATGTCAATATTTAACATAAAAACTAGAACTAGCCTATAATAACTATGATAACAGTTACAACAATAAAATAACTAAACAATAACAGTATAAAAGTAGTCTCTATACAACGAAAATATCGACATACATCAACTCATTATTTTATTACAACTTTTTTGAAATAATAGTTAAATTTATTTTCTTTGGCATATTTAATTAGAAAGAAGAATATCCAAGAAAGGGGAATTCATTAAATCAGTTTGCTCGTTTAAAACAAGGTAGTTATTGTCGTGTGTGTGCCTTTTGACTTCTAAAGCTTCAAAAAAGTCTAGTTTACGTTTGTCATCATAAAAATGTAGTGGTTCTATGCGGTTATTTATTGTAGGTCTATGTTCGGTATCAATAATATGTTTTGCAAATGTAGATTTGTCAGCGTGGTTATTTCTAAATGCAGAAATATGTTCTTTGTATCGGGTGTTAAAATTTCTAGAAGTTTGACCTATGTAGATTGCGTTACAATGTGTACAAGCTAATTTATAAACTCCAGCTTTTGTCAGGAAACAAGATTTTTCTTTCGCGTTAAATAACAAATCACGCGTCGTGTTGTAAGATTTAAAAGCTACCTTTGTATTTGTACAAGTGTTTAAAATTTTTGAAATGTTTTCTGAAATGGTTCCAAAATAAGTTATCGAAACGTATCTGTTGTCTTCTTTGTCTCTAATATTTGGATAAATTAAATTAATCGCTAATTTGTATTCTTTTCTCTCTATCATTTTATCTATTATTTTAACAGAGTAGCCATTATTAAATGCTGTTTGCTTAATTATTGAAATTTCTTTTTCAAAATTGTTTTGTGACATAGGTATTGAAAATGCACGATGTATCATAGAATGATAGGC
The DNA here is from genome assembly GCA_964006375.1 of Tillus elongatus. NCBI lineage: Eukaryota > Metazoa > Arthropoda > Insecta > Coleoptera > Cleridae > Tillus > Tillus elongatus. Next base: position 59,635,080 of record OZ023265.1, read on the forward strand.
TGACAGCTTTTGTGAAAAAGGGTGACATGAATCGTATGGTATGGTTGTGTCAGTGTAAGTTGGTTTCCTATATATTGAAAAGTCAAATGAATTATTTTCTAATTTTCTAATTGTTAAGTCTAAAAAGTTTATACAACTGTTAGCTTCTTCTTCTAGAGTAAACTTAATATTTGTGTGAAAGCTATTAATAAAATTTAAAAATTCATTTAATTCTGTATGACTACCTTGAAAACATGCTAAAATATCATCTACGTATCTGTACCAAAAGACAATATTATGTGAAAGTTCTGATGTTAAAATTTGGTTTTCTAAGTTTTCCATAAATATGTTGGCTAATAAAGGTGACAACGGACTACCCATAGGCAGACCTTCATTTTGCATATAAATTTTATCATTAAATTTAAAATAGTTTTGTTTTATACATTCATTAAAAAGATTCATCATTTCTTGTCTTTTTATGACATTTACGTTCTTTTCTATTAAAACGTTTTCTAATAGAGGTAAACATTCTTTAGGGGGTATCTTAGAATACATGCTACAAACATCAAACGAAACTAATTTACTATTTGTGGGAATAATTAAGTTATTTAATTTTTGTGTAAGTTCATAAGAATTCTTAACTGAATATTTTGGAAAGTAATTGTATTCTTTAATAAGTGAAACCAGTTTGCTCGCTATCTTATGATTAGGTGTATTAACATAGCTAACTACTGGTCTCACTGGTTTATTTGGCTTATGAATTTTCAGGTGGCCATATAATTTTGGTGGTTGCGGGCTTTTATATAAAAGATATTTCTTTTCTTGTTGACTAAACAGAGACATATTTTTAAGTTCATTTTTTAGTTTTGTCTGAAATGCGTTTGTTGGGTCTCTCCTAATTTCTGTTAAATTTTCCGTAGTAATAAAATCATTAATTTTAATGTTATATGCGTCCCTACTTATAGCTACAGTTGTATTTCCTTTATCAGCTTTAGTAAAAACTAAATCATTGTCTAATATTTTATGCTGAACAGATTTTAAAATTTGAGTTTCGTTAATTTGACGTTTGTCATATTTTGAAGTTAAATGTCTTAAAAATTCACATATTTTTAATTTTTCATATTGCCTTATAGATCTGGAAGCAATTTCGGATTCAGAAGCTAATATCTCTTTAATTTTGTTTGTAAATTTAAATTTTGGGCAGTATTTATATCCTTTATTTAGAAAAGAAATTTCTTCAGTTGTAAAAATTGTATCGCTTAGGTTTTCAAACCTTTTGTAAAACTTATGTGTTTGTGGGGGAGATCTTTCTCGATTATGTAAATGTTGTGTGCTTTCTAGGTTTCTAATTTTGTTTGTCTGTGTTAAGCGTTTTTTAAATTTCAATTCACTAACTAAAATATGTATTTGGTCATCTAATATATCAAATTCTACTGGATGTAATTTATAAGCAAGTTCTGAATGGATTACCTTGATATAAAGAAGCAAACTATCACGAATTGAAAACCATTTCTTGGATTCTTCTTTCAGCCAGATGAAACTGGCTTTTCTAATAGCAATTTTTGATTGATTTGATGTTATAGTAGTTGTTATGATTACGTACTTCGGGATGACCTTCTTTCTTATGCACTCTTGGTTAAACCATGCATTCTGGGAAGCGTTCATCTGCTTGATTTTCAATTTTCTATACAAATGGGCAAGCTCTTCGATAGAAGACCTCTTCAATTCATTGATTGTTGTTGCCCTTACTTGGTGAAACTTGTCCATACTGCATACAGACTTGGAGAATACTTCTCTAGCTTCACTGTTGGTTTTTAGTGGTGAAGGACGTAGCCAGCGCGTGAGCTAACTGGAGCAAGTGGCCCTTCGAATTCTGGAAGTTCTAGGATGTTCTTCAATGCTTCTGTGACTATAGTTTCGCTGCTTGACAGCATTTTCAGACAGATTAAAATTGAATTAGTACGAAATCATGACAACTACAAATAAATATCTGTTGCTAGGTTATGATATGATGTTTTGATCAAAAAATTTTATCAAATAGAAAATAAAATGAAACACAGATGACAGATGAGGTTTTCAAAATGTCTATGTGATGTATGTCAATATTTAACATAAAAACTAGAACTAGCCTATAATAACTATGATAACAGTTACAACAATAAAATAACTAAACAATAACAGTATAAAAGTAGTCTCTATACAACGAAAATATCGACATACATCAACTCATTATTTTATTACAACTTTTTTGAAATAATAGTTAAATTTATTTTCTTTGGCATATTTAATTAGAAAGAAGAATATCCAAGAAAGGGGAATTCATTAAATCAGTTTGCTCGTTTAAAACAAGGTAGTTATTGTCGTGTGTGTGCCTTTTGACTTCTAAAGCTTCAAAAAAGTCTAGTTTACGTTTGTCATCATAAAAATGTAGTGGTTCTATGCGGTTATTTATTGTAGGTCTATGTTCGGTATCAATAATATGTTTTGCAAATGTAGATTTGTCAGCGTGGTTATTTCTAAATGCAGAAATATGTTCTTTGTATCGGGTGTTAAAATTTCTAGAAGTTTGACCTATGTAGATTGCGTTACAATGTGTACAAGCTAATTTATAAACTCCAGCTTTTGTCAGGAAACAAGATTTTTCTTTCGCGTTAAATAACAAATCACGCGTCGTGTTGTAAGATTTAAAAGCTACCTTTGTATTTGTACAAGTGTTTAAAATTTTTGAAATGTTTTCTGAAATGGTTCCAAAATAAGTTATCGAAACGTATCTGTTGTCTTCTTTGTCTCTAATATTTGGATAAATTAAATTAATCGCTAATTTGTATTCTTTTCTCTCTATCATTTTATCTATTATTTTAACAGAGTAGCCATTATTAAATGCTGTTTGCTTAATTATTGAAATTTCTTTTTCAAAATTGTTTTGTGACATAGGTATTGAAAATGCACGATGTATCATAGAATGATAGGCTGACAGCTTTTGTGAAAAAGGGTGACATGAATCGTATGGTATGGTTGTGTCAGTGTAAGTTGGTTTCCTATATATTGAAAAGTCAAATGAATTATTTTCTAATTTTCTAATTGTTAAGTCTAAAAAGTTTATACAACTGTTAGCTTCTTCTTCTAGAGTAAACTTAATATTTGTGTGAAAGCTATTAATAAAATTTAAAAATTCATTTAATTCTGTATGACTACCTTGAAAACATGCTAAAATATCATCTACGTATCTGTACCAAAAGACAATATTATGTGAAAGTTCTGATGTTAAAATTTGGTTTTCTAAGTTTTCCATAAATATGTTGGCTAATAAAGGTGACAACGGACTACCCATAGGCAGACCTTCATTTTGCATATAAATTTTATCATTAAATTTAAAATAGTTTTGTTTTATACATTCATTAAAAAGATTCATCATTTCTTGTCTTTTTATGACATTTACGTTCTTTTCTATTAAAACGTTTTCTAATAGAGGTAAACATTCTTTAGGGGGTATCTTAGAATACATGCTACAAACATCAAACGAAACTAATTTACTATTTGTGGGAATAATTAAGTTATTTAATTTTTGTGTAAGTTCATAAGAATTCTTAACTGAATATTTTGGAAAGTAATTGTATTCTTTAATAAGTGAAACCAGTTTGCTCGCTATCTTATGATTAGGTGTATTAACATAGCTAACTACTGGTCTCACTGGTTTATTTGGCTTATGAATTTTCAGGTGGCCATATAATTTTGGTGGTTGCGGGCTTTTATATAAAAGATATTTCTTTTCTTGTTGACTAAACAGAGACATATTTTTAAGTTCATTTTTTAGTTTTGTCTGAAATGCGTTTGTTGGGTCTCTCCTAATTTCTGTTAAATTTTCCGTAGTAATAAAATCATTAATTTTAATGTTATATGCGTCCCTACTTATAGCTACAGTTGTATTTCCTTTATCAGCTTTAGTAAAAACTAAATCATTGTCTAATATTTTATGCTGAACAGATTTTAAAATTTGAGTTTCGTTAATTTGACGTTTGTCATATTTTGAAGTTAAATGTCTTAAAAATTCACATATTTTTAATTTTTCATATTGCCTTATAGATCTGGAAGCAATTTCGGATTCAGAAGCTAATATCTCTTTAATTTTGTTTGTAAATTTAAATTTTGGGCAGTATTTATATCCTTTATTTAGAAAAGAAATTTCTTCAGTTGTAAAAATTGTATCGCTTAGGTTTTCAAACCTTTTGTAAAACTTATGTGTTTGTGGGGGAGATCTTTCTCGATTATGTAAATGTTGTGTGCTTTCTAGGTTTCTAATTTTGTTTGTCTGTGTTAAGCGTTTTTTAAATTTCAATTCACTAACTAAAATATGTATTTGGTCATCTAATATATCAAATTCTACTGGATGTAATTTATAAGCAAGTTCTGAATGGATTACCTTGATATAAAGAAGCAAACTATCACGAATTGAAAACCATTTCTTGGATTCTTCTTTCAGCCAGATGAAACTGGCTTTTCTAATAGCAATTTTTGATTGATTTGATGTTATAGTAGTTGTTATGATTACGTACTTCGGGATGACCTTCTTTCTTATGCACCTAATCATAAGATAGCGAGCAAACTGGTTTCACTTATTAAAGAATACAATTACTTTCCAAAATATTCAGTTAAGAATTCTTATGAACTTACACAAAAATTAAATAACTTAATTATTCCCACAAATAGTAAATTAGTTTCGTTTGATGTTTGTAGCATGTATTCTAAGATACCCCCTAAAGAATGTTTACCTCTATTAGAAAACGTTTTAATAGAAAAGAACGTAAATGTCATAAAAAGACAAGAAATGATGAATCTTTTTAATGAATGTATAAAACAAAACTATTTTAAATTTAATGATAAAATTTATATGCAAAATGAAGGTCTGCCTATGGGTAGTCCGTTGTCACCTTTATTAGCCAACATATTTATGGAAAACTTAGAAAACCAAATTTTAACATCAGAACTTTCACATAATATTGTCTTTTGGTACAGATACGTAGATGATATTTTAGCATGTTTTCAAGGTAGTCATACAGAATTAAATGAATTTTTAAATTTTATTAATAGCTTTCACACAAATATTAAGTTTACTCTAGAAGAAGAAGCTAACAGTTGTATAAACTTTTTAGACTTAACAATTAGAAAATTAGAAAATAATTCATTTGACTTTTCAATATATAGGAAACCAACTTACACTGACACAACCATACCATACGATTCATGTCACCCTTTTTCACAAAAGCTGTCAGCCTATCATTCTATGATACATCGTGCATTTTCAATACCTATGTCACAAAACAATTTTGAAAAAGAAATTTCAATAATTAAGCAAACAGCATTTAATAATGGCTACTCTGTTAAAATAATAGATAAAATGATAGAGAGAAAAGAATACAAATTAGCGATTAATTTAATTTATCCAAATATTAGAGACAAAGAAGACAACAGATACGTTTCGATAACTTATTTTGGAACCATTTCAGAAAACATTTCAAAAATTTTAAACACTTGTACAAATACAAAGGTAGCTTTTAAATCTTACAACACGACGCGTGATTTGTTATTTAACGCGAAAGAAAAATCTTGTTTCCTGACAAAAGCTGGAGTTTATAAATTAGCTTGTACACATTGTAACGCAATCTACATAGGTCAAACTTCTAGAAATTTTAACACCCGATACAAAGAACATATTTCTGCATTTAGAAATAACCACGCTGACAAATCTACATTTGCAAAACATATTATTGATACCGAACATAGACCTACAATAAATAACCGCATAGAACCACTACATTTTTATGATGACAAACGTAAACTAGACTTTTTTGAAGCTTTAGAAGTCAAAAGGCACACACACGACAATAACTACCTTGTTTTAAACGAGCAAACTGATTTAATGAATTCCCCTTTCTTGGATATTCTTCTTTCTAATTAAATATGCCAAAGAAAATAAATTTAACTATTATTTCAAAAAAGTTGTAATAAAATAATGAGTTGATGTATGTCGATATTTTCGTTGTATAGAGACTACTTTTATACTGTTATTGTTTAGTTATTTTATTGTTGTAACTGTTATCATAGTTATTATAGGCTAGTTCTAGTTTTTATGTTAAATATTGACATACATCACATAGACATTTTGAAAACCTCATCTGTCATCTGTGTTTCATTTTATTTTCTATTTGATAAAATTTTTTGATCAAAACATCATATCATAACCTAGCAACAGATATTTATTTGTAGTTGTCATGATTTCGTACTAATTCAATTTTAATCTGTCTGAAAATACTGTCAAGCAGCGAAACTATAGTCACAGAAGCATTGAAGAACATCCTAGAACTTCCAGAATTCGAAGGGCCACTTGCTCCAGTTAGCTCACGCGCTGGCTACGTCCTTCACCACTAAAAACCAACAGTGAAGCTAGAGAAGTATTCTCCAAGTCTGTATGCAGTATGGACAAGTTTCACCAAGTAAGGGCAACAACAATCAATGAATTGAAGAGGTCTTCTATCGAAGAGCTTGCCCATTTGTATAGAAAATTGAAAATCAAGCAGATGAACGCTTCCCAGAATGCATGGTTTAACCAAGAGTGCATAAGAAAGAAGGTCATCCCGAAGTACGTAATCATAACAACTACTATAACATCAAATCAATCAAAAATTGCTATTAGAAAAGCCAGTTTCATCTGGCTGAAAGAAGAATCCAAGAAATGGTTTTCAATTCGTGATAGTTTGCTTCTTTATATCAAGGTAATCCATTCAGAACTTGCTTATAAATTACATCCAGTAGAATTTGATATATTAGATGACCAAATACATATTTTAGTTAGTGAATTGAAATTTAAAAAACGCTTAACACAGACAAACAAAATTAGAAACCTAGAAAGCACACAACATTTACATAATCGAGAAAGATCTCCCCCACAAACACATAAGTTTTACAAAAGGTTTGAAAACCTAAGCGATACAATTTTTACAACTGAAGAAATTTCTTTTCTAAATAAAGGATATAAATACTGCCCAAAATTTAAATTTACAAACAAAATTAAAGAGATATTAGCTTCTGAATCCGAAATTGCTTCCAGATCTATAAGGCAATATGAAAAATTAAAAATATGTGAATTTTTAAGACATTTAACTTCAAAATATGACAAACGTCAAATTAACGAAACTCAAATTTTAAAATCTGTTCAGCATAAAATATTAGACAATGATTTAGTTTTTACTAAAGCTGATAAAGGAAATACAACTGTAGCTATAAGTAGGGACGCATATAACATTAAAATTAATGATTTTATTACTACGGAAAATTTAACAGAAATTAGGAGAGACCCAACAAACGCATTTCAGACAAAACTAAAAAATGAACTTAAAAATATGTCTCTGTTTAGTCAACAAGAAAAGAAATATCTTTTATATAAAAGCCCGCAACCACCAAAATTATATGGCCACCTGAAAATTCATAAGCCAAATAAACCAGTGAGACCAGTAGTTAGCTATGTTAATACACCTAATCATAAGATAGCGAGCAAACTGGTTTCACTTATTAAAGAATACAATTACTTTCCAAAATATTCAGTTAAGAATTCTTATGAACTTACACAAAAATTAAATAACTTAATTATTCCCACAAATAGTAAATTAGTTTCGTTTGATGTTTGTAGCATGTATTCTAAGATACCCCCTAAAGAATGTTTACCTCTATTAGAAAACGTTTTAATAGAAAAGAACGTAAATGTCATAAAAAGACAAGAAATGATGAATCTTTTTAATGAATGTATAAAACAAAACTATTTTAAATTTAATGATAAAATTTATATGCAAAATGAAGGTCTGCCTATGGGTAGTCCGTTGTCACCTTTATTAGCCAACATATTTATGGAAAACTTAGAAAACCAAATTTTAACATCAGAACTTTCACATAATATTGTCTTTTGGTACAGATACGTAGATGATATTTTAGCATGTTTTCAAGGTAGTCATACAGAATTAAATGAATTTTTAAATTTTATTAATAGCTTTCACACAAATATTAAGTTTACTCTAGAAGAAGAAGCTAACAGTTGTATAAACTTTTTAGACTTAACAATTAGAAAATTAGAAAATAATTCATTTGACTTTTCAATATATAGGAAACCAACTTACACTGACACAACCATACCATACGATTCATGTCACCCTTTTTCACAAAAGCTGTCAGCCTATCATTCTATGATACATCGTGCATTTTCAATACCTATGTCACAAAACAATTTTGAAAAAGAAATTTCAATAATTAAGCAAACAGCATTTAATAATGGCTACTCTGTTAAAATAATAGATAAAATGATAGAGAGAAAAGAATACAAATTAGCGATTAATTTAATTTATCCAAATATTAGAGACAAAGAAGACAACAGATACGTTTCGATAACTTATTTTGGAACCATTTCAGAAAACATTTCAAAAAATTTTAAACACTTGTACAAATACAAAGGTAGCTTTTAAATCTTACAACACGACGCGTGATTTGTTATTTAACGCGAAAGAAAAATCTTGTTTCCTGACAAAAGCTGGAGTTTATAAATTAGCTTGTACACATTGTAACGCAATCTACATAGGTCAAACTTCTAGAAATTTTAACACCCGATACAAAGAACATATTTCTGCATTTAGAAATAACCACGCTGACAAATCTACATTTGCAAAACATATTATTGATACCGAACATAGACCTACAATAAATAACCGCATAGAACCACTACATTTTTATGATGACAAACGTAAACTAGACTTTTTTGAAGCTTTAGAAGTCAAAAGGCACACACACGACAATAACTACCTTGTTTTAAACGAGCAAACTGATTTAATGAATTCCCCTTTCTTGGATATTCTTCTTTCTAATTAAATATGCCAAAGAAAATAAATTTAACTATTATTTCAAAAAAGTTGTAATAAAATAATGAGTTGATGTATGTCGATATTTTCGTTGTATAGAGACTACTTTTATACTGTTATTGTTTAGTTATTTTATTGTTGTAACTGTTATCATAGTTATTATAGGCTAGTTCTAGTTTTTATGTTAAATATTGACATACATCACATAGACATTTTGAAAACCTCATCTGTCATCTGTGTTTCATTTTATTTTCTATTTGATAAAATTTTTTGATCAAAACATCATATCATAACCTAGCAACAGATATTTATTTGTAGTTGTCATGATTTCGTACTAATTCAATTTTAATCTGTCTGAAAATGCTGTCAAGCAGCGAAACTATAGTCACAGAAGCATTGAAGAACATCCTAGAACTTCCAGAATTCGAAGGGCCACTTGCTCCAGTTAGCTCACGCGCTGGCTACGTCCTTCACCACTAAAAACCAACAGTGAAGCTAGAGAAGTATTCTCCAAGTCTGTATGCAGTATGGACAAGTTTCACCAAGTAAGGGCAACAACAATCAATGAAATATTAAAAGCTTCGCAATTTGAGAGATCAATTTTGATTAGAAGTTTAGGAATTGTTTGCTTTGTTTTGTTATATGTTTACATTTGATATAGTATTTTCTTCCACATGATCTAACAATAGATAGTGAAACTTCAAATGTTTGATAAAACTAGGATCACATTTTGTATTAGTTCGTGATCCTGAGTAAAGGTAGCCACAGCATAGAATAATGTATAGCCTGCATACGAGAAAGATGGTATCGAAATAATTAGACAAATAGGTTGGAGAGACAGAGACAGACAATTGTCAGCTGGTTTTTCAGTTGATGTAAATTTTATACAGATAAAATATCTATTGTTATTTATATAGCCCAATGTTAAATGACTTAGCATTTTCCATCCTTGTCTAAGCAATATAAATGACCACACTTTAGACAGCTGTCAGCTTACCTGTCTAATTGTGTATTCGTGGTCTGTGGATGTGTGTGGAGTTTGTCTATTTTGGTGTTATATTATCATTATTATTATTATTACCATATATACAGAATTCAGATAAACCTGATTTTTTAATTGACTTTGATGACATTTGTTTTGAATGACTTTGCATTACCTACAAAGAATTTGTTGTGAAGGCAAGGTGTCACTAAGATAGTGTCAGCTATGGTGAAAATAAGAAAAAAAACTTATAAAAATTTTAAAGCAGATGGTTTATTATATACGTAGTACTTTACGTAATTAGAAATATAATTCGATAAATGGAAATATTATTACGAAGACGTACATTTTTAAATAAAGAATAAATAAAATAAGAAATGTAAATAAGTATTAAATTGCAAAAATTACAACATATTGCATGAAAAAATACTTTCCTTATAACATCATTATATAAAAAATAGACTAATATTTTAGATGTATATGTACATTTTTTCTTACAATTAGAACACACTCTGTATTGCAGTTCCTGTTATGTTTTCAGAAAACTGGATGACTCTAATTATATCACCATTAATTTAATGAAATGGTATGAGATGCTGAAGAATGACTGGAAAAATCACGAAAGAATGGCCACGCTCTTTCTAGCTTGACCATTACTTATGTTGTCAAGGCTCGACCATTTTTTTAGTACATTTTTCATAGCCTCCGACGTATACTTATCTTCCATGACTCGTGACATTGCTTCAAGCTTTTGAGCTCGATCTTTACTTAAAGGTTCGCTGGGGAATGTCAGATCGTTCGCTTCGGCCAATGTACGTAAGTCAAAATAATATTTGGCGTAAACACTTGAAGGTACATTAATGTTAAACTGTAAAAGTTCTAAAAACTGTCTTTCCAACTCATTCATGTCTTCTACGGTTATATCTTTTAATATTTGGCAGTAGTCTACGTTCCAAACAGCTTGGTCATCCCAAACTTTTGAAGCTAACAGGATAGCACCTGTAAAAAAAAAGAAATGTAAAGCTACATTAAATTGAATTGTACATTGTGAACGCTTTCTAAATTCAATTAACTTTATAATTCACTAACAGTGGCTGGCCTTATTTGGTGGAACTATTCTAGATTAAATACACTGAGCAGTTAAATTTTGGAACTAATGAATTAAAATTGAAACAATTTCTGTTTCTAAAAAATGCTCAGGCTATGCAACGTTTCACTTTTGCAACGCTCTAATGCCAGCATTGATCGAATGCTCTGTATAATTGTTTTAATAAATGTCTAGATGCCTTACTAAATATTTCCTCAATGTTTTCAAAATAAGCGAAATTCGCTACAACTATTACTATCACTTTAGTTATGATAATATTTATCTAAATTATATTCTGCTTTAGTATCAGTTTAAAATAGAATTCCATTTTAACCATGTTAAAATCAATAAATACAAAGAGTGTATAACATTCAAGGGCATGTAAAGGTGCATTAGAACGAACCTTGAGGGGCTTTTGTGTTAAAATAATTCTTTGTATCGTAACATGAACACCGTAAACAGTTCTAAGAATTAATACGACAGCTAGGAATTTTTTAGACGTCAAACGTTTCTCTACCAATCAGAACGCGAGTAGATCAATCCATATCTAACCAGGACACTTGTTGCAGACATATGTTGAAGCGAGAAATATTCGGTTACTGGTCACCGTGAAATACAGCACGTATTAAAAATTTGGTGCCGAATCAGAATTAGACTATGTTAACGGTCGAAATTTAAATCTGAAGTACCGAAATGTGTACAACTTCTTGTCACAAATAATTACAGAGATATCTCTCTGAAATTCTCAGCGTATTGGTATTGGGATTCAACATTACTACTGGGCTAAAATCATAGGATACAGGTTAAGAATTACGTTTGGTATACAATTCACACCTACTGTTTTAATTCACTAGCAGGCGGCTATTGTTCCAAGTGGACTAAACTTTAGAAGTGTGTCTATTTAGAGGTAAACTTAACTACCTTTAGTGGTCAATCAACCCACCCTTCGCCGTTGCCACTGACTTCAGCATAGGTATTATAGACTTAATTTCATGTCGTGTCTACTATTTTAGCCACTAATTAAAGTGCAGTATAATTCATCAAAATTTTGGATAATAACTTAAGTCTACTTGTTAAAATTTTCTCTTTATATGTTTCTTTAATATGTCTATATATAAAAATGAATGAGTAATAGGTAAAGTAATTTCTATAATACCTGTGGCCACAGCTTTCTTCATTAAATATCTTAATCAAGACCATTTGTTTTAAGCAAATCATTATCTTTAAGTTTTATTTTCATTGTATAAGCTTACCAAGCACGGTAAACCATATGTAAACAGTTATTTAACTATCAAGGGCAAGTTCTTATGAATTATTAGATCAAATTTCAATTATCTCTGTTTTAGAAAATATTTGTTTTTAACTGTCATTTGAATGCTCCAAATTGGGGTATAATAAAAATTGTTTATAAGTTGACGTATTATTGTGTTTCTCCTTTTTACCAAGTCTTTTCAGTGCAATCAAAATGTATTAACATCCAGGGACAAGTAAAGTAGTAGGTCTGATACTTTACTATAACATCAACAAGCTCTACAGACATTGGCATCCCAAATAACTTTGTTTAGATACATAAGTCTAGATATCAATACCTAGATCCCTAAAAAAAACTGATTAAAAATCGGTTTAAGTAGACGAATATGGTATGGGTCGCTCAACAATCAGATGGCTACATGGACAATATTATTTTGAGACAAGCAAGTACTTTTTATGGGGTCAAAGAGTCGCGGGCCAAAGGACTCCAGGGGGCAAGCTGAGGAAGTGGAAACAACAACATGAGCTTTCGATGAAGCTTTCCCCAAGACCGTCATGCGCGGTGAAGTGCCGCATCCTGCACGAGGTGACCCTGCTGATAACTAAACATGACGGATCTAGACAAGGAGGTCGAAGTAAACTCCCCCAATCTACGGTGTCACGTGACCAGTGCCTAGGGATGGATGGCACCAGGGTGATGGTGTCGTGAAGGGAACCCCTGGAGTACCGGACAACCCTCCAGAGTAACCCACCTTGCACCACACACGGGGTTCTGATGGCGTGGACAGTATTTCCCCCATTCTCGTGGGAGCAACATGAAGATTATAAACATATATGGAACCAAAACCAATGAGGCTAGAGGAGTGGTTCCGGCTACAGACTCGTGCCTTGAGTATATTCCGGAATCGGAGACGAGCCAGGGGGCGGCAGCGTCCGCGGACTCTGGAGGTCTCACGACCGACGGAGATACGGGGGATCGGGGGGTAGCTTCGGCCACAGACTTGTCCCCGACACCCAAGCTGGAGGCTGGGTCTCACCGGATGGCGGCGAGGTCCGCGGACTCAGGGGGCCCCTCCACTAGTGAGGACCCTACTGTAGGGGTAGAGGGACTGCCCCGGCAGTCCAAGCGTCTTTCCGGGGCGCAAAGAGAGAAGCGCCGGAGAGCGCAGAAAATGGCGACCGGGACGTGGACGGTCGAGAAACCTGTAAAGGCACAAGAGGGGAGTGCGAGTCAGAGAGGACGCGCTCGGACTCTAGCACGCCTACTACAGACAGACGTACCAAAAGGGCCAGGGCACCTGTAAAGGCGCAAGAGGAGAGTGCGAGTCAGAAGACGCCGCGCTCTGGCTCTAGCACGCCTACTATAGACAGACGTCCCAAAAAGACCAAGGCCGGAATACCGGCGCAGACTAGCTCGTATAGTGAGGCTGTGGAGGGACTCGGGATGGCGGTGATTGACAGACTCCATCCTGAGGTCACGCTAGACCAGGGGAAGGCGGACCTAATCCAGGCTGCGGTGGTAGCTGCGGTGCTCTCTTCGGGGAGGGGAGAGCCCGCCTCAGTTCCACCGGGCGCGCCTGCCGGGGGGCATTCTCTGGATAACCTGTGCCGGCCCGCAGTCGCAGGACTGGCTGCGAAAAACGATCGGGGGCCTCGGTCAGATTTGGGAGGGGGCGGACTTGACAGCCGTCAAGCCCAAGGAACTCCCAAAGAGACGCAAGGTCCTCGTACGGATCCCTGACACCGCCCCGCAGGAGACGGTGATCAGTAGACTGAAGGTCCAGAACCCTGAACTGGGCACACAACACTGGTCGGTTCTAAGCAGGAAGGCAGAGGAGAAAGGACAAACTCTCTCCTTCTCGATCGACCAGGCGTCTTACAGAGCCCTTGAAGGAACCTCCTTCAAGGCATTCTGGGGACTAGGAAGGGTTAGCTTCCGCCCACTGGGGAAGCAATTAGGGGTTAATGGGACTTGGGTTCCTTCAGGTCAACCTCCAACACAGTAGGGCAGCCACGGCATGACTACTGATGGCTCTGAGGAACACGGATGTGGCCCTGATCCAGAAACCGTATTCCTATAAAGGAGAGATCAAGGGACTAGGCGGAGCTGCTGGAAAGCTCAACTACTACAGCAGATCCAGCAAGAACCTGCATTTTTGTCAGGGAAGGGGTGGAGTTTCTGCTTTTAATAAATTTCTGTTCCAGGGACCTGGCAACGATCAAAATCCGATGTGGAGGAGCGGATGGGCCGAGGGACATTACTGTCGCGTTAGTCTATCTGCCAGGGGACAACACGGACCCTCCTCCACCCAACGAATTGGTAGCAGAGCATGTGGATGGCAGACCATCATCGGCATGGATGCGAACGCGCACCATGAGTTGTGGGGTAGCTCGGAGACACTTTTACAATTCTTTATGACATTTAATTTAGACATATTGAATAGAGGTAAACCGACCTTCGTCACAACACGGCGTGAGGAAGGTTTAGATCTAACAGTTTCCACCCAGTTTCTGGGTGACGTTGTTAAGAACTGGGCTGTGTCTCGGGAAGTGAGTAGCTCAGACCACAGATACATCCGGTTTGAAATCGCCAAAGTCGAAAGACAAACAGTATGGTACCGGGACCCCCGCAAGACGGACTGGGAAGCCTACAGGGCAGACCTAGCAGTGGAACTGCAGGGGGTTAAGACTACCATAGACAATTCAATAGACCTCGAGATTGCGGCAGCCCAATTGCGAGACGCAATCACCTCGGCCTATAACGCCAACTGCCCCCTGAAAATGAGGGCGTCCACCAGGAACGTCCCGTGGTGGAACGAGGACCTCAGGCAAAGGAAAACGCAGATTCGTAAGCTGTTTAACGCGGCCAAAAGGTCGGGAGCATGGGATGAATATAGACAGGCCCTAACGACCTATAACTGAGGGACGCCAACAAGGAGTCGTGGAGGAGGCACTGCGAGGAAGTAGAAAACACGTCTGAGAGTGCTCGACTACACAAGATCCTGTCCAAGGGCACTCAGACCAACATACGCTCCTATAGAACATCTACCGGAGGCTTTACAAGCTCCGGGAAGGAAACTATGGAAATTTTACTCCAGACGCACTTCCCCGACTGTAACATACTAAACCAATCACCTCTAGACTGGGAACACTCAGAAAGAGGCGTCTTATAGGCGGGCATCTAGAGTAGACTGAAAAGTCGCTAAATAGGTGGTTACTTGGAGCAAAATTAGATGGGCCATTAACAGACTTAAGCCATACAAATCGCCAAGATTGCATGGAGACTGACCAGGGTTGTATTCATTCCTAAACCTGGGCGTCCAACAGACCAGGCAAAGTCCCTGAGGCCAATAAGTCTCATGTCCTTCTTGCTAAAAACAGTGGAAAAACTGCTCAACCGGCACATAAGGGGCGGTGTACTGGAAGCATATCCCCTACGCCGCGGACAATATGCATACAGAGCAGGATTCTCAACAGAAACAGCACTGTACCAACTGGTGCTGAATCTGAAGAATAGGGAGAACAGGGAGGTGGCGCTGGGGGCCTTCCTAGACATAAAGGGGGCCTTCAGCAACACCTCACTCGGATCGGTTCTGGCAGCTGTCAAAGAGCGTGGAATAGAGGAGACCTGCTGCAGGTGGATCGGTTTCATGCTCAGGAACAGGGCGGTGTTCACCTCATTCGCGGAAGGGACTCTGCTGACAGGGGTCGTGGCGGGGTGCCCGCAGGGGAGCGTTATGTTCCCTTGCTCTGGTGCCTAGTCGTGGACGGCCTGCTGGGGAGGCTCTCAGGAGCGGGGGATGAGGTACAGGGCTATGCGGATGACATTGTCATCATAGTCCGAGGAAAGGTTACACAGTCCGTGTGGGAGCGCATGCAGACAGCACTGAAAGTGGTGGAAAGGTGGACGGTTGGTCAAGGGCTCGGGGTGAGCCCCGAGAAAGCAACCGTCGTGCCGTTTACGGGAAGGAGTGCGAGAGCCACAGAACTCTCACTATATACGGTAGGAACATTCCAATGGCCAGGGAGCTAAAATATCTTGGGGTCGTATTGGACTCTAAGCTAACCTGGAAAAAACGTGGGGACTAGGACCTAGTATGGCCCACTGACTGGACATAAGGGTGGTCAGACCATCGTTGACATACGCGGCACTGGTCTAGTGGCCTAAGGTGACACAATCCAGTGCCAAACAAAAACCAGGCAAGATCCAAAGGATGGCTTGCCTAGGCATCACAGGGGCCATGTCTTCAACTCCAACAGCCGCCATGGAGGTGTTGATGGATCTGCACCCCCCCCCCGCGCTTGATTGGTTATTATGGGGGAGGCCAGGCTAGGACTATACAGACTAGACTGCAATGGTACACTGAAGATCAACCCAGGCTTCAGGGGCCACTGCAAAATTCAGGAGCTCGTGAAGGAGCCCATGCTTGAAATGAGGGCAGACTTCGCGAGCCCGCGTATCTGCGGGGAAAATAACTTTACAGTGGAAATCCCCGCCCGCGAGGCATGGCGGGAGGAGACGCCGGGCATACCACGGGACGCGCTCGTCTGGTTCAAGGACGGATCCGGCGGGGAGCGTGGGACAGGGGCAGGTGTTTATTCGGAAGGACCGAGGGTAAGTCATAGTATTTCCCTCGGAGCCCATGCAACAGTCTTTCAGACCGAAATGTACGCCATCCTGCACTGTGTGCGGGAGAACAAGAGGAGGGGCTACACCAACAAGCGGACCCCCTAGCCACAGACAGACAGGCAGCACTTAAGGCTCTAAGTAGTCCACGGGTAAATTCCTGGCTGGTGAGTGAGTGCCAAGACGAGACGAGCGACCTGGCTGGGCAAATTGAGGTCACCCTCATCTGGGTGCCGGGGATCTCGGGGGTCAAAGGCAATGAAGAAGCTGACAGTCTCGCGTACAGAGGGTCAGCAGAACCATTTATGGGACCAGAACCAGCTCTGGGCGTGACAAAGAGCACGGCCAGGGGAGCCATTAAGTCCTGGGTCAGAAACCAACACAAGGTGTACTGGGCAGACTGTCCAGGGCTCAGACATGGGAAGTCAATAATTGACGAACCCAGTTCAAAGAGAGCTGCTAAATCTTAGCAGAGGACAGCTCAGAAACATAACAGGTCTCTTGACGGGACACATGGCCGTCAAGAAACACCTGCATAAAATGGGGCGGTTCGAGGGGGACCTCGCATGCAGACTCTACGGCGAGGGGGAGGAATCAGCCCAGCACATCTTGTGCGAGTGAAAGAGTCTGGACCGCAAAAGACAACTGATCTACGGTCAGTCTAGACTGGAGACAGAGCATTATAAAACTTCACCCTACCAATCACTGTACAGACTAGTTCAAGGCACAAAGATTTTGGAATGGGTGGAGTAGGACTAAGGGCATGCACAATAAACCAAAGGTTGCAGTGCTATCGGGGCGGCAAGAATTACTTTTTATTGACCGTGTGATCTTTTTACATAAATAATCTATACAAAATAAATTTGTATATACAGTCTGTCTAAAAATAATAACAACTTGCAGGATATAAAAAATATAGACGTTTCTGAAATGTATAAATGGAGAGAAAAAACTGATGATATTCAGGTTGTTTTGCTTTGTTCAAACTCACTCAACCTTTTAGTCCAGCTACTGAAGAAACCAGCAGCTATGGTTGGCAAAACGTCTAGCAACCCATTGAGTTCAAATAATGCTGTCGAACCCACTGACTGCTGCATGTGAAGGCTCGACACAGGATTCAGTATCGTGCAGAGTGTCACGCATAGCAGCAAGCAACCACCGAGATCCTTCAGTCGTCTGTCAACTGCCTGAATTTCCAAAAGTGTATTCTCTGGCGTTCATCATCGACACTGCAGCACCAGAGGTACCCAGTGGTCTTCGCAGGATAGGTAAAGAAGCAAGACAATAAATGGATGTAGTAAGATGAAGGCCCGTCTGAAAACAAGTGCCGATTTTTCCTATTGAATACCTAATGTGTGCCGGTATTCTTTAAGGAAGCTGGTGTCATAGAATGGAAAACTGTGTGAAAGATTGTGTAGTTTTATTTTGTTGTATTATTTGTTTTTACAGCGTGTCTGTTCAAGCCAGGCCACCGGAGCAGAATTTAAAAGCTGTGTGAGAAATTGTATGGTTTTATTTCGTTTTGTTATTTTATTTTAGTGTATTTTCGTCCGAGGCTAGTCACCGGAGCCAGGCAGAGGGGTGCAGTTGGGGGTCTTCACAGACATGTCGGAGCGGAGCTGGTGTGTCTGCGAGGTGTACTATTGGCAAACTCCAGTAAGAAAGGTCCACACAGGAGACATGGTACACTTGTCTCTTTTCGTCCTGTTTCAGCGGACCGTTAGTTAAAAGACTGAGACAGTTACCTCGTTCATCCTCTTAGTGCAGGAAAGCTAGCCTACAGACCATGGCGGGGATGACCTAGCATACTCGTCTCTTATTACGTCTTGTTTCAGCGGGCCGTTGGTGATGAAAGACTAAGACCGTTGCTGGCTCTGCTCTCCTGGTCTGGAAGCCTAGGAGTTGGTAAACAAGGTTTAGCGACTCTGCATCTCCCCCGCTTCCAGGTAGGATATATATACCAGTGAAGCACCAGCGATTCCCTTGGTCTGGTTGGACACGTCGGTCGTCCAAATAGGGGCCCTGGTTGTCCTCGGCACCTCCACCGAGGTGGTCGTCTCGTGTGACTTTTTTTAGGGGATTCTCTCCGGCAGGTAACTGAATGAAGCGTGCGTGCACTGTATACTGGTTTTAATGATTTTTACCATGTAGCTTGCTTATCTTGATATTGCCATGTCCATTAATTCCTGCTGCTTGCTTTCACTGCTTCTCCCCATAAACCACCCTCACTGTAAAAACGAAACCGTATTTGATTAAAAGCTTTAGTAGCATGCTCACCACCTGCTTCATCTACCATCGCTTGTGCAATTTATTCTCCACTGTAGAGCCGTTTAATTTGATAATTATTTCTCTGATGATGGTCAATCAATGTTTCAGTTTGTTTAATAATCAATTTTAACTCAACTTAACCTTGTAAAGACTCTCCAAGCAAAGTGTAAATAAATAATGCAAATAGTTAAGGGATTATCAGTTCTCACTGCTCCATCATGAGTATTAGCTGGCAAAGGCAGCTCAAAATAGAAAAAACATGGCCAACAAAGATTCTATTTTGGCCTTAAGTCTCAGTGAACTCAAATATCTCCACTGAAATACCTTGGCATAAGTTGCATAACTAGCAAATGAGTAAGGAGGGATAACCAATAGGTAAACCTCACTGGCAGAGTACCGACTGCATTTGATAATAATTCGGTACTGGCACTCGAGCATTAAATGATAATTAGAAAATAAATTGAAATCAGAAGCGAAAGAACCTGTTGGGTGATATAAATTACCTTGTCAGCTGACTCTTAGAGGAATTCCCATCACTATATGCTGTTCTACAGACTATGGATATACAACAATTAAAGAGGTATGCCAACGATCAATACTTGCATTGTATTGCATATGGCATGTGCGTGTAATCTCCATATGAAAGTGGTGGGAGGGGGTTGCAACACAGTGAGGCAATTATGGTAAGACAGGAAGAGGCAATTATGGTAAGACATGGAGAGGGTATTAGCATTATGCGACTATCCGATTAAAACTGATACATAAATTTCACCAAATAAAATACCTAATGTTTATACACTCAAATGTCAAATTCCATAGCACAGTGTCCATCCTTGTCTGGGCAAGATCACATTTTTTATCACTGTTGAGTTACCAGTCTAATTGTGTTTTTGGAAATTAGGCTCAATTAGTGGAACAGAAAAACAAATGATAATGACTATGTGAAGATGAAGTCACTGACTAAGCAAAATAAAATAATGTTCAATCAAAAAACACCAAGATACATAATTTTAGCAACAGTGATATAGTAAGCTAACAAAACATTAAAGTACATGAAAAACACCAGAACCACGAACCAAATACTCACATCAAATTAGGCGGAATTATATCAACCATGTGAAAATAAAACTAGATTTATGGGGAGCTGAATTCGTTTATATTAATGAGAATTGCACAATTTAAGTTCAATTAAAGAAGAGTTTAAAATACAAAATTGAATTTTCTAAATAATGATAACATACAAAATACTGTATGTAAGGCTAGATATATTTTCACCATAATTAGAAATGCGGACCGGTTATGCTCTAATTAGAGCTCATAATGTGCTATCCAAATGACAGCGGGAACACACCTTTAAAGTAATACAGGTAAAGCAGCCAGTCCACTAGAACATTGTGAGATGTACGACATGGTTGCCCTAATTAGAGTGTTTCTAATTATGGTGAGAATACATCTAGCTACATACATTTTACTGGTATTAGGGAAGAAATGGGCCAGGGCTGACCAATTACAAAAAAAAAGTTGGTTGGTTGTACACAGTCTCTAATTATAACATTTTGTGTTAATTGGAGCTGTTGTGACAACAGACCACATTGTTCCGTACGAAGATAGCGACCGTGTTGTACATCTCACAATATACAAAATACATTTCAATTATACATGCCAAATGAAAAAAATTCAAATTAGGAAGGTTGATTTAGAAGGTATATAATAGGAAGAAATGTATTGTAAAAAAAAAATATATTGTCTGGAAAAGAAGCCTTTTTATTGTGTATTTAATTATGTCCATTCCAGACTGTTTGATGTTTAAAAGTGAAATAACATTGTAGGTTTTTTGTCAAGACTCTTGCTATGATTAAGTTTGTTGCACAGGGAGGTAAAATATCTTGGGGTCGTATTGGACTCTAAGCTAACCTGGAATGGTCACATTGGAAAAATACTGCGTAAGGCAGTCATGACCTTAGCCGTCACTAGGCGGCTATATGGAAAAACGTGGGGACTAAGACCTAGTATGGCCCACTGGCTGTACACAAGGGTGGTCAGACCATCGTTAACATATGCGGCACTGGTCTGGTGGCCTAAGGTGACACAATCCAGTGCCAAACAAAAACTAGGCAAGATCCAAAGGATGGCTTGCCTAGGCATCACAGGGGCCATGTCTTCAACCCCAACAGCCGCCATGGAGGTGTTGCTGGATCTACCCCCCCTACACTTCGTTATTATGGGAGAGGCCAGGCTAGGACTATACAGACTAGCCTGCAATGGTAGACTGAAGATCAACCCAGGCTTCAGGGGCCACTGCAAAATTCAGGAGATCGTGAAGGAACCCATGCTTGAAATGAGGTCAGACTTCGCGAGCCCGCGAATGTGCAGGGAAAACAACTTCACAGTGGAAATCCCTGATCGCGGGGCATGGCGGGAGGAGACACCGGGCATACCACGGGACGCGCTCGTCTGGTTCACGGACGGATCTGGCGGGGAGCGTGGGACGGGGGCAGGTGTTTACTCGGAAGGACCGAGGGTAAGTCACAGTATTTCCCTCGGAGCCCATGCAACGGTGTTTCAGGCCGAGATGTACGCCATCCTGCACTGTGTGCGGGAGAACAAGAGGAGGGGCTACACCAACAAGCGGATCCTCATAGCCACAGACAGCCAGGCAGCCCTTAAGGCACTAAGTAGCCCACGGGTAAATTCCTGGCTGGTGAGTGAGTGCCGAGACGAGACGAGCGACCTGGCTGGGCAGAATGAGGTGACCCTCATCTGGGTGCCGGGTCACTCGGGGGTCAAAGGCAATGAAGAAGCTGACAGTCTCGCAAAGAGGGGGTCAGCAGAACCATTTATGGGACCAGAACCGGCTCTGGGCGTGTCAAAGAGCACTGCCAGGGGAGCCATTAAGTCCTGGGTCAGAAACCAACACAAGGTGTACTGGGCGGACTGTCCAGGGCTCAGACATGGGAAGTCAATAATTGACGGACCCAGTTCAAAGAGAGCTGTGGAGCTGCTAAACCTTAGCAGAGGACAGCTCAGAAACACAACAGGTCTCTTGACGGGACACATGGCCGTCAAGAAACACCTACATAAAATGGGGCGGTTCGAAGGGGACCTCGCATGCAGACTCTGCGGCGAGGGGGAGGAATCAGCCCAGCACATCTTGTGCGAGTGTATAGCTCTGGACCGGAAAAGACAACTGATCTACGGTCACTCTAGACCGGAGACAGAGCAATATAAAACTTCACCCTACCAATCGCTGTGCAGACTAGTTCAAGGCACAGTGATTTTGGAATGGGTGGAGTAAGACTAGGGGTATGCACAATCAACCAAGGGTTGCGGTGCTATCGGGGCGGCAAGGCCGCGGACGAGCCCTGAGGGAACAAAAAAAAAAAAAAAAAAAAAAAGTTTGTTGCAACACAGTTATATTAAGAGAATGTTTCATATGATAATTTAATATAACACACTCTAAAAACATACCTAAGATGTTCACCACTATGAAATGCTTTACATAAATAAAAACTCGGGATGCAGCAAGTGCGTTATGGTAGTGAATTTTTATTAAATGCTTCAAATTTAAATAACTAAATTTTCTATAAACTTAGAAAGTTTAATTTTGGTATGTAGTAAGGTCTTTCCTAGGGCACAATATCCACCAAATTTCGTTTAAACAACTTCTAAATTTTCGGAGAAAAAAATTTTTTCGAAAGAAAATTTAAAATTTGAATAACTAAATTTTCTATAAATTTACAAAGTTGAATTTTAGTAAGTCATAAGGTCTCTCCCAAGGTAACATACATAGTAAATTTCATTACAGTATCTTTGTTATTTTCGGAGAAAAAAATTTTTTTTGAAAGAAAACTCAAAATTTTCCGGGAAACCTCGTCCGATTTTTCTGGCCTACGAACTCATCCAAGCCATTAATAAAAGAAAGGCACTTGCCGAGTTTCATTGAAATCGGTTGATTATTTTTTGAGTTATCAGATATATATATATTTTATTTTATGACTTACTAAAATTCAACTTTGTAAATTTATAGAAAATTTAGTTATTATTTTGATCAAATATGTGAAAATGACATTTAAAATTTTGGTGCTTTAAAATTTATAATATTCGAAAATCTAAGTTAATACAAGACAATTTTGTTATTGGACCATGATATAAAAATTCCCAGGATATATATGAAATATTGGTTATAGGAAACAATTATGGGAAGTTAATTAAAATGAAAAATTGGAAAACCAAAATCAAAGTGCCGTCAGTGTCAAGAAGATTTCGAGCTATATTGCAGTTTTCCATTACATTCAAGTCCAAATTGTATCAATTGCAAACACAAGTTTAATACTTAATTGTAAGATGCATTGTAAAATTTATACACCAATAAACTAATAATAATAATAATAATAATATATATATATATATATATATATATATATATATATATATATATAAACATATACAAATTGAAACTGACCCCGGATATGGGTTCTAATTCGCGCTCATTTGAAAAAATTTTTGCAAAGTCTCACCATCGATACCTCTCTATTAGTGAATTTTTTTTCAATAAAAATTCACTAAAATTGAAGATGAAAAATCTAATTTCTACTTTTAATTTGTAAATATAGCAATTTCTTAAATATACAGCATTCAGTATAGTCACAGTTGTCTACCACAAGTCCCTACCCCCTAGCATATTTCAAGAATAAATTTCGATGAATGCAGGATTGACAGATTAAAAATTTTGAATAATAAAAAACTAACTTATTAAAAGAAAAATATGTGATTTAACAAATCCAAATATTGTACATAGCATTTAGCAGTATGTCTTTGTATGCAATAGGCCAATACATGTTCTATTTGTACACTATCTAAAAAAAAGCTGTTCAATATAAAATTGTCGGTATTCTTTGAATATAGGGTGTCACACGGCGCATTCTAAACGGCGCAGGCCAGAAAATGAACAGAAACGTAAATACTGCATACAGTGTTGTCGGGTTGTAGTTCTTTCATTGAATAAGATCTAATCAATATTATATACTTTTTATTATATTTTCGCCTGTATCAAATACATCTAAAAATATGTCTTTCAGCAGCTACAAATATATTTCACAAAATATAATATTGTTACATTTAAGTGTATATTTGGTAAATTTGCAGACAACCACCCGAACGCTTTTTAGTGAATTTTCTTAGAAAAAAAATCACTATTGGGCAGATCCCGACTTTTGAATTTTATAAAAAAAAATTCCAATGAGCGCGAACTAGGACCCCTAGAACCCCCCCTAGAACCCATACCGGACTCAGTTTCAATTTTTATATGTATATATATATATATATATATATATATATATATATATATATATATATATATATATATATATATATATATATATATAAATACATACATACATACATACATATGTATGTATGTATGGATGGATGGATGTATAACACCGATAACTCAAAAAATAATACGCCGATTTTGATAAAGTTTGGCATGTGCCTTCCTTTTGTAAGTGGCTTGGATAAGTTCGTTAGCCAGGAAAATCGGAACAGGTTATCCGGGAAAATTTTGTTTTCTATCGAAAAAAAATTATCTCAAAAAATAAAAAAGCTATGGTAGTCAAATTAGGTAGGTAGGTTTATGATATAAAAAGTAGACAATAAACTAACATCCATATTTCTATGTTACTAACAAAGAAGTTGTAAAAAAATATTTGGTGCCAGATTATTCCTTTGAAAATTCACTACCATAACGCACTTGCTGCATCCAGACTTTTAAAAAAATCTTTTCTCAGAAGCATGCTTTAGAGAGGACCCCCCCCCCCCCCCCGGATGCACAAACCACAATAAAAAATCGTTCATTTGCATGCAGATCACCTCCCGAATAGTTTGAGGCAAAACTACTGCTGATACATAAAGTTTGATATCTTACATGCATGCTGACAGTATTCCTACCTTTTGTTCTCTTACCTTTACCGAGTTATTTACATATACAGTTTTTTACACATTACATACATTTTAAACAATTTCTCAGCAGCTGATAGCTAAAGTTTGGTGTTTTACATGCACGCTGACACTATTCTTACCTTTTGTTCTCTTGCTTTTGCCGAGTTATTTACATTTAAATTTTTTTACACATGACATACTTTTTAAACAATTGCTCAGTACGGTTCTGTTCCGTGACACCCCTTCCCCTCCTAAACATTACATTTTACATAAAGTTCACATTGACTTTGGGAATCCCTGGAATATTCTAGACACATGAAATATTAGCTTCTACTGCCAATTGATCACTTCGCTTTCAGTTTAGTACGCCGCTAGTACGCGTACTCGTTTTGACGGTTTCGTATGTATTCATGTGTTCACGGACGTTATTTCTGAAATTGTGCGTTGTTTACGTTGTTCTGTTAATGACCATTTGTGTTGTAGTGGTTTAAGCATGCATGTGTCGCTAGTTCCTTCTGAACGTTTTTTTGAAAAATCTTTTCAAGAACATGCTTAGACCTCCTCCCCTGGATGCACAAACGACAAGAAAAATTTCTTGTTCACACCCCAGAAGGAGTAAATAGGGATGCTGAGCGGGGAGGGTAGTAAAAAGGAAATATGAACAGAAAATACGAAGAAAACGGCTTCAAAGCTGCCTTTTTCACATTTCGAAGCCATATCCCCTGCCTCCCTAACACAGCACTCCTATTCGCCCCAGGTCCTGTTACTTTTTTGAGGCCTGCTCTCAGGAAATTAGAGTTGTAGTTTATGCAACGAGGGTGGGTTGTATGCATACGAGAGGGGAAAGAAAATCCCCCGGCGAAGCAGCCCCTTTATTGCAAAAACAATGTAGAAAACAAATAACATTGTCACAGACCAAGAACCAGCGAAAAATGGACGCTTAAACCACTACATAATTGATGGTCATTAAGAGAATAAGGTAAACAACGCACAATTTCAGAAATAACATGGGTGAACACATGAATATATAAGAAACCTTCTAAACGGATACACATACTAGCGGTCTACTAAAAGCGAAGTGATAACTTGGCAGTAGGAGCCAATAGTCCATGTGTCCAGAATATTCCAGGGGTTCCCAAAGCCAATGTGAACTTTATGTCAAATGTAATGTTTAGGAGGGGAAGGGGTATCACAGAACAGAACCGTACTGAGAAATTCTTTAAAAAGTATGTAATGTGTAAAAAACTTTAAATGTAAATAACTCGGTAAAGGCAAGAGAACAAAAGCTAAGAATACTGTTAGCGTGCATGTGAGATACCAAACTTTATCTATAGCAGCTGATAAATTGTTTAAAAAGTATGTAATGTGTAAAAAACTTTATATATAATAATTCGGCAAAGGTAAGAGAGCAAAAGGTAAGAATACTGTCAGCGTGCATGTGAGATACCAAACTTTACCTATCAGCAGTTGTTTTAGTTAATTTCCTGAGAGCAGGCCTCAAAAAAGTAACAGTACCTGGGGTGAATATGGGTGCTGTGCAGGGGAGGCAGGGGATATGGCTTCGAAAAGTGAAAAAGGCAGCTTTGAAGCCGTTTTCTTCGCATTTTCTGTTCATATGTCCTTTTTACTACCTACCCCGCCCAGCCTCCCTATTTACTCCTTGTGGGGTGTGAACAAGAAATTTATCTTGTGGTTTGTGCATCCGGGGGGGGTATTCTAAGCATGTTTCTGAAAAGATTTTTCAAAAAATCTGGATATATACATTAATATATATATATATATATATATATATATATATATATATATATATATATATATATATATATATATATATACTGAAACTGACCACGTATATGGGTTCTAGGGTCCTAGTGCGTGCACATTTGAAAATTATTTTATAAAATTCAAAAGTCAGGATAGCTCCATTAGTGATTTTTTCTAAGAAAGTTCACTAAAAAGCGTTCGGGAGGTTGTCTGCAAATTTACCAAATCTACACTTAAATGTAACAATATTATGTTTTGTGACATTATTTTTAGCTGTTGTAGGACCTATTTTAGATGTACTCTCTTTACAATGTACTACACATTTGAAACAGGCAAAAATATATTAAAAAATATATAATATTCATTAGGTCTTATTCAATGAAAAAAAAGCCTGGACGCAGGAAGTGCGTTATGATAGTGAATTTTCATTAAAATGTTTTACATAGCAAGTATGTGTTTTTTTTTTTTTAGAAAACATACATCAAATTTGGTTACCAGTATAACATATATAGTAAAAATAATGTACCATATTTCATCAAAATAACTTAATTGTTTGAAAATGTAAAAAAAAATTCGAAAATAAACTTAAAATGTTCCCGAAAAAACTAGTTTCCTGACCACGAACCTTATAGGTTAATAGCAAATTGAGCTATTCAAATTTGAGGCATTAAATAAAAATTCGCTACCATAACACACTTGCTGAGTTCCGAATGTATTTTCTTACAAACATGCATTATATTTTCGTGGTCTAAATTCCATACATTTATGGCTGGCTCAGAACTGACACTAATAGGGGGAATCCGTCTGTCTAATTATAAGAAAACATTGTTTAATCTATTTCAACTGAGCAGATTTTCCTGGTTAACAAACTTATCCAAGCCATTTGCAAAAGGAAGGTATTCACCAAATTTGATCAAAATCGGTTCATTCTTTTTTGAGTTATCGGTGTGATACATATATATATATATATATATATATATATATATATATATATATATATATATATATATATATATATATATATATATATATATATATATATATATATATATATATATATATATAAACAAAAATTCAAACCGACCCCGGATGTGTTCTCGGGGGCCTAATTAGTGCTAATTTGAAGGAATTTTTTCAAAATTTAAAAGTCGAGATCTCCTCGTTAGTGAATTTTTTTAAAGAAAATTCACTAAAACTACAACTCGACAACTCTGTATGTATGTATATATATATATATATATATATATATATATATATATATATATATATATATATATATATATATATATATATATATATATATATATATATATATATATATATATATATATATATATATATATATATATATATATATATATATATATATATATATATATATATATATATATATATATATATATATATATATATATATATATATATATATATATATATATATATATATATATATATATATATATATATATATATATATATATATATATATATATATATATATATATATATATATATATATATATATATATATATATATATATATATATATATATATATATATATAAACAAAAATTCAAACCGACCCCGGATGTGTTCTCGGGGGCCTAATTAGTGCTAATTTGAAGGAATTTTTTCAAAATTTAAAAGTCGAGATCTCCTCGTTAGTGAATTTTTTTAAAGAAAATTCACTAAAACTACAACTCGACAACTCTGTATGTGGTATTTACGTTTCTGTTTGTTTTCTGGCCTGCATCATTTAGAATGCGCCGTGTGACACCCTATATTCAAAGATTACCAAATTGTCTTAGTCATGAAATAAACTAATATAATTGCCTGGTAACATTGCATAACTGACCCTCTTAAGAAAAATATGTGCTCACAAAGTTAAGTAATTTATTCAGTTTAGTGAAGTAAAAAATGCTAAATTGGTCAATTAAAGATAAATAGCCCTTTCTTGACAACAATGTATAAGCAACACAGTGCTATCAGGGCGGCAAGATGCGGACGAGCCCTGAGGGTGAGAAAAAAAAAACATAAGGTGTTACAATAATTATAAGTAAATACACTTTGAAATATTTCATGCCATAATTATTTACTTTAAAATTAAATAATGTAAAAACATACCCAGCACTATCCTTTTCCAATTGGCAGGCTGAATATCTAATTCAGCATATGTTAACAGTCGCTCAAGATACACTAAAGTTATAATGGCACACTCAGCAGTAAGCTGAGCTGCGTTAAACAATGTTCGTACAAATTTATATATCTGTCGATGTTCAGGATTGTGTCTATCATAATCATCACTCACTCCATCTCTGGTCAACGGGTGCAATTTTTCATCAAATATATCAATTTCCCTTTGT
Source organism: Tillus elongatus (assembly GCA_964006375.1). Classification (NCBI taxonomy): domain Eukaryota; kingdom Metazoa; phylum Arthropoda; class Insecta; order Coleoptera; family Cleridae; genus Tillus; species Tillus elongatus. The sequence continues at coordinate 59,664,235 of OZ023265.1, forward strand.
GAATCCCTATTCTTAATGTGGTAGTAAATGGCTAATGCAACACACTTTATTGTGTTCTTTAAATTAGGTTGAGAGACTGTGCTGTCATCCAAATATATAGTCGAGCAGGAACTGCTTTTCTTTAAAGGCCTTAGGTCGGCAATTTGGTGCTGTGACTTCCGCCGTATCATTCCATTCTCAATTGCAGTCTTTGAACGTTCAATAAAGATTGTCTTTGCTGTTGGGTCCTGTGATGGATCAGCATCTCCATCATCGCCTTCGCGTTCACTTATATGTTGTAGATTACTGACACTTATCTCCTCATGTAAAGGCCTATCAGGCTGAATGATCACTCTGTGGCTTGTTTGTGGTGAGGAATAGGAACAACAACTATTTTTGTTTCCCATTGTATATTATTAGATAAAATTTTAATTAGAAATATTATTATATTCTTCTTCTAAATTTAAGTTTGATAAAAACATGTTTTTCATGCTCCGCGGTTAATAAAAAAGTGCAAATCTAATCGACCTGTGTCTTTTACAACTACTTGGTGTTATCATATTTACTGTTTATTTTTCCACCCTATTGATAACGGTTACAGGCAGAAAAATGGAAACGACTTATCACACCCACAACTTTATTGTTTATCAGTCTACGCCTTGCATCCCGTCCGCCGGTGAATTTGTCCTAAATATGTGACTCAAGAACACCTTGGAAGAGTCTACTTTCATTGAATAATGGAAATTGAATTCCTCTTCTAGTATGATTAATAGGTATCACTCCTTAAACGATAATAAACTGGCTAAAATTACACAAGTTTCTTAAAAACAAGTAATTATTTTTCATTTTCGGTTTTCAATCACCGTCACCCTACCGCACATCTGTCATCAATTGTCATCAACCAACTGTCAATAATATAATGCTCATATAATAAATTTTTCAATCAATAGAGTAATGAAACACTATTTTGCTGTCTTGCCAGACCTGCAGATGTTGACAAATTTGTAGTTTTACCAAATTGTACAGCATATTCTTTTGTGTGCGTGTGTGTGTGTGTGTGTGTGGGTGGGGGGGTCTGCTGGATATTAGATAAATCCCAAAATAATGTAAAGCTAGGTTCATACACTGGAGAATTGCGCGAAAAGCGAATTGGAAAACTATTTTCTATTGGTTCATTTTAAATATTATTACGATATTATTTAAAATAAACCAATAGGGATACGTCTTGCCGCGATTTCGCAATTCGCGAATGTATGAACCTAGCTTTATATTATTTTGGGATTTACCTAATATCCAGCATTTACCACACACACAAAAGAAAGAATATGCTGTACAATTTCGTACAACTACAAATTTTTCAACATCTGCAGGTCTGGCAACACAGCAAAATAGTATTTTATTACTACTTTGCTAAAAATGTTACAGAAGATGTGTATGTGAAAATTTTATGCTTAATTTTCAATTCTTTAGTTGGTATTATCCTTAATTGGTGAAACCGTTCCACACTAAATACACATAATAAGACTAGATCACAATACAGAGAAGACAGCAAGCAATTTTAAAGCCAAAGTAAAAGGCTCTACATCTCTATTTACTTATAAGTTTTCAAGTTATTTATTATTATTTGTTTTATCGACAAGAGAATGAGCCTATTAGGACAAATATGTACTGGACTATCTCTAATTACTCTTTTTATGTTGATGAAACTGACTGTGCTGTTACAATAAAAATTACAGAGCCTCGGAGGCCCAGAATGTGTGCCTGTGAACCAAAGTGTACTGTGTTCGATTCATAGGGTTCCCCTTTACATTTTCAGTACATACTGTAAAATTAACATCAACCGAGGTTTTGTATTTAAGCAAGTTGAATGTCTGCAGGTTCCGCCTTTCGGAGGGGGCGTAAAGCCGTCGGTCCCGTGTCCGTGCGATGTTGGGTACGTTAAATATCCCAACCCTCCTTACAGAAACAGAGGGGTTCGGCAAAATTTATAGGATAGTGAGGTGAAACTGCTCTCTGGTATCGGTGACTGGCCATAGCTGCAGAAATAGAATGACGTGAAAAAGTACCAAAAAAATAAAAGTTACATTTTTCATGAATAATTTTTCGTGAACATGTTTTGTAGAATCAATAGTAACTTAACTTAAATCAACCTTGCGCTTCAGGAAGTTGAAGTCGAAACGCATTTCTTCCTATGTGTCATCACTAACGGTGAACATCAAAAACGTGGTGAAAGGTCAATAAGTAATTAAATTTGTGAAGCTTACAAATCAGCTCTATTCGAGTACGTACGAACCACAAACCACCAATACTGTCTCCAACTAAGATGGGATTCGGGGTCGAGGAGTCGTGGGCCAAAGGATTCCATGCGGCAAGCTGAGGAAGTGGAAAGAACAACATCAGCTTTCGATGAAGCTTTCCCAAAGAACGTCATGTGCGGTGAAGAGCCGCATCTTGCACGAGGTGATCCTGCTGACAACTAAACATGACGTATCTAGACGTGTAGGTCGAAATAAACTCCCCCAATCTACGGTCTCACGTGACCCGTGCCTAGGGATGAATGGTACCAGGCTGATGGTGTTGTGAACGGAACCTCTGGAGTACCGGGCAACCCTACAGAGTAACCCGCCTTGCACCACACAGGGGTTCTGATGGTGTGGACAGTATTTCCCCCATTCTCGTGAGAACAACATGAAGATTATAAATAGATATAAAACCAAAACCAATGAGGCTCGAGGAGTAGCTCCGGCTACAGACTCGAGCATTGAGTCTTACAGAGCCCTTGAAGGAACCTCCTTTAAGGAATTCTGGGGCCTGGGAATGGTTAGCTTTCGCACACTGGGAAAACAACTAGGGGTTAATGGGACTTAGGTTCCTTCAGGTCAACCTCCAACACAATAGGACAGCCAAGACCGGATTACTTATGGCTCTGAGGAACATGGATGTGGCCCTCATCCAGGAACCGTACTCCTATAAAGAAGAGATCAAGGGACTCGGCGGAGCTGCTGGAAATCTCATCTACAGCAGATCCAGCTAGAACCCGAGTGCCTGCATTTTTGTCAGGGAAGTGATAGAGTTTCTCCCTTTAATGAATTTCTGTTCCAGGGACCTGGCAACGATCAAAATTTAATGTAGAAGAGCGTATGGGCCGAAGGACATTACTGTCGGATCAGCCTATCTGCCAGGGAGCACTATGGACCCTCGTCCACCCAAGGAATTGGAGCAGCTGATGGTGGGTAGCAGAGCAGGTGAATGGCAGACCATCGTCGGCATGGATGCGAACGCGCATCATGGGTTGTGGGGAAACTCGGACACAAAGTCTAGTGGTGGGGCACTTTTACATTTCTTTATGAAATGTAATTTAGACATTTTGAATAGAGGTAATAAACCGACCTTCGTCACAACACGGCGTGAGGAAGTTTGAGATCTAACAGTTTCCACCCAGTTTCTGGGTGACTTTGTTAAGAACTGGGCTGTGTCTGGGGAAGTGAGTAGCTCAGACCACAGATACATCCGGTTTGAAATCGCCAAAGTCGAAATACAAATAGTATGGTACCGGGACCCCCGCAAGACGGACTGGGAAGCCTACAGGGCAGACCTAGCAGTGGAACTGCGGGGGGTTTAGAGTACCATAGACAATTCAATAGACCTCGAATTTGCGGCAGCCCAAGTGCGAGACGCAATCACCTCGGCCTATAACGCCAACTGCCCCCTGAAAATAAGGGCGTCCACCAGGAACCTCCCGTGGTGGAACGAGGACATCAGGCAAAGGAGGATGCAGGTTCGTAAGCTGTTTAACCCGGCAAAAGGTCGGGAGCATGGGATGAATATAGATAGGCCCTAACGACCTATAACAAAAGACTGAGGGACGCCAAGAAGGAGTCGTGGAGGAGGCATTGCGAGGAAGTGGAGAACGCATCCGAGAGTGTTCGACTACACAAGATCCTGTCCAAGGGCACTCAGACCAACATAGGCTCCCTTAGAACATCCACGGGAGGCTTTACAAGCTCGGGGGAGGAAACTATAGAAATTTTACTCCAGACGCACTTCCCGGGCTGTACAATAATAAACCAATCACCTAGGGACTGGGAACACTCAGAAATAGAGGCGCCTTATAGGCGGGCATCTAGAGTAGACTGGGCAGTCACTAAAGCGGTAGTTACTTGGAGCAAAATCAGATGGGTCACAGCTTTAAGCCATACAAGTCCCCGGGATTTGATGGAATAATGCCCATCGTGCTCCAACAGGGGATAGATATACTGGCGCCGGGGCTTACCCTCATTATGAGGGCCAGCCTGGCTCTGGGGTAAATTCCGAGGGCATGGAGACTGGCCAGAGTTGTATTTATTCCTAAACCTGGGCGTCCAACAGACCAGGCAAAGTCCCTGAGGCCAATAAGTCTCATGTCCTTCTTGCTAAAAACAGTGGAAAAACTGCTCGACCGCCACATTAGGGCCGGTGTACTGGAAGCATATCCCCTACACTGCGGACGATATGCATACAGAGCAGGAGTCTCAACAGAAACAGCACTGCACCAACTGGTGCTGAAACTGGAGAACAGGGAGGTGGCGCTGGGGGACTTCTTTGACATAGAGGAGGCCTTCATCAACACCTCATTGGGATCGGTTCTGGCAGCTGTCAGGGAGCGTGGAATAGAGGAGACCTGCTGCAGGTGGATCGGTTCCCTGCTCAGGGACAGGGCGGTGTTCACAGGGACCTTGTCTTCAACCCCAACAGCCGCCATGAAGGTCTTACAGGTTCTCGCCCCCCCCCCCCCCCCTCGTCTCTTAGTTATTATGGGGGAAGCCAGGCTAGGACTATACAGACTAGCATGCAATGGTAGACTGAAAATCAACCCAGAGTTCAGAGGCCACTGCAAAATTCAGGAGATCGTGAAGGAGCCCATGCTTGAAACGAGGTCAGACTTCGCGTGGCCTAGAATCTGCAGGGAGAACAACTTTATAGTGGAAATCCACGACCGCGAGGCATGGCGGGAGGAGACGCCGGGCATACCATGGGACGCGCACGTCTGGTTCACGGCTGGATCCGGCGGGGAGCGTGGGACGGGGGCAGGAATGACCTAGGGTAAGTCATAGTATTTCCCTCGGAGCCCATGCAACGGTCTTTCAGGCCGAAATGTAAGCCATCCTGCACTGTGTGTGGGAGAAGAAGAGGATGGGCTGCACCAACAAGCGGATCCTCATAGCCACAGACAGCCAGGCAGCCCTTAAGGCCCTAAGTAGCCCACTGGTAAATTCCTGGCTGGTGAGTGAGTGCCGAGACGAGACGAGCGACCTGGCTGGGCAGAATGAGGTCACCCGCATCTGGATGCCGGGTTACTCGGGGGTCAAATGCAATGAAGAAGCTGACAGTCTCGCGAAGAGAGGGTCAGCAGAACCATTTATGGAACCAGAACCGGCTCTGGGCGTAACAAAGTGCATTGCCAGGGGAGCTATTAAGTCCTGGGTCAGAAACCAACACAAGGTGTACTGGGTAGACCGTCCAGGGCTCAGGCATGGAAAGTCAATAATTGACGAACCCAGTTCAAAGAGAGCTGTGGAGCTGCTAAATCTTAGCAGAGGACAGCTCAGAAACATAACAGGTCTCTTGACGGGACACATGGCCGTCAAGAAACACCTGCATAAAATGGGACGGTTCGAGGTGGACCTCGCATGCAGACTGCGGCGAGTGGGAGGAACCAGCCCAGCACATCTTGTGCGAGTGTAAAGTTCTGGACCGCAAACGACAACTGATCTACGGTCAGTCTAGACCGGAGACAGAGCATTATAAAACTTCACCCTACCAATCGCTGTGCAGATTAGTTCAAGCCACAGTGATTGTGGAATGGGTGGAGTAAAAAGACTGAGGGCTTGCACAATAAGCCAAAGTTGCAGTGCTATAGGGGCGGCAAAGCCGCGGACAAGCCCGGAGAGAGGAAAAAAAGATGGCATTCTGACCATAGAAAAATTGTTCTGTAATTACCTGATTACACAGAACAGTCTGTCTGAGAAGCCAGGTTCATACACTCGCGAATTGCGAAATCGCAGTAAAAGGTATCCCTATTAGTTTATTTTAAATAATATCGTAATATTGGTTTATTTTAAATAATATCTGAATATTATTTTAAATTGACTAATAGGAATTAATTTCACAATTCGGGAGTGTATGAAATAATATGGATAGAAAAACTGATAGGGCAGCTCGTTCCTAGCTTTGAGTTCATAGAGAAGTATCTTATCATAGACTGGTTTTATTTTCTCTATACAATTAACGTCATTTTCCCAACTTTGATCGGTCAAAAAATGACTGCAAAGGGTTGCAGCCTTGTGGTTACAATACTGACAACAAACCAATTTTCCCTGTTTATGTAAGGCCCGGTTATGAAATGGCGGATAGCATTTTGTTGTCAAAGAGTTTTGTGAATTAAAAGGTATATGTCTCACAAGAACAAAATCTCCTAAATGATACTTTCACGGTGAAAATCTGACAGACATTATTCAAATCAATATCAACACAAATGATATAGTAATATGGGGTGAATACTTTGCATTTGGTTTTGTGGCTTTGTACAAAAAGTGGCTAATAATTCAAATCTTGAAGTTTTGAATTTAGGTTCATGTACTTCATCAAAACTCGGAATGGAAATAGACGTAACTCAGGATAATAATTTAGAGAGAAGCGATAGTGTGTCAAGTTATGGAGAGGAAGAAACTTGTGAGAAGAGTAGCCTAAGTTCTCAAATAGTTGACGACAATACTACATTTGAAAACAGAGAGCAGGGCAGAATTAACAACTCCCACAATAAAAAAGTTATAAAATATGCCTTGCGCCAACAAGCTAAACGGCGGCGAAAAAATACAACTATTGCCTCTGGAAGTACTTCATCAGTACCAAGAATCATTGTTAAACCACTACCTCCGCTACCTGTTGAAGAAGTATCTCTCATAAATCCTGTACATCCCAGCAAAATACCAACAATGAGGGAAGTACTTGCTTCCATTCCAGGCTTCACAATGAAGCCTCGCAAACGAACCAATAAGAAGCTATCAACAGCTGCACAGCTGGAACAAACTAAAGAAGGCTGCATAGATTTAGAAACACCTGATTCAATTCTTGTTCATACAAATTTAAGACTCTTGTTGAATAAAGCCACATTTGCCTCTCTACCACTGTTATATCAGCACAAGTTAGTTCAATTGTTACCTAGTGTTGATAGGCATATAGTAGCAAATTCTTCAGATTCCAGTTCTCTGGATGTCAGTAATTCTGGCTTAAATAATGAATTTTTTGCGCGGGCCTGCGTTGAATGGCAGGATCGACTGTCTGAAGGCGAGTTCACACCTGAAAATCAGCAGAAACTTAAGTTAGAAGCAGACAAGGAACGCAGCAAATTAGATCCTTGGAAGCTAAAACATTTTGAGCCGATTTGGGGTGATAGAAGCCATTGTGACCCTTCTGATAATTCTTCAGTTGTTCAGTCAAGACCTCCTATAAAAACTACAATCAAGTTACGACCTAGTACCACTGTAAGCAATAAATCTAAAGCACCTCCACCTGCTCCTGTTAAACGACTGAGAACTGTTGGAGCAGTGACACGATCATGTACAAAAGAAAATGAGTTGTATGTAGAACAACCTGTTAAAACTCCAATTCCTGATTTGTTACCTATTAAATCCCACAAAAGTCACATACACAAAGAAGATGATTTTAAAACAAAGTCTGAAGAAATTAAAATTGAAAAAGCTGAAGAAGTAACGATAGACCCTTCATCAGAAATAGTGAAAGTAGAAACAGTAGAAATTTTAGAAATAGAAGCACATAATGAAACAGTGACTGAAAGAGTGATAGCTGATCCACTGACCATTGAACCTCCATGTATAGAGACTGCTATATTGGAACCAATGTCAAAAGAAGTAGATGTGAGCGAAGAAGAATTTTTAATAGAAAAAGATCCTTTAGAAAGTAATATAGTTAGTATTAGCGAAGATGTTTTAACAAATCAAGAGACAATCATCACTTGTAGAGATAATAATGAGCAACAGAGGCGGAAGCGTTCTCCAAGTCCTGAAGTATTGGATGAAAGCTCACCTAAACGTAGAACACCAAATTCTGTACAAATTGATGTTGAATTTAATTTTGATGTTAAAATAGATAATAATGAAGAATCATCTAAACACAGTGAATCATATAAGCCTAGTGAAACATCACTTAAAATGCTTGAAGAGGAAGAAGAAATAGAAGATGAAAAACCAGAATCAGGAACTGATGACGCCAGTGAAACAGAAACTTTTGTAGAACCTCAAGAAGAGAATATTATAGAGGAAGAAAAGGGCGAACAGGGTACAGATAAAGATGAAGAAACAAATAGTTTGGGTGTAAGTGAAGAAATGAATGAAGTATATTCAGAACCATCAGAACCAAGTACTATTGTTGAAGAACAGCATGAGACACCAACTGAACAAGAGGAATATGAAAGTGTTGAAGAGGAATCTGTAGATCATTCAGAATATTCCGATCAGGTTGAAAGTAGAGCTCAAAGTGTAAATAAAGAAGAGGATAATACTGATAGCAATACCGATGAAGTTAGCAATAAAACTCCTTTAGAATCAACTTCTCCAAAATCTAATATAGTCTCAGAAGATTTCACCATTTCTGAAGATATTCCCACAGATCCCACACCTGAAACTGATAACAGTAAACAAGTGGAAGACATATATGAAGCTTCTGTTGAAGCAGATACTGAGAAAACTGATGTTGAGGGAGCTGAAACACAAACTCATACTGAAGTTCATACAGAAGTCTCACAGGATATGATAGAAGACCGATTTCCAATTTTACCCAACACCCTTATACTACAGCAAGAATCTCTTGTCCTTGAAAAGACTGGCTGCAATGAAAACTGCCTTAATGAATCCTGCATGGAAGCAGAGAAATTAGAAGCTAGTGTAGAAGAATCAGATCTAGTTATTGCACAGTTGACTGATACAACTTTCGAAGCAGCAAGGAATATTACTGATGATGTTGTAAATGATGATCGTTTTATTGATGCTGAGAATTATGTTCTAGAATCTGGACAGATTTCTATCTCCAACCAAGTGAAAGCAGAAAAAGAGAGGACAGAAGTTGATATAGCTGCAACCTTGTTTGGGGGGTCCACTGTTCAGCCAAGTAAGTCTTACTTTTTTTACTGTTGTGTTTTATAATTTTTATTTATAACCCTGCCATGTAGGATTGCACACAAAACATGTTCATAGAACAAATACATGTGTTATTGCCAGACTTTTTAAAGAATTTGTATTTTTAAAAAATCGTTAATAGGGAGGTATTGATGGTTACTTACTGTTCTGCTAATGTTAGTTTAGTTGGCCGCCATTGGCTGTGACGACAAAATCTTGTCATTTGGCATTTTCACAGCCAACATGCCTTTCAGATACATTCAACTTGTTTTGTTTCACCATGATAGTAACATGTTTATGTTTTAAGTCGACAGTTGTATTGGCCGAACGTACCCATTGAGACGTCTATTTTCATACATTTTTTAAACATAATTTTTGAATTTTAGATCCTTTTTTATAGCCTAAACATTTATGTAAAAAAAATATGAAGTAATGATAGATCACATGCTTAAAATGATGCCCTTGTGGCTCAAGTTGCTAGGTGTCAGCCTGCTAAGTGAGAGGTCCCGGGTTTGATTCCAGGGTGCGCCAACGAACGGTTGACCTTGTCTGGAAAATTGATAAAATCAGTTAAGAATTGGGAATGAATGTGCTAATGGCCTGAGATGCTACAGCCATTAATAATAATAAAAAGAATAAAAAACACATTTTCTTGGTGTATTTATACAAGACTTTATCCAAACATCACGTTATATTTCTTACTCATAATTTTAGACATAAGTGTATAAAATTGTCATTTTCAAAAAAAAATCTCGTCAACTGATATCACTACCATAAGGGTTTGTAGCAAGCTGTAAATGAGTAAAATTTTAACATTTGCAATCAAATAGATGACCTAAAAATCAATATATATAATGTTTGTAGAAAAAGAAAAAATGAGAAAGGTTGACTGTAAATAAATCTTTGTATTTAGTACATTATTTTGATTGCAGTTTTGCTTCTCTAAGATTAGTTAAGTCTGAAAGCTTTGCTATCACAAATTTTGGTGTGTTTTTTAGCAGTTGATAATTTAATTCTGTGATCTTGTAAAGTGATTTGGACAAAGCTCAAAAAGGTTGTTGAGGCACATGTCCTTACCACTGGATCATCGAAGTTGTCAGCTTCCACTAAAAGCATGTATTATTTCCTAGCAAGGTTTTTGCCATTAACAATGTGTTGCATGTCTGGTGACAAGCAATTACGAGCTTTGCTTTTAATTAAATTGAAACCAGATAATATATTCTCTCTGCTAATGCACTACTATGGGGAAAGGTATAATATTAAAAATCGAGTGAGCATATATTTTGAAAAATAATTTCTTCCACAGAATTTTTTAGTCTGTTCAGTTCAAACCAAATGTCGCCATATTCAAGCTCTTTTAATTTATTTTTAACATCAGTGGGGCAAACTAGGCATCTCGCTTGCTTCTGCTGATTTTTCGTCCATTTTCCAAGAAAACATGGTAACTGTTCGAATAAACGTGTAAATGTAAGCTTGTTCAAAGGTTGAACCAGATTTAGTAATTTAACACTATTTTAAGCAGACAAATTTAAACCAGGAGACTTGGTTGACCGCTTGAAGTTCCTGGAAATTATTCCATTTGAATCACTCGTCAAACCAAGAGATCAAATGCCAGCTAAACTGGGCTTCATAGTTCCATTTGACGTGACCCTAAGTGACCGCCAGGCATGGGACAAAGACACTGAGGCTGACAAACAACTCATCCGTATTGTATACAGGCAGGTGTAAACAAATGGAGCAAGCAGTACTTAGACTCGCTAAGTCCGTAGGAAAAACTTCTACCAGATTCCAGGCAAAAATGCTTGCTATAAATCTCTGTGTACAGGAGTTCATACAAAGAAGACTCAGAAATACAGAGATCTACATTCTGTCAAGCAGTACTAAGGACATTGAAATCTTTTAAAACCGAGTCTAAACTGACCTGCGACAGCAAAAAATCCTCGAAGCAACTGGCTAAGAATAACAAAATAACTTTGATGTGGGTACCAGGGCATCAAGGCATTGTAGGAAATGAGGAAGCAGATAGCCTTGCAAAAAGGGCCTCAACAACACCAGAGCACTATTGTGGCTTAGCGAAAAGCCATGTAATAAATGAACTTAATTCTTGGTAGAGGAACCAAATGCTGTCATACTGGAGGAAAACCTCAGGCTTAAGGTAGGCCAAACGGTTCATAACCATATTACCAAGGAAAAAAGTCTGAATTGCTCATTGAATTAAACAGGAACGATGTGGGAATAATCACACGACTTTTTACAGGACGCTCTCCAATAAGGTATCTTATGTATGCACAATCAACCAAAGGTTGCAGCGCTATCGGGGCGGCAAGGCCGCGGACGAGCCCTGAGGGGGAAAAATGTATCTTATGAATGCGGGTAAGGAGGACAATGAAAACTGCAGATTCTGCACTGAAGCAGCAGAAACCACAGAACATTTACTATGCGTTTGGATGGCTCAATTCTGCAAAAGGCTTAAATACCTTAGAGGTGTGACCTTGACACCTCAGGAAATAGGTAAAATAGCTCCCAAAGTATAGTAGACTACATAAAAAGTCTAAACTATTTGGGCAACTATTAGAAAAAAAAGTCATGCACAAAAGACCCATTGCGGTCACCGTGCTGAGAGGCCAAAGGCCTATACAATTCATTAAACAATCTACAATCTAGTAATTTTAAGTTGTAATATTTTAATAAGTTATTAAATTTGCGAATTTGAAGAGATAATCTCATATAAAAACTAAGAGAATTCTTATAAAGTTGTGTAACATTTTCTTTTTTTTTTTTTAATTGTAACTTTTTAATAAGCATTTCATCTTGTGTCCTTAAGTGGATGTCATTGTTAATAAATATTGGTAAACATTTAATGGCTTAAGATTTATAACATTGCTGTTATCCACATGTTGGTGTTTTAAGTAATATTTTTAAATTTCAAACAGCACAGTGGTCCAATCCAGGACGTTACAATTTTTTCATTTTGAAATTTACCATTTCAATAAAAACATATTAGAAATGATGAAAATATATTGTTTAAAAAGGGCCAAAACGTATTAGATTAGTACAATTGTACTAGCTCTGGCAACGCCGCATTCCAGCGTGTTGAGGGCGGAGCGATGGCTTGCTTGAGAGTGGGGGAAGCAACAAACACAGTAGTGTGGTCAACAGTCGCGCAAACAGTTTTCATGCGGCACTATCGCTTTGGCGACCTTCCTTTTGGGATCACCCTTGTAAATTGTTTTAGCGTAGAAATTTTGTTGGCGGATATATATAAAAATTGAAACTGACCCCGGATATGGGTTCTAGGGGTCCTAGTTCGCGCTCATTTGCAAAAATTTTTTGAAAATTCAAAAGTCGGGATCTCCCCATTAGTGAATTTTTTCTACGAAAATTCACTAAAAACAGGTGTTCTCAAAACGAATTTGTACTTCGGAAACTAATGTTTTGTTATTTTTCGCGATCTGAAATATTTTTATGAAAATTCGCTACCATAATGTACTTGCTGCATGTAGACATTGTTTATGAATTTTCGGAGAAAAAAATACATTAATGAGTAGATTGCGACTTTTGAACTTTGAAAATTTTCCTATAAATGAGTGTAAACAAGGGCCCCTAGAACTCATATAAGTGGTCAGTTTCAATATATATATATATATATATATATATATATATATATATATATATATATATATATATATATATATATATATATATATATATATATATATATATATATATATATATATATATATATATATATATATATATATATATATATATATATATATATATATATATATATATATATATATATATATATATATATATATATATATATATATATATATATATATATATATATATGACATACTTTGTTCTCGGGTTAAACCGCGCCTTGAATTTATTAAACCTTGACGTTTCGGCACTTGTTTTGGAGCCATTTTCAAGGGGTTGAGGAAATCTATGGTATACATACGGGTCTAAACAGATGGAGGAACCAGCACTGGGAATAAGAGGACCTAACTTCAGACTCAGTAAGTCCCTAGGAAAAATCCACCATATGCCAAGCAGAAAGGCCTTCTATAAAGCTATGTGTACAAGAGTGCATACAAAGAAGATTCAGAAATACAGAGATTTATTTCCATTCGAATAGTCGAGCATTACCAAAGACTCTGAAATCATTTAAAACCAAGTCTAAACTGACCTGAGATTGCCAAAAATCCTTGAAGCAACTGGGTACAAACAATAAAGTAACTTTGATGTGTAAAACCGAGTCTAAACTGACCTGCGACAGCAAAAAATAGTTGAAGCAACTGGCTAAGAATAACAAAATAACTTTGATGTGGGTACCAGGGCATCAAGGCATGGAAGGAAATGAGGAAGCGGATAGCCTTGCAAAAAGGACCTCAACAACACCATTGCAGATTTATAAAAATTAAAACTAATTTCTATAGTCAAATAACAATTTACTATTCATGGCTTTAATAGCATTACTTAGTGGTAATCAACAAGACTATGAAGGAGCTGCGATCAAAATTTTGAGTGACAGTTCATGATATAATTGCGCAGCTAGAAGTTTGGAGATGAGAGGTTATCAAAATTGTGTTTTGGTACAAGCACAAGCTTAGCTTTTTCAGGGTACCCAGCGACCTGGAAAGCCGGGAGAACCGGGAAAAATCAAGGAATTGGAAATACCCCCTAAAATGTGAGGGAAATGTCAGGGAAATTTGTGATTTTACTCAAATGTCATGGAAATCATTCAGCAGACTTGTAAATAATATATTTGTAAAATTCCGTCACAAGCTAATTATTTTAGTTTCAAATGACATAAGTATATTATATGCATCTTTTTCACCTAAATATTGGTCTTCTACTCAGGGAAATATATCTGACAACATTGGAGCTGCTATTTGGTATATTAATTGTAACCGCCAAAAAAGGCAGCGAATGTCACATCATGCGCCCAAAAAAAATAGCTTCTTCATCTATCTCAAATATGTCTCATTTGTTTATCTCACTTGAAATATTCTTCCTTGAATGCATGAAATGCAAAATTCTAGTTACTGGCGAGGTAGAGCTGCGCTGTCTGTGTTTATTCTATTTTAACCTTTATGATCTTGTAACAGAGTTAAAGTTGGAGTGAAAATATTGGGCATTTGTATATGGGTAAGTACCCATACAATACAAGTGTATTGTAATCCACAAGAGAAAACCTTAATATCGCAACGAATTGTGTACGATAGTGTAAAAAAACTAGGACGAGTGGGAAATAGAGAAGTCAATCTAAAGTAGTAATCAAGAATTCATAATATCATCAATATAAAAGAGCTCTTGATGAAAATCAGATGACACCGCTTTAGGTGGCCGAAGTAGAAATAATGAAACATAAAACACTTACAGAACTATCACAACTAGGAACGCGGAAAACACAATAAAGAAAGTGCAAAATTTGAGATTGGAGTTTTGAAACCTAAAATTACCACATCGATAAAATATGTATAAATCTTATCCTATTTCTACAATGTAGTAATTTCATATGGCCTTTTTTCATAGTAAACATTTGATATTTATTTTCTTTGTTCAAGAAGCTTTTTTTTTAATCAAGAGGTATCTTTATCGAATGCTTGAACAGTGGTTATAATATGGCTCTTGTGGTTTGATCTAATTTAGATTAAAATGAGTAAAGGTTAATTAGTAGTTACTGCAAAAACGTGTAATACTCATTCTTTTAAGTGGAATGCTATCAGTTTCTTTAGAAGTTTAAAAGAACAAGCATATTTATGTTTTTGATGGTTGTGTATTAAACAAGTTTTTTGTTCAGAATTTGTATTTACTTCATAAATAGAAACGTATTTAGAGATGTGTGCTTTTCATTTTAAGTATTATGAAAAACTCACTTTCTGAACCTGGAAATGTCAGGGAAATTGATTTTTGATTTCTGTTGGGTACCCTGTTTTTGTATGTCACAATGTAAAATTAAACTTATAACAAATAAATAAATGTGGGTTCTAGGGGTCCCAGATCGCGCTTATTTGAAGATTTTTTACAAAGTTCAAATGTCGCTTATTCTTTATTAGCCAATTTTTTCTATGAAATTTCGCCAAAAAGCCAATTAATCACCAAATGTAGACCTTTAACTTAAAGTTATAGGGAGTTAGTGAAAAAAATGTGTGTTAAACAAAATCTATTAAATATTACAAACTTTTTTTGCACATACGAGGGTCGATCAATAAGTACACATGATTGAAGACAGGTGGCGTTGATGAGGGAAGTTGACACTACCGTCGTGTACTGTCATCTGTCAAACGGCATGCTACTAAATTCCAGACTGATTCATTGGTTCGTTTTTATTTGGCAGCCAGTTGTATCACACATATTTCGTGTTTCTCGATAAAATTAATATCGATCCATAATTCGCTTTCTATTTTTGGATGGAAAAACATGCGACAAAATAAAAGCGAAGTAGGATGCCGTCTATGGGGACCCTTCGCCGCCTATGACAGCCGTGAAATATTGGTTCAATAGTGGCCAGGTCGCCCGGCAGACGTGGTTGTATGTATGTATAGTCGGAATTGCTTGGCTGCGGCTAATTTGGCCATTCGAACATTTTCAGCAGACGTGGTTACCGAGGAAATCGTTGAAAAGTCCCACAACATGAATGATTCCCGCCGATCGCCGAAATATAGTGCGCGAAGTAGCAGATGCCGTGGAGGCGTCGTACGGAACGACAATCAATAGTTTACATGATAAATTAACTATAAGAAAGGTGCCCGATGGGTGCCGCGATTGCTCATGGTGGACAACAAGCGGATACGGCTGTCAATTTCGAGTGTTTGGACCTCTTTAAGCGAAATTCGTAATAGTTTTTGCCTCGAGTAATCACTGTTGATGAAACCTGGATACATTATTATACGCCAGAGACCAAGTGACCGTTTAAACAATGGATTTTCAGGGTGAATCTGCTCTGAAGAAGGCAAAGACGGTCCCATTGGCTAGAAAAGTCATGGTCACGATTTTTTGGCGTTCAACGGGAATAATCCTCATGGACGTTTTGCAGAAAGGAAGAACGATCACGGCACAATACTAGAGTAAATTATTGGATAGATTCCATAAAAAATTTAAGGAGACACGACCCCATTTGGCTAAGAAAAAAGTGCTGTTTCACCACGATAATGCACGAGTACATTCGTCCGGAATTGTCGCCTCCAAATTGCATGAATTGCGCTACGAATTGCCGCCGCACCCACCGTACTCGCTCGACTTGGCTCCCTGCGACTTCTTTCTGTTCCCCAACATGAAAACATGGCTTAGGGGGAAAAATTCAGCTCAAACGACGAGGTATCACCCAGATAGAAACGATGTTTGAAGAGCCTAACAAATCGTATCTTTTGGATGGGTTAATAAAATGGAAAAAGTGTATCGACCTAAAAGGAGATAACGTTGAAAAATAATTTTGAAAAAATTGTGAAACACCTCCGTCTCCATTCGTAACACGGGAAAATAGAAGTATCGATGTGTGTGTGTGTGTGTGGTTTTTTTTTTTTTTTTTT
The DNA here is from genome assembly GCA_964006375.1 of Tillus elongatus. NCBI lineage: Eukaryota > Metazoa > Arthropoda > Insecta > Coleoptera > Cleridae > Tillus > Tillus elongatus. The sequence continues at coordinate 59,680,928 of OZ023265.1, forward strand.
CAACAACACACCACGAGGGCTTGCAGCCTAAATACTATCGTACCGTGGGTGTCGACAAGGAGGAAAGAGGCAACTTGTTAATTCTGGACTTGAAGGTTTGGAGGTTTGGAGGAGAAGAAAAAACATGTGCCGGCAAGGAATTCCACAACTAGGAAGTCCTCGGGACAAAAGAGCGGGCATAACAAGATGTTCTATGTCTGGTGACCTGGACAGTAAAAGGGTGCATTCGCTCTGTTCCCCTGGTAGATCTGTTGGGGCAGCAGGTGGGGGAACTATGGAGGAAAGCTCCTCTGAGCAGTGCCCGTGCAGATATCTATAAAAGAGAGAGAGAGAGAGAGGTCACCAACGGCACGTCGGTGGGCAAGGGATGGCAGCCTTTGGGTGAGGGTAGGGTCACTGATGAGACGTATAGCTCTCTTTTGAATGGAGTCCAGGATAGCGAGTGTAGAAGCGACAGCTGCACCCCAGATGTGGGAGCAGTATTCGTGGTTTGGCCTTATTTGTGAAGCATATAAGGTATAGAGATTAGCTGGTGAAAAGTATTTGCGAGCCCGGAAGAGGAAACCTAATTTCTTAGCAGCTGCTTCTGAAATTGATGTGACATGTTGGTGCCAATTAAGATTTCGATCCACAGAAATGCCAACAAGAGAAAAGGACTCATTACTTTGAATAACTTGGTTGTTCATTGTGATGGGTCTAGGGCTGGTGTATCTCTTATGAGAAAGAAAGCAAGATTTCTACTTCCCCAGTCTAATATTTTTTGGAGATCCATGGAGACAGAACCCTCCATGAGTCTGCGATCCTCATCTAATTGGGGTAAAGAGACAGGCCTAGAATATTGTATATTTGAGTGGAGGGTGCTGTCGTCCGCGTAACTGTGAACTGGGTTGGATGTGCTAGAGAGGAGGTCATTGATGTGGAGAAGAAACAAAGTAGGGGCTAAAGCTGAACCTTGAAGAACTCCTGCATTAATTGGATACAGTTTAGAGGAATGGCCATCCACAACAACAGAAATGCTCCTGTTGGAGAGGAAATTTGCTGTCCAGGTACAAAGTTTTGGTGGTAGGCCATAGGCCGGAAGTTTATTAAGCAGCGCTGCGTGGCAGACTTGGTCGAATGCTTTGGATATGTCTAGAGCAACAATCTGGGATTCACCATGTAGTTCCATAGACTTGTTCCAAGAATGGGTGACAAAGGAAAGGAGGTCGGCAGTCGATCTGCGCTGACGGATTAGACTGTGTGGATTAGACTGTGTTTTTCAAGAAATTTTAGTAATTCGGTGTTTATATACTTTTCCATCACTTTAGAGACGACTGAAAGGAGAAAAATAGGCCTGTAGTTGCTAGGAAGCGCTTTGGATGGTGAGACTTTGCATTAATGTCCTCAAATGTGCCAGACTTAGGACTCAGAGAACCTGTATCCGGAGTAAGTTTATATATATATATATATATATATATATATATATATATATATATATATATATATATATATATATATATATATATATATATATATATACCCAACCGATAACGCAAACAATTATTCACGGATTTTGATGAAACTTCGCAAATGTCTTTCTTTTGCTAATAGCTTAGATGAGTTCGTTAACCAGCCCAAATCGGACCAGTTGTTCAACAACAACAAAATTAACTTTTCAAAAAAATATATATCAAAAAATAACAAAGTTATTTTGAAGAAATTTGGTGGATGTGTTGCCCTGATAGAGATTTTACTACCTATATACCACAGTTAAAGTTTCTAGGTTAATGGCAAATTGAGTTATTAAATTTTGAAAATTCACTACCATAACGCCCTTGCTGCATGTCGATTTTTAATATAAGATAGTTTTAAGTAAAATGTTAATTAACAGAAGCAATGTCTGAAATTTTAACATATTTATTGAATATTAAATTTGTTAAAATATATTTAACAATCGATGTTGAATGATTCATCATTTTAATCATTTTATTTTAGTGAATTTTTATTTAAAAAAATTCACTAATAGAGAGGTATCGCTGGTTAGACTTTGCAAAAAAAATTTCGAATGAGCGCGAACTAGGACCTCTAGAACCTATATCCGGGGTCAGTTTAAATTTTTATATGTATATATATATATATATATATATATATATATATATATATATATATATATATATATATATATATATATATATATATATATATATATATATATATATATATATATATATATATATATATATATATATATATATATATATATATATATATATATATGTATGTATGTATGTATCCATCCGATAACTCAAAAAATATAATTAACCGATTTCGAAGAAACTCGGCAAGTGCCTTTCTTTTATTAATGGCTTGGATGAGTTCATTAGTCAGGAAAATCGGACGGGGTTTTCCGGGAAAATTTTGAGTTTTCTTTCGAAAAATTTTTTCTCCGAAAATTACAAAGCTGTTTTAATTAAATTCAACGGATATATTGCCAGATCTTACTACGTACCAAAATTCAACTTTTTAAGTTTATAGAAAATTGAGTTATTCAAATTTTGAATTTTCTTTCAAAAAAAAATTTTCCTCCGGAAATTACAAAGTTGTTTTAATGAAATTTGGTGGACATCTTGCCTTAGGAAAGACCTTACTACATACCAAAATTAAACTTACTAAGTTTATAGAAAATTGAGTTATTCAAATTTGAAGCATTTAATAAAAATTCACTACCATAACGCACTTGCTGCGCCCCGAACTTTTTGTTCTTTGCATTGTCAATTTTTAAAGGTGGGTTCATAAGCTACTGTTAAGTTTGGATTACTTTTTTATAAAAAGTATTTATGTTCCATTCCAGTTAACCACATTTTTATTGAAAATCTTATGTAATAAAAATCAACAAGAATTAAAAATTGTTTAAAGTTATTTTTTAACCAGCTGAGAAGACAGTTCAGAACTAGTTTGATATAAGAAACAATTGCTATTCTTTAAAAAAAATTAAATATGAACAAACAAAAAGTAATTTCCTTGTTTTCAACACTTTAGTCGAAGCATAGAGATTTAATCTGATTTTTATAAAGGATTTGTAAGCTTTCCTTTTGTTTTGAAACTGTTCGGTTGACAACTAGCTACTTTATTTAGATGCTATTGTTGGAGATATTTGAATATACTAATTAAAAACGTGGCTTTGCACAGGTAATTAACAGAAACTTAATTTCAAATCAGGTTGCAAATCATTTTAAGTTTATTTGTTTATTTTGAATAATCTTCAGGACCTTTAGGCTTTTAAATACATAAAGAATAACTCAAAAGTGTAACAACTTATCTTTAGATTGCAGTTTTTATGTGAACTTTTATGGGTCGATAATTACTTGCTTTTTTCTTGCATATTAAATTAGCTTCTTAACATAAAAATATCATGTCACTTGTTTTATTGCAGTTGAACAAAGATGATAAATAAATGTGTTGTTAAATGTTGCATTAACCAGTACACAAACTAGTGAAATAATAATAAAGACATCATAAAATGTGTGGTCCACCAATTCCAGTAAATGATTGAAACAAAACTCCACATTAGAGCATTGTATTGTAACGTGAACAAGAAGTGTTGTTTATGGTAAAGTCATACCTTCTGTATCAAGTTACAAAACATTGTTGATATTTATAATTTTTCAACTCAACATTAGTCATGTATCAAGCTTGTGTTTTGTTTTGTTTTCTTTTAACACATGTACTCAAGTGTGTTTCAGATTTTATTGGTTCATTGTTCTTTCAGGTGCTGAAGAATGCTGCTGGGATTTAGTAGGGTCTACAGACAAATTATTAGAAGTGCCAATACATGCTCTTGATAGTGTTTCTACAGGAATTCCAATAGTCTCACAAGCTAATACAACAGAACATGTAGAAGTAATACCAATGCAGGAAGAATTAGAGGTTAGATTGCAAGAAGGTACATTTCCTGTACCAAATGACTGGCCATATGATGTTAAAATGGATTCTGACTTAGTTGCTGCAGCATTGGGAACATCTTCAGAACCAGAGAATTCAGCTAAACAAGAAAATGATAACAAACCACCAAATTTCCAAGAGTTTCAACAACAACAGCAAGGTAACCAGATTAAGTTGGAGCTTGAGGTTACTTTGACGCCTGAAATCATTAACAAGGACAGTGTAGTTGCTAGTACAGTTATTAGTTCAAGTGTTACATCAAGTTCGACTACAGTGTCATCAATCACAACGACTGTGATTCCCCCAACTACCATTGTTTGTTTGCCTTCAGTTGTTAGTTCTGCCCCCATGTTGAACCCTCCCATAGTGAAGGATGTGTCTCATAGCCCCAATGTTTTGCCAAGACAAGGATTAGTGCAAAGTTCTAGTGCTCTGCCATACTTAGCTCTAAGCACAAGCCAGCCAATAAGGGCTGTCTCAACTCACAGCAAATCAAAGCCAAAGAATTCAACTAGCAGTTCAGGTAACAGAAATCGTAGCAACAACAAACCACCACCAGGTGCGGTTAACTTGGAACGCAGCTACCAAATATGTCAGGCTGTGATACAAAATAGCCCGAACAGAGATCAGCTGCGTTGCCAGTTAAAACCACCACCTTCATTTCTAGCAGCCACTGCAGTGGTGAATACTGTCAAACAAAAGGAAAGAAGCCAGTCACAGTATAACTCAGTAAGTTCATCAAAGAATTCGAACAAGACTTTTACACCTCCACTACCTGCGTCCGGTTGCTTTCCTATAATAGGAGGGAATAACGGAGTAAAGACTGTGGGACAGAAAGCGAGGACTGTGGCTTATCAACAACAAAGGCAACCTAGTCCGCCTGTTGTAGTAAGGCATGTGTTCACTTCTGGACAAGGGATTCCTGTAACCATGGCAGTTTTACCACAGGCTTCTGCCCTGAGTCCAGCAGAGGTAAGGGTAAGTTGCATGTTTTTTCTTTCTTTTTTACCATATTCACTTAGGCATAAAGTTTTTATTCTTTGTTGATATTGGCACACGTCTTTCTGCTTTAATAATAATATTAATAATACAGTATACTCTCGATAATCCGGGTTAATGGGGGAAGGGGGGGTGATCATAATTATATATATATATATATATATATATATATATATATATATATATATATATATATATATATATATATATATATATATATATATATATATAATATTGACTATTTCCGTGATATTCCCCTATGTTTGCAAGCGGCAGAAAAAGACCCCTAAAATGTCAACATGACACACGCCTAATAGGTACAATCAAATTTGAATAACATGCCATTTTATGCAAATCATACCATGTGCTTGATAATAAATAAATTTTTTCTCGAAAACAGTTGACTTTACGGAAAAATTACAACAGGGCTTTTTGTTGAAAATAAATCAAGTTATCCAAAACGAATTTTTTTATTGAACAATGTGGATCAGAAAAAAAGTTTCATGAGGAACACATTTTAGGGGTGTCTTTTTCTACCCCTTGCAACCATTGGGGAACATCACGGAAATAGTTGAGTCCTCTCTCTGTTGCAGAGAAAGTCCGCTTGTGTTCATTTTTGTAACTTTCGTCGTTTTTGGAAAAAAAATTGAAAACGGCTCTTTTGACGCCCTCTTCAAGGGGCTGTATCTGATCAAGGGATGCTCAAATTGAATTTTTTCATATGAAAGACCCCCCGTATTTTTCGACAAGGAATCACCCCTTGATTTTTTTTTGCACTTATTTATTTGCACCCTGTATATTGGGCGGCACATTGAAAACGAAACTGACCGATTTGCGTCCAGAGAATTTGTTTTTCTAAGAAACGCTGAAACACATCAATCTTAATATTGAGGGAGACATGTTTGGCATAAAACTCCACTTTGTCACATCAACCCCTTAAGGGTGGTGATAACAACCCTTATATTTTAAATAGGAAATATGGGTCGAGTGTTACATCATTTGAAAGCTCTTTCTTTTCTGAATTCAGCACACTAATTTTTTTGGAAGTTTTATCAACTAGTTTAAAAATTATTCACAGTTGAAGATGCAAAAACGCATTTCACTCATTCCGATAAGAAATGTGCTGATAGTCAATGTTTTGTTGGTTTGTAAACAAAAAATTGACTATCAGAACATTTCTTATCGGAATGAGAGAAATGTTACTATTTCAGTTTGTCGGTCGGTTTGATACTTGATAGTACTACCGAAAATTACGTTTACAATGGTGTATTCTGTAGAAGAAAGAGTTGAAATAATTACTCTTTTTTTTTCAAAAACGATGACCGTGCCAACCGTACGGCAAATTTCTTTAATGAACGACATCCGAACAGACATGTTAACAGAAAATACATTTTGGAGTTAATTGCAAAGTTTCGACAAAGTGGTTCAGTAGCCAACAAAAAACTGGATCCTGAACGTGAATATCCGGTTAGAAATGAGACTACTGAGATTGAATTTTTAGGACAAATTGCTGCAGACCCAACTTTGAGCACGAAAAAATTGGCCACTGTTTCAAACGTCAAAAGAAGAACTATTCAGCGAATATTGAAGCATCATAAATTTCACCCGTATATAATTTATCTTGTACAACAACTGAATGAAGATGATTTTGATCTGCGGCTGGAGTTTTGAGAAGTTATGACTGCACGAATAGCTGATAACGGGAACTTTCTGTTCAATATCTGTTTTTCAGACGAGTGTACGTTCTTATTAAAGTCTACAGTCAATCATCATAATTGTCGTTATTGGGCAGATAATAATCCAAGAAATTTTCACGATGTCCACACTCAAACTCCACAGAAATTGAATGCCTGGACTGGCATTTTTGGAGACCGTTTAATCGGACTAATTTTTTTTTATGGCAATTTGAGTGGCGAAACGTATTTGTAGTTACTAGAAGATATCATTTACCCTCTACTAATTGACATTATTGAAAATGATGATCGCTATCAAGAAAATCAATTAGTGTTTCAAGAAGATGGAGCTTCTCTGCATTTTTCACAACGTGTTAGGGTAGTTTTTGAACAGAGAGTTTCCAGGACAATGGATTGGGCGTAGAGGTGCTATTGAGTGGCCCCCTAGATCTCCGGATTTAACTCCTTTAGACTTCTTTCTATGGGGCCATTTAAAGACTAGAATTTACGCAACAGAACCGGAGTCTCTGGAAGAATTACGACGACGTATTGTTGAAGAATGCCGTCTAATAACTCCACAAATGCTCCAGAATGTCAGAGCTCGTTTTGAACAAAATTTGTACTTTTGTATGGAAGCTGGTGGTCAACAATTTGAACACTTACTTAACTGCATAAACATTTTTGAACGTTTGGTTTTGTTTTTTAGTTTTTTTTTTAACGAAAAATTGACTGATTAGTGCATTTCTTATCACAATGAATGAAATACGTTCTTGCAACTCCAACTGTGAATAATTTTTAAACGAGTTGATAAAACTTCCAAAAAAATTTGTGTGCTGAATTCAGAAAAGAAAGAGCTTTCAATTGATGTAACACTCGACCCATGTTCCCTATTTAAAATATAAGGGTGTTATCACCACCCTTAAGGGGTTGATGTGACAAAGTTGAGTTTTATCTCAAAACATGTCCCCCCTCAATACTAAAATCTAGTGTTTCCACGTTTCTTAAAAAAAATTATCTGGACGCAAATCGGTCTGTTTCGTTTTCAATGCGCCACCCTGTATATATATATATATATATATATATATATATATATATATATATATATATATATATATATATATATATATATATATATATATATATATATATATACATATATATATATACATATACATACATACATATACAGAATGTTAAACAGCTGTGTCTTCCTCAGGAAATGTTTATCTTGTTCTTTTCTGCAGTGCCGCCCATGCAGTCTCAACTGAGATCAAGTGTGAAAAGATAAGGGCAATTCAAATTCACGACCTTAACATAAACATTCCCGGATATGGATCCTTCGCAACATTCCTATTGTAGTGGCACATTCGAAGATGAATAAGAATTCATCACAACAGAATAAACAATCTGTGACAGTTAATTCTGCTTCTATATACATACTACTGCATTACAGGTTCTAATGTCACAGTTTTATTTTCCTTATGATTTTTGCAACATATTACCTAATTATAATAGGCAAACGTGTACTTAGGTGGTCGTTGGTTTTTATTAGCGATATTTATTATATTTGTGTGAGAGGAAACGAAAAAAATTGAAATTTCGATCTATTCCTGATTTGAAACTTTGATCAATTTCTCAGCATGGAAAATCCGAAAACTGGATAATCCGCACACGAATAATCGAGAGTATATACTTTAGTTTGTTTACCATCAATTTTACGTGGTTTATCACAGCATATCTTCATTTATGGGTTTACAATTAATCAAATAGAAAAACATAGTAATAATTTTTTTCGCATTTTCTTTTTTATATATTTTTTTAAATAAGTATAAATAAAAACAAAACTGCAAACCTAAAACTGGTATATAAGTACACAAACACTGGTAAAGTTGCATAGATAAAAATGAGACGAAAATCAATACAAACAAAGTTAAATCAACTTCCCAAACAATCCATTTGTAAATTTAAGAAATCTTCCTTTAGAAAAAAAATTTCAGTTTCATCTTTTTTGCAAATATTGGTGTTGGCAGCGTCTTAAGATAAGGTGGTATTTTATTGCATAATTTAGAACCTCAGTAATTTAAACTGTCCTGAGTGATGTTTAATTTGTAGTAAGAATTTTGTAAAGATTTGTTATTCCTCATATTGTATTGTACATGTGGTTGTCTTATTTTTTTTCTATATTTAGCCACATCAGTATGTACATATTTGAAAGAGGTCAGTATATATTGACTTGTTAATGTTGAAATATCTTCTGCCCTAAAAACACTTCTACAACATCACAGCCTGTTTCTGCAGGATGAAGATCCGATCAGCTTGTGGACCTGTTCCCCACAAAAGTATACCATAATAACCTAAGACACTATGAATATTTGCAAAATATGCAAGCCCTGTAACCTGTTTTGAGCTGGTGGATTTTAATCTTTTGTTGGATTATAGAGCTCTGCTTATATATGTTTTTTGCAATATAACCCAAGTGAGTTTTCAATCTTAAATTCTCATCAGTGAACACACCCAAAAACTTGACCAACACAACCTTGGCAGTTTCACACTAAAACTGACAACCTGAGTTTTATCACCGTCTATCACCAGCTTATTCATGGAGAACCGCATTTTATCTGCACCAATTAGTTGTTTTGTTTTAAGCTTAATCTTAGTAATATCGTTTGCTTGGACAATAAATGATGTATTGTCAACATACTGACCAACTGCATATGCTTTCACATAGTTAGGCAAATCGTTCACATGTACTCTGAATAGCAGTGATCCCAGAAGAGAGTCCTGTGGCATTTCTGCATTTGTAATTACCTCTGAAGAAAAGTCACCTTTCCAAAATACAGGCTGTCTCCTATTACTTACATAGGCCCTGATCTGAACTGCTGGCACTCCTCACAGGCCATATGTTTTCAATTTATTTAAAAGTTTTTCATGCAGTACCATATCAATGGTCTTTGAAAAGTCACAGTATCATTCAGGTCAATTTCTGCTGATCCACTGAATTAGTTTATTTTTTCCATTATTTCAACAAGCAAACTTGAGGTGGAAACAGATTGTCTATAACCATGCTGGCCTGTGGCAAATAAGTTGTTTGATTCAAAATAAAATGTAAATCGTTTGAACAAAACTAGTTGAACTATTTTAAAGATGGTTGAATTGATAGTAGTCTATAATTGTCTTCATCATTTACGTCTTTACGCTGGAACCACTTTCAAGTGTTCTAGTTCATATGGAAAGATCCCTTCTATAAAACATTTATTAATTATTGATGTCAGTGGTGAAACTATTTCATCTACTACTCGCCTTCTTTGATGAGAAGACCATCCAAAAACATCCTGAGAATGTTTTGTCTTCATTTTGCTCACTACACTTTTCAGCTCTATCTCATTAACTGGCCACAAAAAGAATGCCCCTCTGGGCTTTGTAAGCATTCTGGATTTGGAAGTATCTCCTTTCTTTGATACACTACAAAACAATCCGAAGGTACAGTGCTTTGTTTCCCTATCTAATAAAGATTTGAGAGAATTAACAAAGGGTGTTAATATATGTTTTTGCAAGTTTTAGTAAACGTATTTACAGATATATTAAAACTATTTCTAATTCAAAGAAATCACTTCAGATGAAACAATAGAAAGAAACACTGTGACTAGCTCCTGGCACTGGTATCCAAGTAAATATTGCTTAGATTATGACGCGATTATCATTATCTCAGCATGTATGTTTTGTTTCTTTAACGTCTGTCTATTTCCGCTCTAATGGCCAATCACCGACGCCAGGGAGCAGTTCCACCTCATTATCCTGGAAATTGTGCCGAACCTCTACCTTCCTATAAGGAGGGTAGGGATCTTTAACGTGTCCAACATCGCATGGACACGATACCGACGGCTTTAAGCCCCCTCCAAAGCGGGGACGTTCAGACATTCAACTTATTCAAATACAATGCTACAACCTCGGTTGATGTTAATTGTACAGTGTGTACTGAAAAACTGAAAGGAGAACCCTGGGATAGAACTCAGTACCCTTCCATTCAAAGCACATGTTCTTACCACTGAACCATCGAGGCTCTCATTATGTCAGTAACAATCTGTTTAAATCTTGGTCCAATCATGAGCAATTTGTGTACAGTCAGGATTAGACAAATCCCAGGTTTTTTTTCGATTAAAAGTACCTGAGAGTAATGTGGCCAAGCACTATGTACATTCTTAGTTGTTATTGTTAGCAATGCCTCAACAATACTACGAAGTTAGGCATTTTTATCTGGTTAGTTGATGATGACATCCACAAATACTATGTTGGGACCAAAATATTATATATTTTTTTATTAAACTTATTTATTATTCCCTTAATTATACAATATGCTTTACGTAGACTCTCACGCTTGAACATGTAAAACAGCATAGTTTTTGAACATAATTTGTCGTTATTTCTTAGCTACTGAATGCCCCAGTTGAAACATCCTTCTGAAATTGTACCCAAATCATGATTTGTTCAAGAATGTACTCACTGCAAACACTTCTTATTCATTTTGTCACTCCTAATCTTGAGTTTCAAATTAGAATCTGATCTATCATCAAAATCTTCCACACATTCAAAGTTTGATATGGAAATATACATTTCTAGGTAAACACAGTTAATTTAATTAGGATTATTCAGTGTTACAAAATCTGTTCCAAAATAATGTATATAAGTGGTCTTAAAACTTCCGGAGTATGTTTGAAAATGGCGCTTTTGGGTAATTTTCATATTAGACAACCCCGGAGATACACTGAGAGCGCGGTTGAAAAGGGTGCTTGGCGCAAATTTTCATACTAGACTATTCCCCGGAGGTACACACCTCTCCAGCTCAACTGCCAAGGCATCAGTCGCATTGCGAACGAGACCCGTGCCGCCAGCCTTGTGGAAAGCATATTTCAAAGAGCAGCAGCAGCAAATTAAAAGGCTTCCCGTGAAAACAGCCTGGAGATTTTCTAAGATTTAAAGAAGGTTTGTGAGAATGATTATTTGACTGAATAGACACCGTCCCCGAGCGGTTAAAGCGATTTAAAAAGGACTAGGAAAATTTGAAAGACGAGCATGTTTTTGGTTTTCTTTGATTTTCAAGGCATTATTCTTCATGAATTCGCCCCCCTGGCTAATTGCTAATGGAAGTTTATACGTTGAGGTTCTGAAATGTCTTCAAGCCTGTGTGTTGCGCCAGAATGGCAATGCGCCCGCCCACAGATCATTGATTTTCACAGAGTTTTTGTCAGAAAAATCTTATCACAGTTACCAATCACCCACCCTATTCGCCTGATTTGGCACCAGGTGAATAATTTCTATTTTCAAAGTGCTCTGTGGCATTTGGGGGACGTGGCGGGCACCATTGTCAAAAATCGTTTACGTTTCAAATATTTTTTGAGTTTTGGAAATGAATAATAGTTTAACGGTGCTAAATCCAGAGAAGAGGGTGGGTGGTCAACCACTTTTATCATTTGTTTGCAGTGCAATCAATGACTTGTGAGCAAGGGCGTTGTCTTGCAAAAAGAACAACCTTTGTCAAGTTTGTGGTGGCACTTTTCCACAATTTTCAAGCCTTATTCAGTTAGTAATTCACTGCAATATGCTATCCTGTTCCAGAAAATCTAGCTCCTTCTCATTTTGAAGGACCGGTGTTATAAATGTCAAATGGAAGGTGTTTTTTTTTTACTCGAATCTCCATGAAGAAGTTTAAATACATACGTAGAAAATCGTTGCATTTACTTTACTGGTTGCATACTTATGAATTTTCCAATCAATTAAATTGGGCCACATTTTTTTGAAGGCCACCTAATTATGAATTTTCCAATCAATTAAATTGGGCCACATTTTTTTGAAGGCCACCTAAATGGGGAGATGTACCATGATTTTTTTAAGGCACAATTTACCTCAACTTCTGTAGAAAATCAACAAGAAGGGGTGTGGTTTCAGCAAGACGGAGCGCCGCCACACTTTACGCGTCAAATCAGGGACACTCTAAATAACATATTTGAAGATAGATGGATTGTTCGGATTTTTTCTTTAGGGGATTTATAAAAGAGAAAGTTATGGCTTTAACACCAACCATGCCAGAAAATATGAGAGACTGGATTAGACAAGCATGTACGTTAGTAACCCCCGAAATTTTTAATAATGTATGTTGGCCAAAAAAGCATTTTTTAATGTTTGCAAAATTGAGGGCATTTCGAACACCTTTTAGAACACAACCATCGTTAAACTTAAGGTATTTCATGCTATTTCTTACTCTAATTACCAGAATATTTTAAAGACTGTGAAGACCTTAAAACTTTTAAATTTAAATGTAGACAATATACAGTGTGTCCAGAGGGCCACTATGGGGATCTCCAAAACGGTATCGGATACAGACTTTGTTAAATGGGAGAAAATTTGCGCACTCAAAAGACCAACAATTTGGCGGATATTTTGAAAAATTCGGATTTTTCGATTTTACATTTTTCTGATATCATATTTTGGAAGCCCTTTTAATTCAAAATTTAGTGATGTGTCACACTTTGTGGTTTAGTACCATTTAGTCTTTTTTTGGACCTTAATCAAGAAAATTTCTGTTACGGACCTGTACATAGCTTTGAAACTTAGGTACCATACAACTAGCTATATCAATTAGGACTTTATGTCATTTAGGCGTTTAATCATAATCTAATGGACGAATTGAGGCAATAATTTAATGGAATAAACTTAAATTAAAAAGGCAAAAGCATGCTTTGGAAAATAAACAGATGTGATAATAGGCCATATTTGGATTGACACTAACATTAATTTTTGACACATTAGTGTCTTGTTTAATTAATTGTGTAATAACTAGTGTGTTTCTAGTAAATATGTTTTCTAACAAAGAAAAGTTTGACATGTTGGCATGTTTCATTTCATCCAACCGAAATTGTTCTCTTGTGAAGCATATGTATTTGCAAAAATATCCGGAAAGAAGACAGCCAAATAAGTGGACTTATAGCAAATTAGTGACAAACCTTAAAGCATATGGTTCTTTTAAAAAACCTGTAGTTTCTCTGCAAAAGTCCAGCAATGAGGAAGCAGTACATAATCTTTTGTTAGCAGTTACTGAGGATCATCAGTTTGGTAGATTGAACGAAATGTTTGTACATCAAAATCAACGGCACATTTTATTTTACAAAAACAAAAATTACATCCCAGGTACAGAATTTGTCAAGGACTTAGGCCAGGTGATTTAGAACGACGTCACTCATTCTGTGAGTGGTACACAAGAAAATGCCAGGACAATTTTAATTTTTATTGTCAAATAATATGGTCTGATGAAAGCATAGATATGAATAAAGTTATTTAAGAAATGTTCATTATTGGTCGAAATAAAACGCCGAGGCATCAACACTGTTTTGCTTTCAATATGTGGGCTGGTATCTTCGGTACAAGGATTGTAGGACCGTTTCTTTACCACCATAGCTTAACAATTCATCCACTGGATTATTATTAAACGCCTAAATGGCATAAAGTGTTAATTGATATAGCTAGTTGTTTAGTACTTAGTTTAAAAGCTATGTAAAGGTCCGTAATAGGAATTTTCTTGATTGAGGTCGAAAAAATATATACTAAAATGGTACTAAACCACAAAGTGTGACACGTCGCTGAATTTGGAATAAAAAGAGCTTTCAGACTATGATATCAGAAACCGAGGGCCGTATTTAAAAAAAAAGTTGATGATGGTCCCTCAAAGACAAAAAACATGTTTTTCCTTCTCCTCCGAACCTCCAAACCTTCAAGTCCAGAATTAACAAGCCGCCTCTTTCCTCCTTGTCAACACCCACGGTACGATAGTATTTAGGCTGTAAGCCCTCGTGGTGTGTTGTTGAAATTAAAAAAAAAACGTCTGATTCAAAAGTGAGCAATGCTGCGTTAAAGAAAATGAAGAGTTGCTGTGGAGAAGTGTCATTGGTATTGGTGTAGGTCCACTATTAAGGCCAGAAACAAATTTATATGTAAAATCGAAAAATCCAAATTTTTTGAAATATCGATGCCATCTCCTTGGTCAAATATGGACCTGGATAGTTTATATCACGATAGGAATGGCAATTAAGTTATAAATTCAACCGTGTATCCCAAATATATACTTTTCGATGTTTCGTTACCGAAAAATTCATCAATATTTTTTTGAATTGGGTCCTTTATATGGTCCTGTTTATATGGACTTTTAATTTAAGTTTTACTATGTCTACAACAAGAAGTAAATTTGATGTTTTATTGAATTACAATTCTTAATATAAACAATGACTAAATAATATACTTGCGGTTGACTCAGCAGCACATGAGGAAGCCAATTAAAAGTAATCCTAAATTTATTACAAGAAAGTCTTATTACATAAAAAATGTCTATTCTAGATGTTAGAAATGACACTCGTTATTGTACAAACACAATATTTTAATATTTGCAAATGAGGCTTGGTAAAACAGTTGAAGAGCTTAAGTTGTTTACTTGTCAAGTCCCCTGTGGGTCCGGGGACTAACTAAAAGAATAGGCACAAGGTAACTCCTGCCTGTCGTAAAAGGCGACTAATTGGAATCAAACACTGGCGGGGGTCTTGTCCATGTGGGCCTGGAGGGAGGCGGATATCTCTGGGGAGTGATGTACACCTGGATTTTGAGGCCTCCACTCTGGGCTTAGAACTGGACGGTTGCCCGCGCTTGGTTGTTACTCGGGAGCGGGGTTCCGGATGGGTGCCGCCTTGGGTTGAGTGCTGGCGGGTGTCGTGTGTCTAGACGACCGGGAGGGGGTTGACAACTCTGATGAGTGGTAAACACCCGGAGTTTGAGGCTCCCACTGTGTGCTACGAAAAGGACGGACAGCCTCTCTGGGGTGATACTCGGGAGTGGGACTCGATAAGATGTTGCCTTGAGTCTAACACTGTTAGGTGTCAGGTTTAGACAAGCCTGAGGGGAGCTGAGATCTCTAGGGGTGGATTACAACTAGAGATTAGATGCTGCTCGAGAGCGGGACTTCATGATACCGCCTCGAGGCAAACACTGAGGGATGTCGAGTCCAGACGAACTCGGAGAGAGATTATCTCTCTTTGAGCTTCGAAACGGGCAAGCGACTTCACTCAGATGGCAGTACACCTGCCAAACAAACTTTCAACCTCAAGAAAACATCGACTCCCTCAGGGAGCTGGAATTGATGGGTGAAATCTAAATAATTAGACGTGAGCCACAATAGACCTAAGGTCGCGGTGGAGGGACTGGAATATCCCACTCACAATAAAATCTAATCTAATCTAATCTTACTTGTCAAATAGAGTCGGATAATGTCAATTTTAGTCGTTAAAAGTTGGTTATAATGAATATTTCTAATGTAGAAAAGTTAGATATGTTATTTGCTTATGCAGGGGCACTCCATAACTTTTGAAAGTTATCATAATTTGTACCCAGAAACAAGAGTTCCCAGTGCGACAATATTTTTGCGGCTAATCAGAAACTTGCGAGAATATGAATCTTTTAATAAGCCACAAAAAGAAATGCAGCTGTTTTTAAGTGTATTAGGTAGGTACCTACCTATTACATTAATCTAATTAAGTCATAATGCTTTTTTTACAATCCATTATATAATTTTTTTGCGTGAGTCGGTAAATATGACTGTGCCTAGTGTTACTTCTGCTGATATTATTGATCGTATCTGTAGTTTGAAAGATAAACTTAGTTACGGCCCAGATGGAATCCCCTCCCATCTGTTAAAATCTTGTGCCTTCACCTTGGCAATTCCACTGAGGATTCTCTTTAACATGTCCTTATTGTCTGGTGAGTTTCCACATGTTTGGAAACATTCTTATTTGATGCCTGTTCATAAGCAGGGACCAAAGCACTTGGTTACTAATTACAGAGCTGTTTGTATTCAGTCAGAGATACCCAAACTTCTGGACTTTTTTGTCTCTAGACATATAACTTGGGAATGCAGACATGTTTTCGCCGAACAGCAGCATGGTTTTCTTAAGGGAAGATCTACAACGACCAACCTTCTTCTTTACCAGAATGTATTGGTCTCAGCTTTGGAGGATAGGTTACAGATTGATTCGGTGTATACAGATTTCTCCAAAGCGTTTGATAAGGTAAATCACGCCTTATTATTGTCAAAACTTGCATTGTTGGGTTTTAATGCCAATTTGTTGTCTTGGGTGCGCAGCTTCCTTATGGGTAGGTCCCAGAGTGTAAAGATCAGGAACTTCATTTCTGGTAGTATTACTGTTTCTTCAGGAGTTCCTCAGGGTTCACATTGTGGACCAGTCCTCTTTAATCTTTTTATCAATGATGTCATACATTCACTTAAGCATAGTCAGATTTTGATGTTTGCTGATGATATCAAAATTTTCAAGATTGTTCGTTCCAGACAGGACGCTTTACTTTTACAGGAAGACTTAAATCGTTTTGCTCGGTGGTGTGGTGACAATCTTCTGACTCTGAATGTTGATAAGTGTTTCTGCATTACATTCACTAGAGCTCAGTTTCCCATTGACTTTGTGTACTCCATGGGCTCTGGTGCTTTAC
Source organism: Tillus elongatus (assembly GCA_964006375.1). NCBI lineage: Eukaryota > Metazoa > Arthropoda > Insecta > Coleoptera > Cleridae > Tillus > Tillus elongatus. The sequence goes on from OZ023265.1 coordinate 59,698,057, forward strand.
AGAGGAAGGAAATGATTAAAGACTTGGGCATTGTATTGGATAGGGAATTATCTTTTAGGGATCACATGGAGTACATAGTATCTAAGGCATATAAAATGTTAGGATTTATTCATAGATCAACTCTGGATTTTTCATGCAATAGCTTTAGAAGGCTGTATTGTGCTCTGGTTCGCTCTTTGTTGGAATGCTCTTCTGTAGTCTGGAGCCCGAATTACAATATTTATATCAATCAGATTGAGGCCGTACAAAATAGATTCTTAAGAATTTGTGCTTACAGAATGGGCTTGCAGAGAAATGATCTTAACCTTTCTTATTTGCGGAATCGGCTGCACTTGCAGTCACTGAGAGGTAGAAGGATTGTCAGTGATGTTTGTTTTTTGCACAAATTATTAGTGAATAAAATTGATAGTCCTTCTTTGCTTGAGTTAGTCTCTCTAAGGATTCCGAACTGCACGAGAGCGAGGGAGGTTTTTGTGGTTCCCTTCCATCGAACCAATTATGGCTTTTTCAGTCCGATGTCGAGAGTGGCGAGAACTGCAAATGAGTATTCGGAGCTCTTGGACATGTTTAATGATTCTGACCGTGTAATTAGAGGAATTTTGAGAGGTGTTATTGATTGAATTGTCATACATATGGTGTACAGGTTATGTTTTGCTTTTTTTTTTTATGTTCTCATATTGTGATTATTTAAGACTAATGTAGTTTTAGATGTTCTTATTATTATTGTAAATGGTTAATCCGTTGAATAAATAAATAAAAATAAAAAATAAAAATAAAAATATTGATTTTAGCATATATTGGTTATAAAAATAATATTAATGGAGACGTTTCTCTATAAGAGAAATTGAAAGAGAAGTGTCAAAAACGTCTGCAAGAAGGATTTTGCATCGGAATAAATTTAGACTTTATCCCTGCCGAAAGGTTCAACAAATATGACTAACAGATTACCAACGAAGGAGAATATTCTGTCGGTAAATTTTGAGACGGAGACGGGAGGATCCTGATATTTGCAGAATTTTATGGACTGACACATGCAGATTTTGCAATAATGGATGGTTCAACAGGAATCTTCATTATCGTTGGACGCAGAGAAATCAACACATTCATCACAAAACAACATTTCAAGAAAGGTTAAGCATTATTGGAATACTGGATTTAAAAGTAGTGGCTCCTTTCTTTTTCAACGAACATTTGACAGCTACAATATTTATCCAAGTTTTCTAATAGAGAATTTATCCGATTTGTTAAGATGATTTGCCACTTGACGTGTTCAGGAATTTTGTTTATTTCCAACAAGAAGGGGCTCCAGCCCACCGTGACCGCTGTTGTGTTCGATTTCTTAATCAATTCAAGCCTACTTATTGGATTGGCAACAATGTACCTATAAACTGGCCTGCACGGTCACCGGATTTCACTTCCATGGACTTCTCCATATGGGGTTTTATTAAAGATAACGTTTATAAAACAACACATCTAGACTTGGACGATTTAATTTTGAAAATATGGGAGGCATGTAACAAAATTAATCCCAAAATGTTAGAGCATATTCAAAGAAGAGTAATAAGAAATGTGCAGATGTGTTTCAGAAGTAATGGGGGCCACTTTGACCATCTAGACTAATTAGCTTAATGTAAAAGGAAATGCTGGTTATGATTTTAACACTTCTAAGATTATTTTGAATTGGCTTCCTTATGTTCTGCTAAGTCAACTTATGTATGTATTATTTAGTTATTGTTCATACGAAATTGTAATTCGGCTAAACATCAAATTTACTTCTTTTTAATTGAAGACATAGTAAAACTTACATTTAAAGTCTTCCTACACCACGAAACTCATGAGACAGGACCATATAAAGGGCCTAATTTAAAAAAAATTAATGATGGATTTTTTGGTACCGAAACATGGGAATATTTGTGATACTTGGTTGAATTTATCATTTAATTGCCTTTCGCAACGTGATATAAAAAATCCAGGTCCGTATTTAAAAAAAAAAGGGTAATTGTCTAGTACCTTGACATATAAGCGATTTTGATGAAATTTTGCATAATCACGTAATTTTGTGTGTAGATGGCGAAAATGACAAAGAAAATTACGACACATGATCTTGGTATATGGCAGGGTTGCCTTCTTTTATGTTTTAATTAGGCAAATTGATTTCAGAGTAGGTCAAGAAGGTCAGTTGACAGGATTGTGTGTAAACAGTATTTTAGGGGGGTCTTTTATTTCGTTAAAACGGCAAAAAAACTCATGACTCACAGTTATGTTAATTACCCTTGCGAGACGCTCGTCTAATACGAATATGCCGAACGTACGTAACGCCAACTGCCATGTCGGTTAAATTTGACATTCTCATACCAAATGCACTTTCGTGTGGTTTGTCTGCATTTTTGAGAAAATATCAAACAGGTACGTTACAGTTGGGTGATGTACTGTGTTTAGAGTGATAATAAGCGATAAATATGTCAAAATTTGAAAAACATAATCATGAAAATGATAAAAATGTCCGTTGGAAAAATGACAATATCTCGGAAAATACATGTGTCGTAATTTTCTTTCGGCATTTTCGTCATCTACACACAAACCTATGTGGTTATGCAAAATTCCATCAAAATCGCTTATATGTCAAGGTACGACTAGACATTTACCAAAAAAAGGGAGTTGGCATCGATATTTCAAATGTCAAACGTCACTCTGAAAAAGTGATATGTGTAAGTTGTAGAGAATCAGAAATTAAAGAAATTATGTATTAAACTTTTTTTTATCAGATCGGTAGTTTTTGAAATATGATTGATTGAAAATTTGAGACATGTTTACATTTTCCCTAATATCTCGAAAACTGAAAACAATTTATCAAACACTAGAAACGTCATATTAAACAGCTAAAAAATTACAACTTATTCATAATTTAACCGACCTCGAAACTCTCACCGTTTCGGAAATAATAGTCACACATGGTATTTGAACCACACTGTATAAAGTTCGGAAACTTATTTAGATTTAAGTACTTTATTATAATTATTTGTAACATGGCTAGCCTTAGTGCTTTTAATAAAGATTTTCATTAAACAGTGGCAAATTTCCTTATAGACGTCAAACAAACATGCTTCTGATCAAGATTCAAACGTTTCGGAATCCATTTTGCTGAAATTTTTTTTCGCATTCCAAAGTATTCTTGACTAGTCACAGAAATGGGTCTTTCTTTGACATTTGATTGTCCTCTTAAATTCTACCTTATCAGCAAAATTTTCTTTGCTCGATAACTCTTTCAAAAATAAATACTTTAACCAAATACTATATAATGACAATACGGGACACTCATATCGTTTAGCATTGGTGATATTTGTGCCAAGTACACTAGCACCACCTCGCGTGAAGTACTGACAACTGAGCGGGTAATTTGAATTGTATATTTACCTGCATATTCTTTTTTAATTTAGACAATTGGTTTATTATAGATGAATATAAAAACTTGTACATGACAAAACGGTGAAAAATTTCTGATTATATAGTTATAAATAGAATTTGTATCAACAATAAGCTTGAAACCAAATGAATTCAGCATGAATAATTCTGCAAATTTCTCTTACCTATAATCTTATTTCATCATAATTTAAAGTACTACCTTGAAACCGTCGTTAAAGTACTATTTCAAGGGTATGTATAGGAATATACTGAAAGCTGTTTCTGAGGATATTAAGTTACAATCTGTACTTACCTATAAATAATTGTTCTAGGTATAAATGGTAGCACAGTACTCAATTTGCTATATCCCTACATGAAAACTGTCTTATTAATCCAATATTTTAAAATATGTAACTGATATACTCAGTACATAAATTAAGAAATTGTGCAGATGAAAGGTGATACTAACTCTTACTTCCGTGAATAAATCTGTTATAGTGCTGAATCTGCTATTTCTACTTGTCTCTTTAAAAACTTGTCTTGGGACGATAATTAAAAGCCTTTACCAAGTAAAATAATTTTAAATGTGAAAAAATGTGACAATTTTTGCCATACTGAAATAAAAAAGGACACAGAAGAATATAGAAAAACAGTTTTCTTATATCATTTATTATTAATGCAAAACTTTTTTTGCCTTCATATTTCTTTTTGATGCACTGGAAGACAAGTTATGATTAAAGCCTTTCAACCATCCGTTTACGAAGTTTATCTATAAATAGGTACATGATGGTAAATATTACACAATAAATTATCTTCTGCGAACTGTACATATTGGCATAAAAGTTATTCTGAATTTGTCTTCTGCTTCAAATCATATTCACGTTTCGCCATCATTTGGAAACCTATAAAATATCTTTGATAGATTTAGCACGTTATAATTCGAACAATTATAGATTGCACACACCCAACCACTAACATTCATTGTAAAAAACACAGCTCAAACTTAATCATACACATTTAAACACCAGCAATTGCTAGTGTTAAACGTTCTTGAACGACGTAACATCAGTACTATCCGCTAGGGGCGCTGATATTTTTGTAACACGAAATCATCCGGAGTGTCCTGTATTGTCATTATATAGTATTTGCTTTAACTTACACTTTTGTCACTATTCAACTTTTGGATGTCAAAATTTGACAGCTTATTTATAACCCATCATTGCTGGTTTTTTTTTTTTTTTTTTTTTTCCCTCAGGGCTCGTCCGCGGCCTTGCCGCCCCGATAGCACTGCAACCCTTGGTTGATTGATCATTGCTGTTACCACAGCAACTACATTTGATTTTGCTTACTGAAAAGTTTCTAGGGTAAATAGAGAATAATATGCCCTCGTATATGTGCACCTTGGCAAAACGTGATTACATCACACTTTGACATGTTTAATGTTAAGTTATGTGACTTCTTCGCGGTGCAGGTTGCTAGATGTCAGCCTGCTAAGCGAGAGGTCCCGGCTTTGAATCCTGGGCGGGCAAACAAGAAGTTGACCTTGTCTGGACAACTGGTAAAGTTAAAAAATACTTGGAAATCAATGTGTCAGTGACCTGAGATGCTACAGCCATGAATAATAATTTTTAAAAAATGACTTATTTAAATTGCACCATTCAACAAACTCATCTAAGTTGTTTGTGTTGCAGGTAAACCTTGTTGTAGGCGGTTACCTGTAGATGAAATGTTCTCATGTATTGTTCTTATCTTATTTTCAGCCTTATAATGTTTTTATATGATTTTTTTCTTGCTAAAGCAGTTATACTTAAGCTTATGTGTGTTTCACGTATATATTTTTTTATCATTTTCTGTAAAGTTACTTCTTGTAGGTGGTAGAGGGCACTAGTCAGATGGGCGCTCCAGTTGGCCAATATATTCTTGTCCAGCGTGCACCTGGCATCACCGCTGCTACCACACCCGACCAGCCCCACCCTCAACACCACCATCACCAGACCGCTACCGTCGTACCGCGTTCCTCCAGCGCTCCTCCTCCTTCCCAGCAACAACAGCTGTGCAATTCTTCAGCCGTCTCTGCCCAAATGGTGGTTGGGGGCAGCAGCAGGGTGGGTAGACCTCCCAGCGTGGATATGGAACATCCTGCAGCAGCAGCCGTCCTCCAGCAACAACAACAGGTTCAACAAGTCGCTGGCGGTCAGCAGGCTCCCCCATCCAATGATTTCATAGTGCAATGTCCGAATCCTGGTACGCAGGCTGTCACGAGAAGGCAGAGGATGTCCGCTCCTCCGGGTGTTGTGTATGGAGATGTGAGTGTGGATAATTACACAATCATAGGTGAGAATTTTTACTGTTTTTATTAAAGTAATAAATAAACAGTCTTGCCAAGCAACATAAACGGGAGTTAATATATTTTTGAAATATTCTGGAGTAATCACATTTTAGTGAATTTTTATTTTTAAAAAATTCACTAATAGGGAGGTATCGATGGTGAGACTTTGCAAAAAATTTTCAAATGAGCGCGTATTTGGGCCGCTAGAACCCATATCCGAGGTCAGTTTCGCTTTTTATATGTTTTCCGGGAAAATTTTGAGTTTTCTTTAAAAAAAAAATTTCTCCGAAAATTACAAAGCCATTTCGATGAAATTTGGTGTACATGTTGCTTTGGGAAAGACCTAAATATGTACCAAAATTCAGCTTTCTAGGTTTACAAAAAAATTGAGCTATTCAAATTTGAAACATTTATTTTTAATATCACCGCGTTTCATTGACAATGGCAAACTTGGCTTATATGAGATCTAGTATGTCTGAGCGTTGCCTGGCAACGGAACATTTAATATTATTGCGCTGGTCTGTTACACACTGTAACTGACATTTATCGTATGGTATTAGATTGTTTTATCTGTTTCAGTTGACACATTATTTGTGTTATTTGGTAATTTTTATATACAAGTGCAAATTATTCCTTTATGATTTTATTAATGTTAGTGGGTGGACTAAACAGTGTTTGTTGTGTTTTATCAACACATATAAAAGATCGAAGTTTTACAAAAAGGGCTGATATGCAACAGATTAATTATTTTCTCTCTGATGCTTTGGCGGTAGTTTTAGTTAAGTTTATGGTTTAACGGTCCATAATTTTTAGCTAATTTTCGTACAAAAAATTCGTCAATGAGGAGACCGTGACTTTAGAATTTTAAAAAGATTTCTTCAAATGAGCGCAAACTAGGCCCCCTGGAATCCATTTATGTTCAGTTTTGATCTGTTTACATATATACAGGGTGACACATTTCTACGGTTAACCTCAATATAATTTTTATTATACAAGAGACAAGAAAAATTTGTATAAGTTAATTATAGGGTATCTTGAGCTGCATCTTATAAAATTATTTTGACAATCACAGGCTGGCCCATTAGTCGTTGGTGATCCCTACTTTTTTTTTTTCGAACAGCCTTATTTTATTGCATTTTTTATAGAAATATGTTTGTAAGAAAAAAAATCTAGACGCAGTAAGTGCGTTTTGGTAGCAAATTTTCATTAAATGCTTCAAATTTCAATAACTCAATTTGCTATTAACCTGGCTAGGAAACCAACATTTAAAGTTTATTGTCGGAAAATTGTTGTACATTTTCACACAATAAGTTATTTTGATAAAAATATGGCACATTGTTTCTACTATATAGGTTATACCGGTAACCAATTTGATGACTGCTTGCATTAAAAAGACATATTTGATGTTCAAAGCATTTTAATAAAAATTCACTGCCATAACGCACTTGCTGCGTCCAGGCTTTTATTTTATGTATATATGTGAAAGCTTTACATTCTGTTAAATCTGTCACTCTCTGCCATCCTAAAGCCTGAAGTATCTATGTTTATCTACTGCAATCCTATATTATGCCCATAGCTTTGTTCTGTAGCACTTGCAACCAACCAAATCTGTTTTCCTCTATAAATAAATTATAGTGTCGCCAAACACAAAATGCAGCACAATAACTGAATTGAAAACTATATTTTTAGCAGCATAGCTCTGTTCTGTAGCACTTGCAGCCTTTTCAAGTCTGCTTTCCCTAATAAATTATGCTACCCTGAAACATACTCAAGAAATCACTACATCTAGCCAAAACTCACTTTTTTTTTAATTTTCTTACAAATATAATTCATATGCTGACCAAAAGTCAGCTACCTATCAACAATTGTCCCTGAATATTTATGCTGTTGTACTATCTAAACGTTATCTGTTAAAATACTTATTTTAAACCCTTCTTGCAACCAATAATTTTTTTATATTTTCCAGTTAACATGGCTTATGTTTTCGCAATAATTAATTTCATTTGATTCAATTCCAACCCATTATACAATTTTCTCAAATCGGCATTAATTTTCAGTTCTATTTCACTTCCGTCTGCCTGTGGGCATGTATGCAATACAATCATCAATACAATAATCAGGAACACTGCCAATATCATGTACACACAATATAAATAAATGTGGACCCAGTATGCTTTCTTGCAAAATTGAGGTTGGAGACTTCAAATCTAATACCTATCACATAACTTCGGGAGTGCCGCAGGGTTCCACTACTGTTTAATATATTTATCGACCCGGTTAAACATGTTTTACATATTCCATTTTTAATGTATGCAGATGATTTTTGCAAATATTTCGAGTGTTGATGACTGTTTGCAGCTCAAGAACTGTCTTCAGATCCTTGATGAATGGTGTTGTCGGAGTGGTCTTTCTATGAATGTTTCGAAGTGTTGTGTGATGTCCTTTACTCGAAATAAGCACTCAATTACTTTCAAATACAATATAAGGGGGCTTTTGCTTGATCGCCCCAGGACAGTTAGGGACCTTGGAATTGTTTTGGTGGTACTCTATCTTTTAAACCACACTATGAGCAGACTGTCAGTTCTGCTTACAAAACTCTTGGGTTTCTGATAAGAAACAGCAAACATTTCTCACAGACTGACACCCTCCTCCTGCTCTTTGGTTAGGTCCCGACTTGAATATGGCTCAGTTGTGTGGGCTCCTACTTATGAGATACATGTGGCAAGTCTGGAATCAGTGCAAAGAAAATTCCTAAAATTTCTTAGCTTTCGTGAGGATGGTAGATATCCGTCTATTGGTTTTCCTCAGGAAAGTTTACTTCTTTGCTTTAGTCTGCGGAGTCTGTCGATGTGCAGGCAGTGCAGTTTCATTATATTTTTATATAAACTGGTTAATTCTGTGTTCGACTGCCCTAGTTTGCTTCAGCAACTTAATTTCAATGTGCCTCGTATTGCAGCACGTTTTCCAGGCACATTTTATCTCTCGACTGCTCGTACACGATTGCTGCGATCGTCTCCAACCTACCAGATGTGCAATGATTACTCTGTACTGCAAGACCGCCTAGATATCTTCTCATGTAACATATCAGAGATAAAAATGTTTTTCAAAGCGATCTAATTTATGACTCTTTTTTTGTATTGTTAGCTTGATTATTGTTAGTTTATGTTTTGTGTATTGGCCCATCCTTAATTCGGATTTTAAGCTGCAGGATGGTGTAAAATAAATCTTCTTTTTCGTCTAATATCCTGCCCCAATCCTCACTCACTGCGGAATTTACTGGAATATTCAAGAAAGGTGACAGATAAGATCTTTCTAATTATCTCAAATAAGTCTGACACCTTTAGTAGCTAAAATCATGGAATCCATCATTCATAAAAGTATGCAGACATTTCTTTTTGAAAATCAGATCATCCTGCAGAACCAATATGGTTTTACACCCAGCCGTTCGACACTCACAAACTTACTGGCCTGTATTGACCATTTGACAAGATTTGTGGATAGCAGGAGACCTGTCGATGTTGTTTACCTGGATTTCTCCAAAGCATTTGACCTGGTACCTTTGAGGCGCCTTTGTGTAAAGCTGTCATCTTGCGGAATTGGTGGAGATCTGCTTTTGTGGATTATAGCTTTCCTGAGCAACCGAACTTTTCGTGTACGCGTGAATGTTCCATACTCCGCTCCTCGACCTGTGATGAGTGGTGTTCCCCAAGGCTCAGTCCTCGGCCTCCTGCTATTTCTGCTATACACCAGCGATCTACCACTCATTATCAGATCTGAATGCGCTTCTTTTGCCGACGACAACAAGTTATACAACGACCCACTCGTTTATCACAGTGATATCCAGGAAGACTTGAGCTGGAGGATTGGTGCAAGTCATGTTTGCTTCCCCTCAACCCCTCCAAGTGTTCAGTCTTGCACATTGGCAGAAACATCCCCAAAATTTCATACTACATTAATGAAACACAGTTTGCAATGGTTAAACAAAAATCCAATCTGGGAGTCATCCTGACTGAAGACTTGACATGGTCTGCGCATGTGTCCAGTATCTGTTTCAAAGCAAATCGTATTCTGTACATGATCAGTAAGTCTTTTCACTATATTAATCCCCAGTGTGCTAAATTTGTATACACTACATACATTAGACCTCTAATGGAATATTGCGGGCCAGCCTGGTACCCAGACCTATCAAGAGACAGTGACTGACTGGAAAGAGTGCAGCGAGCAGCAAGCCGACTACCTTATGGCATTCTCAGGCCTAGCTACGAGGTTAGGTTACAAATCTGGGGCATGACATCATTTGCTGAGAGACATGAACGAGGTGACTTGATTTTCATGTATCGTATCTAACATGGTCTTACAGGAATATTGATGGACCCTGTCTACTCGGAATTCAGATAGTCGTCGCCATGGGCATAATACAAACTTTCCAATGTGTTAATAACAGCGTAGTATTGGTATTAAATTAATTGCATTTATACGCTGATTCAGATACAAGATTAAGAAAAAACACTTTATTAACAACGTGGATGAGCTTCCTTTGATTTACAATGAACTGACACTGATAAATTAGATAAACACTACTTTACTATTTGAATTATTACTAGTTACTATATTAATGTCACTAAAGCTAACACATTTTGTGAACTACCGCATATAAAATACTGTTGCGAAGTCTTCTTAGTTTCTGCACATTCTACGCTTGATGCCACAGCCCTTTGTGGGGCTGGCGATAGCAAACGTTACAGTTCTTAAGAATCCCCTGAAACAGGAAATGGACACTGTATTCTGAAACATCTTGAAATGTCTTGACACAACGTCTCCCTTATTTTCATATCTTTTAATTTCTTTTGTATCCAAGGTTTTGACCTGCCTACTAGTATTTATATCTCAGGCATGAATGGATATATTGTTTTCAATAATTTTCTATAGTAATCCCATATTTTAATATCATAATTTGACTCCAAGTAAACCATGATATAATATACATTATAATAAAATATAATGAACAACTTAATGAAATTTAAAACTATGTTTGCTGTAAAAGAATTTGTTTTTGTATGGTTATTTTCTATTTAAAATTCTCGATTTAAATGTTTAACAGTGTAACATTCTTTCAGGTGATAATGTGATGGTGGAGCACCCGGCAGCTGCTATGCAGCCGCTGCAGCAGCCACAGCCTGCCGTCCAGCCCCAAATTGTCACTGTGACCGGCAAAGCTCGCCCTACCACTGCACCAGACAGCTGTTCGTGTAGTTTGAAGGCCATGGTGGTGTGCAAGAAATGTGGTGCTTTCTGTCATGATGACTGCATTGGACCTAACAAGCTGTGTCGTACCTGCTTCATACGGTAGGTCTGCTACTTTGCTCTGTCACATAACTCTGCTCCCATTTCAAACTCTCTGTCTCTATCTCTCTTATTACACTAATACTACTACTACCGGTACTATAAATGGTACAGTCACTTTAGATGAGTAAGGTTTTTTTTTTTAAGAAATATAACATTTTAAGTTGGATAACATAATAAGAAAAGTAATACACTTGGTTGAACAGATACTTGTCAGACTTGAGACAATTTGTTACATTTGAACCATTGACTAAAAGATTTGTTTTATATACTTTTTTTGTCTCATTTGTTTTGCACATGATTCTTTATCATCACATTGTCAAGTTAAATAACTTATTAATTGTTGTCCTTACTTGGTACTAAATACAGAGATAGAGGCTTCTTCTCTGGTTTCAAAATTGCTTGTTTTCTCCTCTGTAATCGGTTTTGCACCTTTTATGTCGTATCTGATGATGTTTAAAAGGGTGAAACTATAGAGAAGACAAAAGCAGTTGTGAGGCTAGAGAAGAAGTCTCTATATATGTATTTACTATGGAACGGTTTACCAAGTAAGGGCAACAGTGTCCTGTATGACGATGCTGTAAAAGGTTAAACCAGTTACAGAGAAGAAAACAAGCAATTGTGAAGCCAGTGAAGTAGTCTATATAGTCTAAGATCCGGCTGCTAAATTAGTACATTAATAATGTAGATTATCAAGATTTAATTTTTAAGTATTTTTACAACTAGGAGAAGTCACTTTTCATCAGGTGCCAATTAAAAATTACCCGCCAGTATTATTAATTAAAATATAATTAATTTACTTTTAGAGAAACATTTCGTTAACATCTTACGGAAATAAAACCTACACAACTTCACAACAGTGTATTTAAAATATCTGAAACGGCATAGTTGCTGTTGATTGCTTAACCGCTACCTCTACGCAGCCAGGTGTAAACAGGTATAATTTTATTAAAACTTTTCGTTCTTAACGTACACTCATTTCATTTATACCACATTAAAGCTCATTTTTTTCTGTAGTTAATGATATAAAGGTGCCTATATAAAAAAAACGCAAATCAAAGTTTCCTACCCTAAAAGATGCTAGGTATGAAAAATAAAGTGACAGAGAGTGATCGCGCGACGCTACTTGTTAGACAAGGATGCTCAATGCCAGCTGAACGTATTTTTTGAGCTATTGCGCATGCTCCGATAAGCATCTGAGTCCAGTCATTTTTATTACTACTTAGATCGTTGGTTGAGAACCCTATTTATCGGAGCATGCGCAATAGCTCAAAAAATACGTTCAGCTGGCATTGAGCATCCTTGTCTAACAAGTAGCGTCGCGCGATCACTCTGTCACTTTATTTTTCATACCTAGTATCTTTTAGGGTAGGAAACTTTGATTTGCGTTTTTTTTTATATAGGCACCTTTATATCATTAACTACAGAAAAAAAATGAGCTTTAATGTGGTATAAATGAAATGAGTGTACGTTAAGAACGAAAAGTTTTAATAAAATTATACCTGTTTACACCTGGCTGCGTAGAGGTAGCGGTTAAGCAATCAGCAGCAACTATGCCGTTTCAGATATTTTAAATACACTGTTGTGAAGTTGTGTAGGTTTTATTTCCTTAAGATGTTAACGAAATGTTTCTCTAAAGGTAAATTAATTATATTTTAATTATTAATACTGGCGGGTAATTTTTAATTGGCACCTGATGAAAAGTGACTTCTCCTAGTTGTAAAAATACTTAAAAATTAAATCTTGATAATCTACATTATTAATGTACTAATTTAGCAGCCGGATCCCGTACTAATATCCGTATTTAAATTAAATAACATGTGAGTTTTCAAACTTAGCACATTATTATTAGTGGTCCTAATATAGAACCATGTAGGACTTCCGTTATATTTGTTGTTAACCAGTACATAAATACATTTATGTCCTTTCTATTAAAGTGAATTTAACATAATACATAGATGATTTCTTTATTGGCTTTTATGTAAGAGCCATGTACCTGCAAATTGTCTTAATTTGCCTCCTGTAGCTAATATATTTGAGAGTAAGATGCACGAGCAAAAGGTATAGATCTTCTTTTTATGCTTAGATGTAAAAATCATGTCGAACTTAATTTTTCACATAGAAACAACAATTACATGAGCTTTGCTATTTTCTGTAGAATATTCTACATATATTTCCATAACCTTAAAATGTTAGATAGTCTATGAAGCCTATGAGACTAAAACTAAAAAATATATATTTGTGTATACTTTTACTTATTGTGGTGCCATTGCTTTAAAAATTCCTTTGCAGTTATTTTCTCAGCTTTTTTTAGTGGTGTAATTTTTTAGTCCTATTATCTAGAAGTTTAGAAAATTTGGACTGGCTCTTTATATGTATCGAATTCTCACTAAACTGAAAACTTTTATTGCTAAGTAAGAATATAATTTCTGCAATGCAATTATTTTTCAATTTGTTTGACAAAGGCCTTGTGCTTCATTTATTTACTGTCATACTTGTATTATTGTCTTGTTCTTATTTAAGTAGTTTAATGCATACTTGTTTTGAGGTTCTATAATAATTACGTATTATTAAAAAAAAAAGTGAGAAGCATTAATTTTATACAACTCGACATCTAAAGTGACTGTACTTTATTCTAGGTTGGTTAAGGTAATATTAGTATTATTTTGTTGGTTGCAAAAATGTATTATGAAATTACTTGTAATAGCACGTATTTATTTTGAAATTGCATGTCGGCAGCAAGTAAAATTTCACATATTTACACAGCAACTTTTGATAAGGTATTTTTAGTAATGTTCGGCAAATTATAGTATTTTTAGGTAATTGTAAATAGTTGTGTTTTTACTTTGGCGATCTTCAAGGAAATACTGCTGCTGTGTTAAGTGTTTGTTTATTTGGATTTGTTTTAGAATCCTGTATAGGTTTAAGATAGAAACATGGAACTTGTATGATTTAAAGAGGAACATTCCAAATATTGGTTTTGTTTTTAACGAATTTTTATTAAAATTCGCTAATAGAGAGGTATCGATGGTGAGGTTTTTCAAAACATTTTTTAAATGAGCGCGAATTTGGGCCCTTAGAACCCGAACCCAAGGTCCGCTAAAATTTATATATATATATATATATATATATATATATATATATATATATATATATATATATATATATATTTTAACGAGATCTCAAAAGATAGAAAATGAAAAAGTCTATAGATAATATATATATATATATATATATATATATATATATATATATATATATATATATATATATATATTATCTATAGACTTTTTCATTTTCTATCTTTTGAGATCTCGTTAAAAAAAATCGCGTCATAAATACAAAAGTGTTTCAATATTAGAACGGTTACCTCTCTGAAAAGGTTAATAATTCTTCTTTTTTAGATGAAATTTGGTATATCTCTTTTTAAAGGACGCCGAATGCAGGGGAGTACTTATTTTCTTCCTAAAATCGGCGCTAACACTTTTTTCCATTTTTTGACATAGAAAAGCTGCATTAGTCTGTCTTGGTCCGGTGGCATAAAAAAAACAATTTTCACATCATTTGTAGAGTCTCTCCTTTATATCTTTTGACCTTTGGTAATCAAAATCGGATTATAAATACAAAAATTACAGGGGTGTTTCCATCTAGAATGGGCCACACTGTATATACATATACCTATATGAACACACACACGCCACATGCCAAAATAATAGAAGTTCAATGATAAAATTACAGTAGATCAATAATGAAGTTTTTGTTTCATGGTTAAAACGTGTCCTTTCCGTTTCAGCAGCATGGTGTATGTATACCGAATTTAATAGAAAATAGACAGTGAACACAAAAACTCGCTTTGCAATCAAAAATCAACTGACATACTAAGTATTTTCAGTAGCCTTAATAAATTGAAAAGAAAGTGCATCAAGAATGTTTAACAGCTGTGTCTTTCTCATGAAAAGTTTATTTTGTTCCTTTCTGCCCTTCCGACCATGCAATCACAAATAAGATCAAGTGTAAAAAAAGATAGGGGTAATTAAAATTGATGACCTTAATACGTTCCGGGATATATATCTTGCTCGGCGTTCCTAATGTAGGGACAGTGACATTCAGAGATAAATGTGACAGTTTATTCTGCTTATACATATACTACTACATTACCTACAGGTTCTACAGAACTTTAGTTTTATTTTCCTCATGATTTTTGCGATATAGTAACTATAAGAGGCAGACCCGTACTTAGATGGTAGTTGGTTTCGAACCTGGTACTCCTCCGTTCAAAAGTACACGTCGTTGTTACCACTAAACAACCGAGGTTCTGTCACTTAATTTGTTGGTTGTATTGTACAGTCATAATCACTGCTTTGCACAGTTAAATTGCCAAGTGTGGCTCTCTGGTTACTGTAAACAATAAAAGAAATATATGTTTTTTATCTGTATTGACATCAATTGTATCAAGCGAGCATTTTCAATTGCTAAAATTTTTAGTTTTCTTTAAGGGTCTCTCAAGTATCCCACTGTTAAAAAACCAGTTGTATCATAAGCAAAGCTGACTATTTCACATTTACATGTGCTTCCGTCGGTAAACTATTTATATAAATGGTGAATAACAAAGGACCCAACACCATGTCCTGTGGTGTACCATATAATATCTCCAGCATATTTTGACTTAACACTCCACTGATATTAACATATTCCTGTCTTTCTGTTAGGAAGCTCCACCTAAGTTTTACAACCACGAATACTATAAATAAAAGTTGGTGGCTACTTTAGGATATTTTGATGCAAATATTCTTTAAAAAAATAATTCACAGATTACATCACTGATATGTCCATGAAAGCAATAATTATAATAACTAAAGAACTAAATAACAACAGCAGCAATAAAACAAGTTCTATATAAGGGATTGTCCATTAATCACGTGAGGTTTGAAGATGGTGGGGGGGGGGTCGGAAACAATAACAAAATAGCACGGGGGGGGTGTGAGATATCATGTGTGTATCTATTTTTTATATTTTCGTTGAACGCGCGATTTCTTAAACCAAAAAGCGGCGTGTGAGCGCTTGACTCGCCGTTGCCAGGAGCACAGATTTGAAATTTCGAAGAATGGCACGTACATTCAGTTGTTCCCAAGAAATTATACCACCTTGGAGGGTAAGAGACATGTTGTCACCGTATCTGTAAAATTGAGTCGCCCTGAGGCATATCACCATAAGGCTCACCCCGATCAACATTTTTGTGTTGCCACAATAAAATCCTTGGAAACGCTGGCATCTATTCTCGGGCCGAACCAAGGGTTTTTTCTGTCGCAATATGACAAAGCCCGGGTACCTATAGGCTTGACAGCGGCCAATAAACAAGCTCCTCTCCTGATGCATGTCGAATATCTTATCTCACTGTCTGATCATGATTGGGTGATTGCCTCAAGGCACAAATTGATCCCCATTGTATATGCTGGGTGCATCACCAAAGGAAATGATATGGGACGTGCTGAAGCAATACGTACTCATGGCCAACATATGTGGCTATTAGAAGCGGCAAACATTCCTCTTCGACAGCTTCATCGCATGCTGTGGACTTCAATAAGCTTGCTACTCTCGACAACTTCAAGGAAATTATGCAGAAGGAAGAAGGACGCCTGAAACCAGTCTTACACATCACCACATATCACCAGGGCGGAATGGGGGTTAAAAAATGCTTAAAAAACATCACATGATGAATGGACGACCTAACGAAAACATCAACACATATCGTGTTATTTTATTATTTTAAACATGGTGATACATATTCTGTTTGGCATTTAATAAAGTTAATTTAAATGGTGATTCCATCAAAGCTGTTTAAAACAAGGTAATTATGCATATGCTTTTTTTATTTCAAAAGCTTCCTAATACTCATATTTTGCATATGTCATTACAAAACTGTAGTAGTTCTGTGCAGTTACTTACTGTGGATCTATGTTGAGTATCATGATTTGTCAGTGTGTTTATTACTAAACGTAAATCTGTGTTTTTTATCAGGTGTTGAACCTTCTATAAATTTGATTTCATGGCCGCCAAGATTTCCTGATCTCAATAGTTTGGACTTATTTTTGTAGGGTCATCTGAAAACTTAGATGTATAAAAATCCCATTAACGCATTAGAATATTTAAGAGAGTGAATAGTTGACCTGAGGAATCACGCCCTGAAATATTAATGTCATTAAGGAAAAGCCTGTATATTATATATATTTTTTTAATCTTGTTTTTGGTTTGTGCATGTTTTTATATGTTTTACAATTTTTACCTCGATCTGCTACATTATTACATTGTAGTATTAAGTAGTTGAATAAACCTGTCTATTGTTAATTAATTGCTTTATTATTATTGTTGTTATTATGGTTATTATTGTTATGATTAGTTTATGTTATTTTTCTTGTTAGGTATTGACATACATCACAGACATTTCAGTGATATAATTATTGATTAATTTTCTTAAAATAATTTTTGGATCCAATTATCCAACATAGCCACTGATTTTGTTTCATAGTTGTCATGGTTATGTTTAAATACTGCCAATTTTCTCCTGTTTGATGATGTGGTAAAAGTGAAACCAGTTGCAGAGGAGAAAAGAGGCTAATGTTGAGCAAGACAAAAAGCCCCTACATCTGTATTTAGTACGGAACAGTTTCACTATGTTAGGGCAACTGCAATCAATGGTTGTACTTGAAATCAAGGATTTACTGATATATATATATATATATATATATATATATATATATATATATATATATATATATATATATATATATATATATATATATATATATGTATATATATGTATATATATATATATATATATATATATATATATATATATATATATATATATATATATATATATCCCATTATGTTAAAATAATTCACAAGGCGAGACCAACAAATTAAACAAGGACAGTTAATATGCCACAATGTGACCATATAACCCTAGTATTTTCTTCTTTTAATACAGATAGATATCTTTCGAACCCTGCAAGTAATCTTGCTTGTTCTGTTATTATTTGAAACTTTAGTTTATAGTTTTTTATGTATTACTCTTTATCTATGCATTTTTGTTTTGTTTTTTGCTGTACCTAGTACAAACGATAGTGGCTATATAAAGACATTGGGGCCATGCGTTCACGGCTGCCATGTTTCAACATTTTTTGGATGGAGCCTTATGAGAGGAACAGGGAAATCAAAGCATTTCTGTGTTTGATGCATCAGTGAGACAAAATGGACAAGAGTCACAGGTAATAATGATGAAGAAATGAGTCATCTGATATTTCATTGTCGGAGTGACTTTTTTAATTAGAAAATGTAAATTAAAATCTCGTTCTCGATTCCCACAAAATTTCAAATCGACTGTAATGTCAATTGTCATATTAGTTTGAGAGAAGTTTGATGAGAACATTGTTTGAAGTTTTGTTGTGATGAATCCAACAAAACCTCCAAGAAATTCTTTACACAAACCATCTGATGGAAACTCAAATATCACTTTTACAAGCAATAAAAGTAAATCGGGCTACAAATATTTCAATAAATATGACGAAGTGGAATATAGAAGTGAGACCTAGCGAACATTGGGGGTTGATGATTCAGTCATACAGATATTGTTAGTCAAGATGAAGTGTACTTATCATGGGGAGGGGTAAAAAAAATATTTATAAAGTTCCAGTTCAATCAAAGACGGCACCAAGAGTTATAACAAATCCGGTAGTGTCATCTGATCAAGATGACAGTTATGATACTTGATTTTTTCGGTTCAACAAGCAAATTAAATAGTCAGTCGACTTACAAACAGGTATATGGTAAATCTGTAAATCCAACTCTTATACCTTGTCCCCCTTCTTTCAATTAATATGATGAAGTTAATCATATAATTGAAGGAGTTCGATTGGCTGACGACTCCCACTTGGGTTATGCACTGGTTCGTAAACAACCTAACAAATCTAAACTTCAAGAAGAACCAGTTGATCCTCAGTTTCGTAATAAATAATCTTATGCAGTTATAAGTAAGCCCAAAAGAGTTTAAGTTGCATTTCCGAACCGAATTAATATTAGTTTTGAAGGAAACTTTTAAATAGTCATTTAAGTTGGTATATTATGTGTAACTATTTTATTATTACTTTTATATAGGTACTTAATATCGAACTACATGATACCACAATATTTTATTTTCCATCTTTCAATTTTTAGTGAATTTTCATAGAAAAAATTCACTAATGGGGAGATCATGTTTACCAATGAGCGCCAACTAGGACCCCTAGAACCCATATCCGGGGTCAGTTTCAATTTTGATATGTTTATATATATATATATATATATATATATATATATATATATATATATATATATATATATATATATATATATATATATATATATTGTGAGGGGTCAAATCGGGATAAGGTTATCTTTCCCTAATATGGGGAGGTTTCCACGGGATAACCTTATCAATATGGCTTTATTACGAGATTTGCTCAGGCGCCAGCAGCGAGGGTTTAAAGGAAGTCGCTGCGCTCCCTCAGGACTATATCTCTGTCCTCGGTTGCTATTTACAGCTACCCGGACCCGGGGTAAACTTCAGTGAAGACAGGGTTCACCTAAGTCCTCAGGCGAAGTCCCTCAGGACTCCTTAGTTATGGCCTGTGTATTAGAGATCAGAATGTTGCGTATTAGGTTGGAGTGGATTGGTTGGGAAGCGTTGAGTGAAACACCGCATAAAACAAATAATCTATTTACAAAATATGTACAGATAAATATTTACAAAAGGGGTTCTCCCGAAATACTACACGTTTAACCTAACTTATTGGATAACAAATTAATTTATTAGAAACCAGAGGCAGTAACAGAAATATTCGCGAGTTATACGGACGGTATCATGAAGAGGAGTTGTGAATTCTAAGCCTGTAAGCGAGCAAAAGCGTCTCGGGATCGCCAAAGCAAGGTATCAGGCAGGCGGTCGATTTAAGCAGGCATGCAATATGCGAATTAAAAGCCAACACTAGGTGGAATATCAAGATCAGCTAACGGCTTGTTCTAATTCCTACTATCACTAATTAATTACGGACCCTCGAGCATGCAATGCAGTCATACAGATCCTCTACGACCTGAGGAAGTGTCTCCCAAGGGAGATGGGAATTTCCCACTGACAAAATGAAGAAAGTCCTCCCTCTCATTTTGAAAAAGGCAAAGCCTCCGAACAGTGCCGTCAGGACGGCCGGGACACCGGGTATCGCCAGTAAGGGTGGAGACCTACTGCAGCCCGAAATATCCCAGCTGTCGTCCAGCTCCAGGACCACGAGGGCTGCGCCACGGGAGACCGCTTTGGGTGACTTGATCGTGACTAGACCGCCACCGGGTTCAAATCAACTCGCAGTCAGCCACTTCGCTAGTGCCCTCGCGCTCTCGGGAAGACTCCAGCTCGGGAACGCATCCCAAAGGAAACAAAGAAAAGCTTTCCTACGAAGATTGAAAACGGCAATACTTCCCAATAATGCCGCTAGGATGGTCAGGACACTGGGTATCGCCAGACTATTTCGATCGCCAGTAAGGGTGGAGACCTACTGCAGCCCGAAGTATCCCAGCTGTCGTCCAGATCCAGGACCACGAGGGCTGCGCCACGGGAGACCGCTTTGGGTGATTTGATCGTGACTAGACCGCCACCGGGTTCAAATCAACTCGCAGTCAGCCGCTTTGCTAGTGCCCTCACGCCCTCGGGGAGACTCCAGCTCAGGAACACAACCACAGCTTCCTCCCGAAGGAAATAAAGAAAAGTTTTCCTATGAAGATTGAAAACGGCAATATTTCCCAGTAATGCCGCTAGGACGGTCGGGACACCGGGTATCGCCAGACTGTTTCGATCGCCAGTAAGGGTGGAGACCTACTGCAGCCCAAAATATCCCCGCTGTCGTCCAGATCCAGGACCACGAGGGCTGCGCCACAGGAGACCGCTTGGGTGACTTGATCGTGACTAGACCGCCACCGGGTTCAAATCAACTCGCAGTCAGCCGCTTTGCTAGTGCCGTCGCGCTCTCGGGAAGACTCCAGGAACGCAACCCCAGCTACTCCGAAGCTTGCTAAGCGCCCCGCTCCCCCAAGCAGTGCTTTTTTAAAATTATTTAACAGGGAACCCCCATAATATCTGATTATTATATATTTGACGAAGACAAGTTGGTATGGGGTTGCAAGGCAACTGAACATTTGGTTGTTATGCCTTTTAGAAACCTTGGGAAAAAGCCGAAGGGGTAAATAGTACATTCTAGCTATAATTTAAGCACAAGGAAAGTTGCTGTTTTCCTCACTGTGATGGATGAAAGTAGCATTCAGTAGTGAACAGTTGAAAATTCATAGCTCACAGAACCCATGTATGTAACGAGTATTCACGATTATGTGATATCTTCTTTCTACTTCATATGATTGAATAGGTTTTCAATTTTGAGCAGGTAATCAATCAAATGAACTGATATAAATATGGAGCACCGACGACGATTCTAAGCTCAAAAACTATCGCAACAAAACTTCAAACAATGTTCTCATCAACATTCTGTGAAATATTCACAATTGGATACATTTCTCCACGCAATTTGCAAGAATTCTGCGAGGATTTCTTTTAATACTGATTACTTTTCAGGTACTCTCAAACTAATATGACAATTGACATTACAGTTGATTTGAAATTTTGCGGGAATCGAGAACGAGATTTTAATTGACATTTTCTAATTAAAAAAGACATTCCCGACAATGACATATCACATGAGTCATTTCCATTATTACTTGTGTACTTCTGTCGATATTTACTCAGTGATGCATCCATTAACACAGAAATGCTTCGATGTCCTTGTTTCTCTCATAAAGCTCTGTGCAAAAAAACGATGAAACATGGCATTGCTGATCCCACAGCATTATTGACCGATCAAAACTTTGACGGTTGTAGGACCACACTGTCTTTATACAGTCACTGTAGTACAAACGACATAACTACCTGTTATTTGCATAGATGCATTTATGTAAGATCAGCATCTCTGAAGTGTCTTTTTTTTTTGTACAGAGGACACTCGGTAATGTATTTAAGAAGGCTGTGAAAAATTATTTTTAATACATATTTTTACCATCATTTTATTTAGGTACCAATTTTATAAAAGCTGTTAAAACACGTGAAGCATGCTTGAAGTATTTTACATTGTGTTTAATTAATGTAGTTGGGTTGATTTGAGTTTGTATTATGTTTGAAAAGTATTCCTTTTTAGTGTATGCATGGATTTTAAAACTCTTTTTGTTTTTCCTTATTAAAAATTAAAAAAATCATGCTTACAGCCCAGATCAATACCTTAACTACCCTCTGATGTGGCCTTGAGGTATTCAGAGGTAATGAAACCAGAACGTACTCGGAACTTTAGTTTATAATTTAGTAAGATATATTTGTTTTTTATATTAAATATGTTTTTTTAAATTTTATATTACTATTTTCTTTTTTGTTATAGTGAGGCCAAAAATATATCATATTTTTTAAAGATTTATTTATTTATACTTATTATAATTCCTTTTTTTTTGTAACTTTCATATTGGTTATTGTTTACATTGAGTATTAATTTAGTTAATTTGTAATAAACAAATTAATTAGTTTACTGTAATTGGGAAAAGCAATACCTGAAGTAATTTTTTATAAATGTGAAGAATACAGTTAAGAGCATATTTTATAGCTAAGAATGTAGTGTGTAATATTTAAAAACTAAACTTATTCGATAGTATTTTTACTTACATGCATTGTCCTAGACCTACTTAGAATTTAAACAATTTATTTACAACAAAAAGATATTTTATAAAAAGTTAACATTGTTGCCATCACTAAAATTAGAGGCATCCAATTTAAACTGTAGCCGATTTTAAGGATTTAAGGAAATACTTATTTTAGATTCAATTCAATGTTGTCTTGTGATTTCTAACAAATTTTCTTGCGAATACATTTAATCAATAAGTTTTCTCTCACATACCTTCAACGCCAAAGTTAGAATGCATACATAAAATAGAGTTATTGTTTCCTATAACACCGATATTGTCTGTTAAGTTGTAATTTTATTTTTAAGTTTTTACTGCTGTATTATTAAGCTTAAACAGAAACTTGCAGTTTTGCCATTTTTATAATGATTTCTATTTTTATTATTTAGAGACTGTAAGTGAGAAAGGGGGTTAGTGCCAAAAATATCATAGAGTTGTTAAAGAAACATAGTTTTATAGAAGTTTTTTATATAAATAAGATGAAAGCACAACTATATACATAAATGTGAACATTAAAATAACTGATTAAAACAACTAGAAAATGTAAAGCAATACAAAAAATCAAAATTATTTTTAGTCATTTGAATGCGATCATTACACGGCGTTTGTTTCTTCTCTTTCTTAATTAATTTATTATTAGTTGGAGGTCCCAAAACTGCCTTTTAAATATCTTCGATGATTTAACCTTTTCAATAATCGAATACAGTGCGATTAATTGCAAGGTGGTTGTTCGGATTATTAAACACGGGCCAAATAACTCTGCTATATGTAAATGTGTATAAAGAAACATGAGAACAAACTTAAATTAAAACTTGGAGATATTGATTTATCAAACGTTTATTAGTAAAGAAAATATATAAATACCATGACAAATACATGTTAACGTAAATGATCATGCCAAACATACACAAACATTAAATCCTTAAAAAATGTACATATTGTTACGTTCTACGGAGTTCTGGATTTGTTGACGAACAAAACACAGCTTTTCAAACTACTAATTTATTATAAGCAACTATTTTCCAACACCAGTATCAACTAAAATGTTTCTCCCTATTATTAAATGTCCATAGAATTATATTCCACTATTCGCCTTCTATGATCGCTTCGTGAACACCAACACTTACCGCTGACTCGCTTAATACTCTATGATCACTTCTTCACCACACCGACTTAATACTGAACTAACTTACTCTGCGCACCGCTCGTCTATTTATACTGTCTATAGAGATTATAGATCTTCTACACTATTCTACACCTGTCACTTCTGGTCTCTTCTAGAAATGTCATTCCAGACTGTTCGCTGTGACGATATGTTAGACGTGTGCGAACCCAGGTTTTTCTCGACTCGAACTATGAACGAACCGAACCAAATATGTTTATTCGAACCTCGAAAGTAGTATGTCTAAGCATCACAGTCCAACTTAGAACTTGTAAAAAATTTAAAATCGAACATCGAACTAACCAAAATTCTTCACTGTTCATATGTCATTTTCTCAAATACAAAATTTAGGTGTACAGTAGCATACAATATTTGGTACTAGAAGATCCCCATTCTTTTTACAAAAAGCTGCAAATGTTTGACAAAATTTGCAGGTTGATTCGGTGAAAATGACTTCCGGTGTTGATGTTAGTTGTGCAGATGGGTTAAAGTTGAATTAGAAATAGAGAAAGATATATATTGAAAGCTTTTTTAGAATTCTACGTCCACAACTAAGCTCAATTATAAATGTTATTTGTTGTTTGGTATTAGTTGGGCAGTTTTAACGGCCAGTTTCGAGAGGGCTAACAGTGAACGCGATAGGTATATAATAACAACTTGAAATTTTAACTGTCTCTTGGTTGTGAATATTTAATTGTTTTGGTTCATTGTAATATAAAGCATGTTTCGTTTGCTGCTTCCGGAAGGCAATCTGCAAGTATCGTCGTGAATTTTTAAAATTCACGTTACCAATCACTTTCGAACACTGCCATCATAATGTTGTAACCAAAAAAGGCACTGAGATGCTAGGATGGATAAAAAATAATTCTGTGATTCTTAAATGGTTCTGTCAGGTCTCAGTGTGCCCCACCAACTGTCAAAAACACACATGAGTAAAATCCGCTGAAATTACACAACCGACTCAATGGGACTGATACCGCGTTTAAAGTGCCGCCACCGAACTAACAGGGCCGCTGCCGAGTTACAGTTTCGCTTGCTTTGGCAGCATTGAATGCCTGTGAAGTTAAATTTCTTCGTTCGTATTACATATTTTGGACTTCGGGTTCGTTCGAAATATCGCAGCTTTGCACACCCCTAACATATGTACATACAAACATATTGTGTTTTTACTAAAACTAAATGATGAAAAGCACAATTTATTTGTGAGTGCCTTGAAAAGCAATCATATTTTATATATATATATATATATATATATATATATATATATATATATATATATATATATATATATATATATATATATATATATTAAATTATTAATCGGCTTGCTTTTTAACAGCAATATGTTTGAGTTTGAAAACCGATCCAATTTGGTTGTCTGAAATGTTGTTGTCTGATGTTCATTGAATACAATTGCTGAGTGATACTGTGGCATCTTAACCTTTATAACATTTTGTACACCATCGTCATCGCTAGAAGAAGAATCATTGGTTTCCATATCATTTTTTGTTCCAAGTAATAATGTCTTGTTCCGTCAGTAAAATCTCAGTCTCAAACGTACGTCCTGTCATCCATCTCTCTAACTTTTCAGTTGAATAATCTTTATTCGATACATGATGGCTTGGAGTTTCACTTCATTTTAGAGTTCTTTCGATTTTTTAATTTTTTTCGCTAGGCTCTAAAGAAATGTCATCTCCATCTTCAGGCACTTCGTAAGTGGACAACAGTAGTTTCCATGATTTAAAAAAATTTAATTCTTGATCTACTTTGTGCCATGCTTCATCTAGCGAAAATAACAACATCTTTACGATTTATGCGTTTTAAAGTTGTTCCACTATCAGCCTCGGATGTTATAACCTTCTTAACCAGGTATTTTCTGTAAAAGTTTTATTATTATTACAAATAAATACGGACAGAGGAGAAATCCTATAGAGTCCGTGTTTGCAACAGCTAGGTGCACGCAACCAGAACACAGCATAAAACAGAAAAATTAGTAAACCTACAAACACAAACAAAACTTAGAGTCAACAAGTCAAATTAAGTCGTATTGTCTTTTAAAGATATTCACAGATGATACACTCACTACTGGAGAAGGCAGGCTATTCCAACTGCCAAACACTCGATTCGGAAGAAAGTTCTGCCGACAACGAACACTGAACGCCTCCCTGGAAAGTTTGTGTTCATGCCCACTGAGACGACTATCTGAATTTAGAGTAAACAGGGTGTCCAACGGTATTCCTGTAAGACCATCTAAGATATTATACGTGAAAATCAGGTCAGGTCAGGTCAAGTTTGTGTTCATGCCCACTGAGACGACTATCTGAATTCCGAGTATACAGGGTGTCCAATGGTATTCTTTTAAGACCATCTAAGATATGATACGTGAAAACCAGGTCACCGCGTTCATGTCTCTCAGCAAATGATGTCATGCCCCAGATTTGTAACCTAACCTCATAGCTAGGCCTGAGAATGCCATAAGGTAGTCGGCTTGCTGCTCACTGCACTCTTTCCAGTCAGTCACAGTCTCTTGATAGATCTGGGTACCCGGCTGGCCCGCAATACTTGATTAGAGGTCTAATGTATGTAGCGTATACAAGTTTAGCACACTGAGGATTAATATGGCGACAAGACTTACGGATCATGTACAGGATACGATTTGCTTTGGAACACATGCGCAGACCAAGTCAAGTCTTCAGTCACAATGACTCCCAGATCGGTCTGTTGTTTAACGGTTGCAGGCTTGTTTCCATTAATGTAGTATGGAGTTTTGGGGTTGTTTCTGCCAATGTGCAACACTGAACACTTGAAAGCGTTGAGGGAAAGCAACCATGACTTGCACCAATCCTCCAGCTTGAACAGGTCTTCCTGGATATCACTGTGATAAACGAGTGGGCTGTTGTATAACTTGATTTCGTCGGCAAAAGAAGCGCATTCAGATCTGATAATCAGTGGTAGATCGCTAGTGTATACCAGGAACAGCGGGGGGCCGAGGACTGAGCCTTTGGAAACACCACTCATTACAGGCCGGGGAGCGGAGTATGCACCATTCACCTGTACCTGAAAAGTTCGGTTGCTCAGGAAAGCTCTAATCCACAAAAGCAGACCTCCTCCAATTGCACAAAGGCGTCTCAAAGGTACCCGGTGAAATGCTTTGGAGAAATCCAGGTAAACAACGTCGACAGGTCTCCTGCTATCCACCAATCTTGTCCAATGGTCAACACAGGTCAGTAAGTTTGTGAGTGTCGAGCGGCCGGGTGTAAAACCATGCTGGTTCTGCAGGATGATGTAGTTTTCAAGAAGAAACATCTGCATGCTTTTACGAATGATGGATTCCATAATTTTAGCTACTAAAGGTGCCAGACTTATTTGACCATAACTGGAATATTCCAGTAACATCCGCAGTCAGCCAGGATTGGGGCAGGATATGAGTGGGGTTAACTTTAATGACTTTGTTATGAGAATACTTATCGATACTATCGAATAAAACCCGGCAAAAATACTTCCATTGCTCGCTCACGCAGAGGCCAGTTAAGGTGCCATCCCAATCAAGCAAAGAAAGTACTTGACTTAACAGCTCATAGTCAACGACTTTAAGAATCTTGAGGTTGTTTCGGGCGTTAGGTGGCTGAGTTACAGCTTCTGGGTTGAAGGACAACACACAATGGTCCGATTTTGTGAATGGTGGCAAGTATTCGACATCGGTAATAAGTTCGCTGGCATTGGTAAATACAAGTCTCGAGGAGGGACGGTTGTTGATTTACTCTAAATTTTTGTACAGCCTGAATTACGTGTTGATCCGTTGGTTGTACTAGTACTAGAGGTGTATAGTTGGTTGGTAAGTACATAACACACATCTGATTGTCATCTTTTAAGATCGACTAGATCTCTTGGAGTATAGTCTAATAATAAGGCGCTTTTGGTGGGATATTCACCTCTGTTGATTTTCTGCTAACTGAGGGTACGGATTCCACATGGAACCATTCATGGAATAAGTCCTTTGTTATCCTACCTTTTCTTTTGGCCTCTGTGGGATACTGGAATATAGGAGTTTCCTAAACCCCTAGGTTTTGCAGACTTTCCAGTAACAAGCATTTTTAATTTTGAGACCCAGAGGCAGCATATTGCATGAAAGTTATTCTCTCTGCTAATTTTTTGACCTGGCACTGACTTCTCGTTATCATGCTCTAGAGTTTTATTGGGCAACATTCTAAAAAATAATCCACATCCACTGCATTGTAGATCTGATCAGGTTGAAGATCCGGTTTTCTGATTTTTGAAAACAGCTTATCGTAAAGCTTGGTTCATACACTCACGAATTGCGAAAAGCGAATTGCGAAATCACAGTGAAACGTATCCCTATTGATTTATTTGAAATAAGATTACGATATTATTTAAAAAAACTAATAGGGATACGTCTCGCTGTGATTTTTCATTTCGCGAGTGTATGAACCAAGCTTTAAGTGGCTCAATTGTGCCGACAATGCTTGAGAAAATTTCACCACAAATACTCAGCTGCCTGATACCGTACATCTCATTAAATTTCTGTAACCAGCTGCTGCTTGCTTTAAAATCAGCAGTTAAGTTTAGCTGTTAGTAAAAACAATTTAGCTGTCTCACATACAATTTCACCTGAGACACCTGTAACAAAATTAAAATACATATGACATTTTGGCTTATGCATTTTGATTAGAAATAAGCATTTTATAAAAGTCAGTTAAATTTGTAGCTTTATTATTATCAACTTAACAAAATAATTCCTACCTTTTGCCCTTTCCTGGACAAACCATGTGTACTAAACATTTTTCCATTGCTGGATAAGCACTTAATTTAAGAGTTCTTGTTTCTCAATTGTTATCTGCTGCTGCATGGTCTGTTTTTTGCATATGTTGAATACTGTCGATTTGCCAACATTAAATTTATTAGCAACTGATCTGACACTTTCGTCTAACTCAATTAATCTAATCACTTTGCGCTTTCGTTCCAAATTTAACATTGAGATTAGGAGGGTGGTACTGTATATATATATATATATATATATATATATATATATATATATATATATATATATATATATATATATATATATATATATATATATATATATATATATATATATATATACATGCACATACACGATGTCATAACATAATAATGTTTCACATCCTACAATATCTATGAGTGAAAGCATTGGAGAAAAACCCTTAAATCCAAATGTTCAACTTAAAATCAGTCTATAAGGGATCAACACTCCTCCACCATGCATATACCAATTCGTTATACAATTATGATATTGTTTCATGACAGAGTGATTATTAGAGAATAATCCAGAATTTGATACATTTACTGATAACCGGATAACAGAATGTGTCACTCTAAACCACCCACATTCTGTGGGTCCAAACTTAGACCTAAAGCATTCTCACACATGATGCAATGCTTCAGATGATTTACGTTTTGGTGGTACAGTAGAAGGGAAGTCTGTTGATTGTCATATTTTCAGGCCACATAGACGGGTTAAATAGGCGTTAAGGGAAATTAGCCTGGGCCACAACTCTGTTGTAGTCACCAAATTTTAGTTTGTTTCTCTATAATATATTTAGCATTTCCAAAGTTTGGCATCTGATTTTCATTTAAATCAGACTTAGTAACTTCTACAGCCAACTTACTGATAAGGGCCGACTTTATCTTGGGAATTATAACTTCTAATATTAGATTTATTTTGCCTTATGAGTTCCAATCAAGACTTCTGTTTTGGGCTTCTGTCCAGGCTTCAGCTTTAGTTTGTTTCTGATTAATGTTGGTTTCCGGATTCCAGATGGCTGCCATAACAGTAGCTGGTGGAACAGGAGTATGCCTAGAAATGTTATTGTTTGACCGGGTGCTCATGGGAGAACATGAGATACACCGGAGATCAAAGAGGCATCCATATCAAACCCCAAAGAATTTGATTGAGAGTCTGACAAAAGTCCCACCAAATCTAGGTTGCTATTTTTCAAAATGTTCATGGAAGACTGGAGGATCAAGATTCAATCCTTTGTGAAAAAGCACCGAGTATGTTGTAAAGTGAGTCTGAATGAGGTCCAGTTCTTGTTTTAAATTCATCAGTGATTTATTTAATAATGTTACAATATCTTTATAACCAGGTGGAGTTTCATCCAGAAATCTTGGATTCCGCTTCCTTCTTGAGAAAATGAGACAAGGTGGTATGAACCTGTCGGAAACAGAACAACAACACAGCAGTTATCAGTTAATCCCTGTCAGCCGATGAAATTGAACCAACTTGCTTTTTCCCTCTCAAACTCAAAACTTTAGGAGGCCTCTTAACGGACGTTTGGATCCCTGTTTCGTCCGCATGATATATATCAAGTGAGAACTTATATTTTTTCCTACAGCTGCCAGATTTTCAATAGATAATTGCACCTGGGGTCGGTTAAATCCTCTTGACTCTTGTTATACTGGTCAGCTCAGGAACCCTCAAGCTGATTTCAGGGTGTCTACATATGAAGTTATTGTACCACTTTTTCCCTGCCATTCCATTTTTTGAAAGGGTGATTTATCATATTCTTTTCAGCAAACTGGAACACTAGTTCACATAAGTCCTTTGAGTGATACTGTAGAATCACCAGTCTACTTCTTTGATGAAATCATCTAAATGTTTCTCCTTATCTCTAGAGAAGATTGGTTTGAAACGACCCATTTTTTTTGTTGGCAAACCCTGTGTGACATGCTCTTGTAAGGTAGTATACGGAATTGCGTATCTCGATGCTGCTTGTCTTATTGAACATTTCGTTTGAATTACTTCTGCTATGACTCTTGCCAATGTAGTCTCTGACCCACCTGAGAGCCCCTATTCCTTCTGGTATATTTGAAAACCATCTGAAAATGGAAAATATGTGCATTCAAATTCATTTTCATCTCATACTACACATTCACATGTGAGAGTAAAAGTATCAAAGTTTGGGCAAGAGGAGGCACTGGTTCCTTTTGCCCGGCGGTTTATGCATCTAATAAAAAGCATACCAGACACTACACTGTACACATTGCATACAATTTATAGGTTAGGGTAACATAGCAATGCCGTTTTATGTCATGTTAAAATTACAAGCAGATTCTGGTTATCAAATGGCATTCATACCTATTCAACTTTGGTATAATTTAAGTATTCCAACTTACCTTCAATGATTATTTCACTATAAAACAAAAAAATGAGCAAGAACTATCAAATCTAACACAGCTAATCATGAAATCAAACATCACACTTAGTCTCGCACTGTTGCCAGATCGAAATTACCAATATTAAATTGGGTATTCGTGTGGATCTTCTTGCCCGTACGGTTCCGCTTACCAGATGCGCCTTATTTTATTAGTGATTGCAACATTTGTAGTGGATTTAAGATTTAGCCTGTTTGGTATCTTATTTTCGATAATATGTAGCACCTTTTTACTGAAAAATCTTGAAAACTGAATTTTTGGCACTTACCTCCTTTCTTATGTAAGTTCTTCATTTATTCTATGACTGATCTGTTTAGATAGATACTGTTTAAAGAAAGCAAAGTATGTTCAGTAACTGATGTCATTGAAGAAGTTAAAGTGTATTTTTTTTTTATAGATAATGTAACCTTGATATTTAGGAACTGAATGGTAATTGAGAATTTTTGCAACCAACAAAACAAAACAAAAACTGTTTTTTGAGTACTGTGGTATATATATAATAATAAAAGCAACAACAAGACTTGGTTATAGTGATTACTGAATATTAGTTTTAATGTTATAAATTGTACTAAATAAAATAGTGATAACAATGTTTTAAATGGTAAGCTTGTACTGTATGTGTGAATACTCCTTGGTTTATTTATCGTTTTTAAAGTTTTAGATATATATTTATTTATTATCGTATAGGTTATCACATATCACGGTATGTAACTTTTGTAGCTTTTTTATTTAAAAAAAAAAGCCATTTTCCTTCGGTTTTATAACCAACTTAAGGGAATTTATAATGTTTAGGTAACTTTAATTGTCATAACTGTAAAATTCATGCATTGTCTACATAAAAAAGTTTGTTGAGTTATGACGTTTTACTAATTTGTTCCATTACATGCAAATTTATTTTAAAAAGTCTTCCAACTTTTTATACATGGAATAAATGTCACCAAATTTAGGTCTGTTTCATTCTGGGTGTTTTTGTTATGCCTTATTGACACTTTTACACTACCTCAGAAAAATGTTTGTTCTACTTTTAAAATTTGCTAGACTTCTCTAACAACGCAATAATGTTTTTTTTATATATACTTAAATTGTTAAAGATAATTTACGTGTGAATTTTGTCACATACTGGCTTGTATGCTTCACATAGGATAATTAGTATTTAGAGTAAAATGTGTATAATTATTTTTCATAAAAATCTCAAATCTAGCATAAGGTTACTTCATTTTCTGTACAGTTATTTTTCTTTAAAATACTATTTTAAGTTTTCTTTTTTTATTGTTTTATGTATATAAATAACAGTGTCCTTTCTTGCGATAACTTGAAGAATACACAATAATTGTTTACAAAGCTTTGTCATTTTTGTCACTTATTTCCCAAACTCAATATTTCTCATGTAATTAGGAATGGTTGCTTTTGATGGTAAGTACATCTTCAAGAAATAGTTCACTCCAACAGCTTGTACCTGTTTCGCTACAGCTCATTAGACCTAGAGGTGCGCCAAGCTTCGAAATTTCGAACTGCACCTTCAGTTCAAAAAATTGTACACGCTGGGCGATGTTAAAGTAGTTCGAAATATGTAATTGTCCAAAATAGTTCGAAGTTCATTGTTCAAGTTACTTCAGAATTGAACATTACAGACATTCAAAGCTACCAAAGGTAGCAAAGTTGTAACTCAGTAGCGGCCCCGTTAACTCTGTATCGGCCCCATTGAGCCGGAGATTTCACTAATGCGTATTTGGGGGACGCATTGAGATCAGTGATGTAAAATTACCATAATTTATATTTTTGGTCATTTACGGGTTTTAATTACCAAAACTAATTACCGTGGTAATAAATTTGTGTCGTAATTTACCTTAATATATTTTAGCGAATTTTTGTTAAAGAATTCGCTAATAGAGACTTATCGATGGTGAGACTTTGCAAAAAAAATTCTAATGAGCGCGAATTTGGGCCCCTGGAACCAAATTTGAAAAGAATCGATTTATGACAAAAAAAGTTATCGACAAAAATTGGGGGAAAAATAATTTTTTGGCACCCGATAACTCCGTTATTTTCGAGTTTTCGAAAAACTATTCTAGGAACTAGGGGCATTAATTCTTTGAGTAGAATAACCTCTGAATTTTTTGCTTACAATTTCCGGACACCTGTGTATGTATATATATATATATATATATATATATATATATATATATATATATATATATATATATATATATATATATATATATACAGGGTGTCCCAATAGTGTGTAATTCCTCTATATACCCCTTACCCTTAGAGCTAGCCAAAAAAACTTTCAACAAAATATTCTTGTGATTATCTAAGCTATATCTAGAAAATATATCCAGCTTTATGGAACTTCCGGTTGCACCGGAAGTAGCTATCAACTTCGTTATTTTAAATGGAATGCTATACTTTTTATTACATTTTTGGATAGAGATTAAAAAATAAGTGTGACTTTATGCAGCATTCCCTATAGCTATCTTTAATATTTGTAAAAATATTACGACTTTCTTTTTTTTTTAGCCCCGATTTATGTGTTATTTGAAACGTCTGCTGTGAGCTGAGTTTTGAGTTTTGCTACCTTAAATTCTAAATATCAACAGACGACATTTGATACTTTAAAATGGTTAAAGAATAATTTATCATCATTGTACAGGGTGTATTATTTTGGGGTTAGAGCATATATAACTTTAAAGCAGAATAACTTGTGTTTTTCAAATGGAACAGCCTGTTTTTTATGGATTAATCAGGCAGACCATTAAATTCTGTATCGACATAATATAGGTCTTTCTATAGCTATAGTTGATAGTTTTTGAGTTATAGTGGTTTATTTTAGTTTTGCTTGTAAAAATATTGGTACTGTCAGATTGTCACTGTATGAGGCACATAATGGTACTGTCAGATTGTCAGTGTATGAGGCACAGAGCATGTGAACAATGTCAGGTGACACCTAAACGTCTCCCTGACAAGAAAGTCAGCAGTTTTTATATCTCCATTGTTTGAGCTTACTTCCGTCTAATAAATGTTTGTTTTAACAATAATTTGAATAG
The DNA here is from genome assembly GCA_964006375.1 of Tillus elongatus. Lineage (NCBI taxonomy): Eukaryota > Metazoa > Arthropoda > Insecta > Coleoptera > Cleridae > Tillus > Tillus elongatus. The sequence continues at coordinate 59,732,348 of OZ023265.1, forward strand.
AATTACCAAATAAAATGAGATAGTCACGATGCAAGTCACTTGATCATATCCTCGTAACTAGATAATGTGTCGACAAAAAAACTTATCGAATGCAACTACATGCAATGATTGTTATATAATGGACTTATTCATATTTTTACCATACAAAAAGTGAAACACAGTTTAATAAAGGTAGTTGTAATTATGAGAACCAGAAAGTGAAGTAAACTATAATAACATAACTATAATAATAATAATAATAATCCAGTCATTAACAGAAAAAAATAATCTAAAAAAGCGATACATTAGAACTATTCGAAATTTTGCCCATTGACCTGAATACACAATCTAACCCTCCTTAAGAATTCTTCTTGAACATTGCTCAACATTTGCGAAGTTATTGCCCTGCACGCGACTGCAATTTTATTTCTTAGTTCCTGTGGGGTGTTGGACGGTGTTTGATACACAATTTCCTTGATATACCCCACAGGAAAAAATCTAGACATGTGAGGTCAGGAGATCTTGCAGGCCACGAGACGGGACCACCTCGCCCTATCCATTTATTGGGGTACCGATCATTTAAAAATCGGCGAACATTTGTGTCATAATGTGCTGGTGCCCCGTCCTGCATAAACCACATACGTCGATTGTTATCTAGAGGCAAATCGTCCAAAAAAAGCCTGTACATCTTCCTGCAATATACGCAGATATTCCTGCCCGTTGAGGTGCCCATCAAAGAAATATGGCCCAATAAGATTAGTCCCAATTATTCCAGCCCAAACATTTATGGTAAAACGGTGCTGGTTGTCAACTGATCTGCAAAAGTTTGGATTTTCTGAAGCGTAATAATGAAAGTTGTGCCCATTAACCCTACCACAACTTAAAAATGAAGATTCATCACTGAACATCACGTAATTAAAAAAATTCTCACTTTCATTGTACTTTGCTACTGCCCACTCACAAAAACTGAGGCGACTTTGAAAATCTGCATTCGTCAATGCCTGCTGCAGCTTCATTTTATATGGATGAAACTTGTATTTTCTCAATGTTCTGTTCACTGAAGATTTTGATATTCCTATTTCGTCGGCAACTTTCCTCACGCTTGTGTGCGGATTATCTAATGCCGATGCAACAATACAAAATTCGTTTTCTTCATTGCCGCTTACTCTCCCTTTGCGTGTGGTCATTTCATAATTGGCGTTAGCAGTTCGCAAAAAACGGTCCAACAATTTGACGAAAAATTTTTCCTGAGGATGTCTTCGATTCGGATATGTTTGTGCGTATACACGAGATGCTAAAAACAATTTCGCCGACACTCGCCTATAATAAGTGTCATATCAACTTATTCTTCAGTATTATAATTCATTTTAAATTAAATAACACAAAAGTTATCACATAAAAGTTAGTTCAAACACCTGAGAACTGAAAATAGTTATAGTTCTGGTTAGGTGACATTTATCTGTCATCTGACAAAAAATATTAGTTGTTTCATTCTCTGCGCCTACTGTATCTGACAGTACCATTATTTTTACAAGCGAAACTAAAATAAACCACTATAACTCAAAAACTATCAACTACAGCTATAGGAAGACCTATATTACGTCGATGCAGAATTTAATGATCTACCTGATTAATCCATAAAAAACAGGGTGCTCCATTTGAAAAACACAAGTTATGCTGCTTTAAAGTTAGATATGCTGTAACGCCAAAATAATACACCCTGTACAATAATGATGAATTATTCTTTAACCATTTGAGAGTACTAAATGTCGTCTATTGATATTTAGAATTTAAGGTAGCAAAACTCAAAACTCAGCTCACGGCAGACGTTTCGAATACCACATAAATCGCAGCTAAAAAAAAGAAAGTCGTAATATTTTCAAAAATATCAAAGATAGCTATAGGGAATGCTACATAAAGTCACACTTATTTTGTAATCTCTATCCAAAAATGTAATAAAAAGTATAGCATTCTATTTAAAATAACGAAGTTGATAGCTACTTCCGGTGCAACCGGAAGTTCCATAAACCTGAATATATTTTCTCGATATAACTTAGATAATCACAAGAAAATTTTGTTTAAAGTTTTTTCGGCTAGCTCTAAGGGTAAGGGATATATGGAGGGATTACACACTATTGGGACACCCTGTATATGTATATATATATATATATATATATATATATATATATATATATATATATATATATATATATATATATATATACATACACAGGTGTCCGGAAATTGTAAGCAAAAAATTCAGAGGGATTACACACTATTGGGACACCCTGTATATATATATATGTATATATATATATATATATATATATATATATATATATATATATATCCACATGGTAACTAAAAAGGTTATTAACCAATTTTAATGAAACTCAGCAAGAATCTTTCTTTTATTAATAGCTTGGATGAGTTCGTTAGCCAGCCCTATCGGACCAGTTTTTCTAATAATAAAAAAATTGTATGTCAAAAAATAACCATGTTATTTTGTTGAAATTTGGTTGGTATGTTGCCCACGTAAATACCTTACTACATACCAAAACTAAACTTTCTAGGTTTATATAAAATTGAGTCATACAAATTTGAAGCATTTAATGAGAATTCTCTACCATAATGCACTTGCTGCATCCCGAATTTTTTTAAAATTAATAACATCAAATTACCGTGATTTATCGTAAACTGCAAGTAAACAAATAGCGAGTTTCATTTGTAAGTAAGTGTAAATTGAATGTGTCTTTGTCTTTTGATATTTTAAATTTGAAAAAGACAGAAACACACAGAGCGTGCAACATTTTTGGAATAAAATCTATTATTTTGCAAATTAAAAGATTCTTTCTGTAATGGTTTTTCTTTCAATACATAATATTGACTTGCAAATGAAATTAAAGTGTGTAAGTATCGGTGTCAAATACTGTCGAATATAGAGTTGTTTCATTTGTTATTGATTGTGAATAAAAAATAAAACTAATCGTTTTCTCTTAAATATTATTTCCCATAACCGCTAACCTATGTTACCTGGAATGGCCATGTCGAAAAAAATACTGCGCAGGGCAGTCATGACCCTAGCTGTCACTAGGCGCAAATAAATATATATTGAAAAACGTGGGGACGGAGACCTAGTATGGCTCACTGGCTGTACACAAGGGTGGTTAGACCATCGTTAACATATGCGGCACTGGTCTGGTGGCCAAAGGTGACACAATCCAGTGCCAAACAAAAACCGGGCAAGATTCAAAGGACGGCTTGCCTAGGCATCACAGGGGCCATGAACTCAACCGCAACAGCCGCCATGGAGGTGTTGCTGGATCTGCCCTCCTTACACTTAGTTATCATAGGGGAGGCTAGGCTAGGACAATACAGACAAGCCTGTAATGATGGACTGAAGGTCAACCCAGGCTGCAGGGGATACTGCAAGATTCGGGAGACGGTGAAGCAGCCCATGCTTGAAATGAGGTCAGACTTCGCGAGCCCGCGGATCTGCAGGGATAACAAGTTTACAGTGGTGATCCCCGACTGCAAAGCATAGAGGGGGGAGACACAGAGCCTATCACGGGACACGCTCGTCTGGTTCACGGTCGGATCTGCTGGGGAGCGTGGGATGGGTGCCGGAGTTTTATTCAGAAAGACCGAGGGTGTCACAGTATTTCCCTCGTGGCCAGGCAACGGTTTTTCAGGCCGAGATGTACGCAATCCTGCGTTGCGTACGAGAGAAGAGGATGGGCTACATCAGCAAGCGGCTCCTCATAGCCACGGTCAGCCAGGCAGCCCTTAAGGCTCTAAGCAGCACACAGGTAAACTCCAGGCTGGTTGGTGAATGCTGAGATGAGTGACCTGGCTGGGCAGAATAAGGTTATCTCCTCTTCTGGGTTTTCAATATATCTTTTTGTATTAGTGAATTTTCTTTTAAAAAATTCACTAATGAGATTGCAACTTTTAAATTTTGAATAAATTTCCTCAAATGAGCGCAAACAAGGCCACTGAAACCCATATCGAGGTCAGGTTCCGAATTTATATGTTCTTTATCCAGGAAAATCGGCCGAGTTTTTCTGGAAAAATTTTGTGTTTTCTTTCGGAAAATTGTTATATCTCCGGAAATAACAAAGTTAGCGGAACCAAATTTGATAGGTGAGTTTATACCATAAAATGTAAACTATGTACCAAAATTTAGATCTGTAAGTTAAAAGATAAAAAAGCTTTAGGCATTTAAAGAACAACATTTTGAGGTTTCCTCTGAAAACATCAAAGTTGCGATTTGAAACGTTAAAAGTGGCGACATTTAGGCAAAGACCTTGAAACGAATACGGGTTATGTGGAGAAAATGTCGCAAAATGAAAATTTACTACTGTAATCCATTTGCTGCATACACATTTTTTTTAATTCAAGTTGGCTCCATTGAAATATACAATAAACCTGAAGGTGCACGCCATGTTAAAATTGTGATCCTCAGTGTGGGAAGGTAACCACTGTGGCCGAGTTTGATGCGATTTCATTCATAGGCCACAAGCTTACGGCTTAGTAGCGTAAAAGCCAGGGAAAACGAGCCGCGACAAATAAATTTTTTAAGTCAAGCACTAAAATTTAAGTAAGTTATTAAAGGATAATTCTAGATTAGATATATAATTTAAATTTTATGTATTCTTTAGGCAATTTTTTTACCTTCGTCAGTGTCTAGAGGGATTCCATTTGTCAGGAATACGGCGAGACTGAAGAAACGTCTTACCAGTACCTGGGTGAATGTGAGGCTTTCGAGTCTTTGAACAGAATTGTTTGGTTTGAGGACTCTACAGAGGAGCCAAGTAAGTACTGTCCAATGGAAGACCATCATGACCTTCATTCTAGGTCGAGGAGGTTTGCTGAGGACACCGTGGTGGAGAAGGGCATGGTTGCTGAATACCGGGGTTGGCAAAAAGGGCCCAATGGCCTACTTGCTAGGCGCTAGCCTCCCCACCATTGCTACTATTACTATTACGCAAATTTTCGTGAAAAAAATGTTTTCGGATTTTCGTGAAAAAATTGTTTGCAAATTTTTTTTAGTTTCATCGAAAAGCTTTGTGAATAATTATATCTTGATAAGTAGGTAAATAGCTTAAAGAGATTTGTTGGCCAGGAAAATCGGACCAGTTTTTCAGGAACATTTTAAGTGTAGTTTCAGAAAATTTTTGTAAATTTTCAAACTATATATTTTTTAATATGGTACACTGTTTCTACTATGTAGGTTATACTGCTAACAAAATTTGGTGCCTGTTCCTTAAAAAAGAACATATTTGCTACTCAAAATACAGACTTTTTTGATTCAAGTTGACTTCATTGAAATAGACAACAAACTGAAAGCTGCACGCCATGTTAAAATTGTGATCCTCAGTGTGGGAAGGGAACCGCTGTGGATGGGTTTGATGTGGTTTCACTCATAGACACACAAGCTTACAGCTTAGTAGCAACAACCAGGTAAAAGCCAGGGAAACAAGCCGCGACGAATAAGTTTTTAAGTTGAGCAGTCAAAATTAATTAAGTTATTAAAGGACCGTTATTTTCGGACAATTTTAGACAAAAATAAACTGAATTTATTTAAACTAAATAACGTTTGGTTAGTTTGATGTTTGAATTTTTAAGACGTTTGAGTGGGAATCTTAAACATACTATTTCAGAGGTTCAAAGTTCGAAGCAACATATTTGCTCGAGTTCGTTTATAGTTAGGTTCGAAAAAAACATGGATTTGCACACCTCTAATTAAACCACAAATCAAATGACTAAGTTTTCACTGTATATGAAATAATATATGCATGATTTAGAGTGATATGATCATTCTTAATCTATACAAAACTCAAGGTACTATAATAGATATCAAGGAATATGAAATTAAAGCTAAAATAAGAAATTTGGATGCCCATTATCTTCATGTTTGTTCAATTTATTCATAGAAGGTACACTAAATAGGCTGAAGGAAAAGACAGCAAGAATCAAAATTAATGGACAATGGTTCCATTGCATAAGGTACACACATGACATAGCGCTGATACAAGAAACATAGGAAGCGTTGCTAAGGACGCTACATGTATTAAATAGAATTGAACTAAAAATCAATATAAAAACAAAGGTAATGAAGATAAGGATAGGACTATGTAAATGGATGTTAAGCTTAACAGTGAAAAACTAAATAGAAATACCAATGTACCTTGGAAGTATTATTATGGTTGATGGTAAATGCAGCAAATAATTACGGAGAGTCGTGATGGCACACTTCTCAGTAATAAACATCTTAACTTGAACCTGAGAAAGAGGTGCATCAAGTCATATGTATAGTGTTATATGTATATTGTTAATATCAGTATGGTCCTTTTTTTTGGTCTTTATGATATCTAAAACCAAACACATGGGAATCCCTGGCTTGATAACTTAAGAAGACAACACCTTTGTGTCTTCTGAAGAAATTGTTAATGCTTTTGCAGATTTCTTTGGGGATTCAGCTAGGCCCACTACTGCAGTCACATTATTTCCTTTTAACACATATGACTGCCCATTATTCCATAAGCAAATCTCCCTAGATGATGTTAAAATTATCAAATCACTTAAATCTAAATTGACACAAGGACCTGATAGTATTCCCAGTTTTATAATCAAGGATAGTGCTACAGTATTTGCTGAACCTTTGCATTTTATTTTAAATGTTGCCATTAGTACCTTTACTTATCTAGATATCTATAAAATAGCAAAGCTGTGTCTGTTGTATATAAAAGATGAAACCTCAGTTGAAAATTATAGGCAGATTGTGATGATTCCTAATTTTGCCAAAGTCTTTGAACATATCCTTTATATATTACACATATACCCCCATACATCTCTAAAAATCAACATGTTTGCTTGTGTATGGGAACTACCTCAAATTTATGTTCCTTTGCCCAGTATAGTTCTAGATCACGGTGGACAGGTGTATGCTGTATACCTGGCAATGAAAAAAGCTTTTGTTTATCACACAGGTTAAAACTTTCATGCTTTGGATTTTCTGATAAAATGATTCATTTTTGTCCATATTACCTTAAAAGTTGATTTACTTATGTCTAGTATGCTAGAGGATTCATACTATTTTCCTGTTTTATCGAGTTCCTGAAGGTTCGGTTTTGGGGCAGTTTTTTTTCAAACGGTTCATTACTGCTATCAACATACCACACCTCTTATATGCAGATGATATAAACATGTTCTTGTCAGTTGAATCAAACCTCGATTCTGATTTATTACAAAGAGACCTAGATAAGATTGCCGAATGGTGCTTTACTAGTGGACTGGAGTTACGTGCTGAGAAGTGCATGGTGTTGAGCAACACCAAGTGGGTGATTTATTTTGCTTGCATGGATTTACAGGGTGGTTACCAACACTAACACTTACGTAATAACGTTTTTATATAACTATTATTTGTATGTACAAAACACTATTTACACAACACTATAACTATGTAATATAGAAATGAATTACAGTTGTTTACTTTGTATTTATATAGAGTATTTGTATAATGTATTGTGTAACGTATAAAGACTAAAGACGTCTTAACTGATTTAGTTGTTTTGACTTAATGCTTAATGCCTAATGAATCACCTGTGGCCTGCAGTGGCGGCTCGTGAGTGTCGCGGTAGAGGCAGCAATTTTTTAAATTTTCAAGGTCACACGTTTTCCTGGCACTTCAGAATTTCAGTGAAAAATCCATTTATACAAAAATATAGACTTTCACAAGAATAATTTTTAAAATTTGATACCTTTTTGAAATAATTTATTTACGAATTACTGAGGGTATAAATAAACCGGAATAAACACATAAGGTTTATTAAATTGTTAAATATTGTTTATAGACCAAAAATCAATTTCAATAGAAATCCTATATACATTATACATAGTTCAATAAATAAATAAACTTATATGAGTGATGCAATCCAATGAGTGGTCTATGACGAAATGCAAAACGCACATGCAGTGTTACCAATTGCAGTCGTTTGTGAAACTTACGATCAACGATTCAACGAATTTTAATTTACTCACATAGTGAGATGTAAGACAGGAGTCCCCATCTCGTTGTGGAACCAAGTAGTATATTGTTACGGCAGCTCCAAATAACACAAAATGTTATAAAATAGAGACTGTGTACAACCAACTAACAATTTTGTAAACTGTCAGCCCTGGCCCATTTCCTCCCTAATATAGGGACAATGTATGTAAGGCTAGATGTATTCTCACCACAATTAGAACCGCAGACCGGTTTCGCTCTAATTAGAGCTGGTCAGCACGCCCTACTAATTGCAACGAGAAAACACCTATAAAGTAATCCAGCTATGGTAGCCAACCTCACAGCACATAGTAAGATGTAAGACAGGAGTCGCTATCTCGTTGTGGAACCAAGTAGTATATTGTCACGACAGCTTCAAATAACACAAAATGTTATAACATAGAGACTCTGTACAATGAACTAATTGTGGTGAGAATACATCTAGCCTTACATACATACATTGTCCCCCTATTAGGGAAGAAATGAGCTATGGCTGACAATTTACAAACTTGTTAGTTTATGGTACATAGTCTCTATTTTATAAAATGTGTTATTTGGAGCCTTCGTGACAATATACTACTTGGTTCCACGAGATGGCGGCTCCTGTCTTACACCTTACTATGTGCTGTGAGGTTGGCTACCATAGCCTGGATTACTTTATAAGTGTTTTCTCGCTGCAATTAGTATACCGTGCTGAAGAGCTCTAATTAGAGCGAAACCGGTCTGCGGTTCTAATTGTGGTGAGAATACACCTACCCTTACATACATTGTCCCTATATTAGGGAAGAAATGGGCCAGGGCTGACAATTTACAAAATTGTTAGTTGGTTGTACATAGTCTCTATGTTATAACATTTTGTGTTATTTGGAGCTGTCGTGACAATATACTACTTGGTTGCACAACTAGATGGCGACTCCTGTCTTACATCTCACTATATGTTGTCTTTCTTTTCTTTGGTACTGGTGCGTTATTTCCAAAATCCTCAAATAAGGAGTTGTAAATTTGATTAAAATGAATTTCATTATTTCTAAAATCTTGCAATGTAGTAGTTAATACAATTAGACGTTTCTTAGCGTATAAAATATCTGTGCTTTTATTTTGTAAAATTAAAAATACAACATCGGTATGTTCAAATATAAATTTAAAAGTGTGTAAAAAAACAGTGTTTGACAACACTGTAGACCTTGCTAACGCTCGCATTGCTAACAGAGTCTGGCCTCCGAGCATGTGATCTTAAGCCGGTTTTAACTGGTTATTGCCATTTGCCAGTGCTAATGGGTGGATGCATTCAATACATGTGCTAAGATATGGATAGGAACCGGGCCTCCGTGACGTCACACAAGAAGATCTGGAATCTACTTGTCAGCAGCGTTGCCGGTTGTAATTGTAATTGCAGATTTAGAGAATTTTTATATGAATATGATTTGAGTAATAATTAATAATATAAATAAGTATGACCTTAATATTGGATATTGTATTAAAGTTATATGTAACTAACCGACTACTTGAATAGGAAGGATGTAACAAATTCTGAGGAGGCCCGGCCTCCTCTGCCTCCTTAGAGAAACCGCCACTGGTGGCCTGCAACCCTAAGTGTGGAGGTGTGACCTTTAAGAGGGTGCCCAAGCGATGCTGACATCTACAGATGAAGGAACTACGTATTATACATGTGTGTTGACTAACGTCAACATAGGGTAATGATCTTTTCAAATAAGTGTTCCATTTCTAATCGATACACTATTAGTAATCATTATTTTATGTGTAACCCTTGATAATAATCTACGCTGCCATCATTACTTTGCAAATGTTTCTTAGCAATGAGAAGCCTTGGCTTTCTATTGTGGAGGTCCAAATGCTTTAGACATTCCAACAGAATACTTGCACCCTACAATGTATTTGTCCTACGTAAATTAGAATATGCAAGTATCTGCTGGTGTCCTTTATATATTTATTATGAGTCGATGCTGGAATGGCTCCAGCATAGATTCCTCAAATATGTAAGCTTTCGTGAGAGTGGAAGCTACCCAGAACAAGGATATCCCCAGGAACTTTTGTTCGCAAATTTCAGTACGAGTTCACTGGTAGACAAAGGATCTCTTGCAAAAATAACATTTGTTCATAAATTAATCCATTATTATTTTGATTCACCTAACAATTCACTTATGTTTCATCCCCTGGTCCTAGCCAGTGTAGTAGTCTTGGTCGCCCTAGGCCCCAGGCGATGTAGTAAGTACTAGCCGCCCCTTTCTCAGCACCAATCATATAGACTACATAATGAATTTACTTTATTGCCAACATTATATACATATGTATCATATCTATATTTTATACATAAAATGTGCGAAAGTGATTTAGGAAGATTATTGTTATACAATGCGGTACAGACTGCACCGTGCAGTACGGCCGCCATACGCCATGTGTTTTTTGTCACGATTGGCCGCCCTAGGCCCGGGCCTACTGGGCAAATCCGCCACTGGTCCTAGCTTACAATCCTATCCTACATTCCACCTACCTATTCGTAGAACAAAAGTTTTAAAAAGATCACCTATATATGCAAGTCTGAAAGTGCAGTATAATCTTTGCCTAATAATAACATGAAGACTTTCAGAGCTGCTGTTTACAATGATCTGGAATGTGGCTCTATAAATATAGAGATGTTCTCTATTAATATAAATAAATAAATAGGAGGAGGTATTAAAAGTACTTTGCCAGAAATAGAACATTTTGAAAACAAAATTTTATTTATTTAATGTAATCTTGTCAAAGATTTTCACATTTGGCAAAAGGTTCATATCAAAATTCTAAACGCTTAAAAAATATTTATCTTGATCTTCAAACAACTCCTCAACAGCACATGACTTCATTGTTTGTTGAAAATGATTTACTTTGCGAATGTTGCTGTTTTCTTGGGGGGCAGTCTTCTGCTTCTGAGTGCTTCATTTTATTTCATCAACCTCTAGACCTCCTCCTGCAACAGGGCAAAAAATGTAATTTCCTAGGAAGACATAACTGATAACTCGAGCTAACTTAAACCAACTGAATATGGCAGCAATGCACCATATTGCTGGCTGCTATGAGCAGCAAGCTTTACAACGAAACAATGAGATGACGCAGAAGCGCCATCTTTAAAAAGTACAGGGAGTTAAGTTCTTTTATTACGTGAGGCCGGTGGTTTCTATCAGCGGTGCTTCTGACAGAGGAGTAGAGCTAAGTGGTTTTTCTTAAACTGATGACTTAACACACTTAGACCACTACTTTCGATTATTTCTACAACAGAAGAGCCTGTATTATTATTATTAAATATCATTTTTACAGTGTACTTGCTTGTTAAGACTTAAAAATCATCTAAGTGCAGTACAAAACTTAAAGTGAAATTCTACAGTTTTGGTTTAATTCGCGAACATATCTGCAGTTTTCACTTAACAATATATAGTTTTGCATGTAACAGATAAACTATTTTTTATTTTTCACATTATTGCTAAGTATTACTTGTGGATTTTTCTGTAATCTTTAGGTTATTAAATAAATTTAAAAAAAAACAGACTTATTAGTAGCGGTTACAACCTACACGGATAAACTTATATTTGAATGGGCAGCTAATGGTTGAGTCACTGTTTTGTTGTAAACCTAGTATTTCTTATTACAGTAACAATGGAACACACTATTACACGAACTTCTGAAGACCATAAACCACATTTATCAAGTGAAAGAAATCTATGATCTTCAGATCTCTGCTGAATCACCCCACAAAAGAAAGTCCCCAATCGAATGCCACTGGTGCTAAAGGTATGTATGGCCATTCGCCAAGCAACTACCAGGTTCCTTATGATGTATAAGGTGTGGCCAAAACCACTAAAAGACATCCAATGAGCCAATAGCCTGCTGCATTTGACAGAACAGTCACACAGCCAGTTACTGGCACTGCCTAGGATTTCCAAAACCCATGAGAGCCCCCAAAACCAATCACGCCTCATACACAGCAGCCACAAAATCAGGCACGCGACTGAGACAGCAGCACCCGCTCACAGCCTACGCTAGGACCAAATACATCATGTCCCTTCGACCTGCGGCAGCCTTCTAATGCTGCTTAGCAAAATCGATCCCGTCCAAGCTTAAACTAGTCGTGGGCTTCCTCTCCTTTTCAGCTATCCAAACCTCCAATAACACATTGTCCCTTATAACCTCCCTACTTCCATTTCTCTAAATTCATCATCAGTTTTAAATAATGGCAAGGAATAAAGAGTCCCATTCCCTCTCTCCCATCTGGGAATGCAAATGGACTGCAAAACAAAATGAATGAGCTTCACCAGTTTGAATTCCCAACTACATATGTACCGAAATGGCTGCACCACTTCTCGAGGTGATGGAATGCTAGTGTACTTTAAAACAAATATCGACCGCTCCTAACACCCGCGTACAGAACATTGAGGCTAAACAAATTGTAGTCAACACACCCTCTACAACCCCATTAAAGCTCATTTCTGCCTACAACCCACCAGACAAGAGAATTCTAGAAACCGATCTAGATCTCTTAACATACACTGATCAACCCATTTTAATTGCTCATGATCTTATGCCCAGCACCCCAAGCGGCATTTTCGTAATGACTGCAACAGGAAAATGCCCCGAGGCTACTACAACAACCATGCAAATTGCATAGTTGATGCACCCCTAGTGCCAACACATTTCTGCAGTGTAGACAAGCCTGACATGCTCGACATAGTAATCATGTCACACGAACGCACCGCTGTCAGGCGTGCGCTTCGTACCTCAAAAACACATATGAAACCAACCTCCTACGAAGAAAATCATTAAGTCTCTGAAAACAGGATATCCCCGGGATACCATAGAATCTCCAACGCAGCCCTGAAAAACCTACCTCACAAAGCAGTGGTATTCATAGTCATAATTATAAATACCATACTAAGATTTCAATACTTTCCATCCAATTGAAAACTAGCCGATGTCATTAACTACAGGACTATCGCCTCTGTTCTTGGGAAAATTGCCGAAAGAATAATCCAGAAAAGGCTAGCCACCTTCATTTCGGGCCATCAAATTTTACATGACGAGCAACTCGGCTTCAGGTACCACCACGAACCAAGTTCTTTGAGTGGTCGAAAAAATCACCAAGGGTACAATAGGAAAAAATCAACTGGTGGAATCTTCCTCGACATTCCTCAGGTGTTCGGCAGGATCTGTCATGCAAACCTTTTAGACAAACTTTTCAAATTTAATTTCCCCCTTCCTCTGATATTCCTCATCAGGTTATACCTGAAGCAGAGAATGTTCCAGGTTAAGTACTATAAGGAACCAAATCCCCCAATATATTCAGTTACAACTGAGCTCCTGCAGGGTTCTGTCATTTCTTTACTGCTGCACAATATCCTTGTCACGGACATTTTCACACTACCCCCAAAACGTGATATACGCATTGTACGCTGATGACACTACCATACTCAGCAGTTCAACGCAGCCATATATGATAGCCCAACAATCTGCCATAGATGAGCTGCATGGCTGGTTTAACAAATTGTGCTTAGCCATAAACCCCCAAGTTCAACAGTTCTATTCACCAAGAGGAGACACATGCACACGATCATATATCTCTAGAGAAAACCCAGATACTCTGGCAAGACTACAGGATTATCCTCAAAAAGCAACTAGCATGGCACCTCCATGCCTAACAGACCGGCTAGAAAGTTCTCACTTCTTAACAGAAGATCCATACTGTCCATAGACAACAAATTGCTTATCCACAAAGCGATAATTAGATCAGTTACGGGACAGCCATGATGTTCCAGAAACCTTCAGATCCATGACGATCTGAATACTCAATGGAGCACCACTCAGTTCACCAGAGCCGCTTCTCGCCCAAATGTTTTTTTACATAGTAGGACAGACGACTATGAGCATCTGCAGTGCTTTCGGGGTGGCGAAGTCGCAGACGAGCCCTGAGAGAGAGAGAGAGAAAAGATGAAGATGGTCCATATGCACAGGCTTACTCCATACCAAGAAATGTCAGAATTTGACTGAGACAATCGAATGTAAGAGGGGGCAGTGTCACACCCGTCTATGAGAATTAAGTTTATGTACTGTTACGTCTATGGTCACCGGCATCTTGTAAAAGTGTGTTGGTAACAGCGAACACCCTGCAATTATATTTCTAGAACGAACCACAAGTGACAGGAACGATGTAGAAATGCCTAGAATATCTATGGACAGTATAAATAGGGGAGCCGCACATACAGTAGCCAGTATTAAGTGAATCAGTGTAGTATGAATTAATAGAGGCAAGAATAAACTATAGGCATTTAGTAATAGAGAGAAATATTTTAGTTGATAGTGGTGTTGGAAAATAGTTGGTTATAATAAATAGTAGAAAAGGCTGGTTAACGGAATTCAAGATGGTCGCATGAGTAGTCATCTGGTTTGCGATAGGCACAAGTGGTAGTCATAATTTATTCCGCAGATAACATAATTACCCAGATATTCACAGGACTCTCTGGCTATTGAGATCATTAATTTTGTTACTTAATTTTTCATCTACATACACTCCTTCATAACTAAAATTATAGACTTTATCACATGAGTAATAAAATCATTATCTTACATCTTATACCTACCAAAATATTGTCAACATAATTTGCAGGTGTATTATTAGGCAAAATTTCACTAGATTATTTCTTGTGACAAGCATTTATTATGTTATCAATGTCATTGAGACTTCCTACCTTTCACGGCAATGATTTACTGTCAAGCTTCTAGACTGTGGTGTTACGGTAGAAAACTGTCACAAGTAATTCACTATCGATTTCCACTGAGCACTGCACTATGGGCTGTGGAATATACTTCATCAGCACGAACGACAGATACTTCACTTGCTTCATCAGATTCGATTTACTGTGGAAGTTGAAATCAATGATAACTGATTTCAACATTTCAAAATTCTCAAATAAATTTTGCTGATTAAATTTCGCATGTCTCCAAGCTATTGCTGGTTGTTTTTTGCATGTCCTCATTTTCTAACCTCTCTCTTCTCTGTTCTGGAAGCTCCCGTACTTTGCTGGCAGATTTAGAGAGATATCCTGGAGCTCCAAGTATCTGTGATGGAATTGCTCCTGCAACAAATACAGAACATGTTATAGTGATGTATAGAAATATTGTCTGACAATTATGAAAATACCTTCGACAAGCTTTGGATGGAGTAATGGTGCAGACAACAGTTGTCCTGTTTTTTCATCACACACATTTGTAGATCTCAATATTTCATGGCTTTTGAAGTGAAGCTCACATACCTGAAACAATGATAATATTCTGAATTCGAATTTAACCATTAGATTAGATTTTATTGTGAGTGGGCTATTTCAGTCCCTCCACTGCGACCTTAGGTCTATTGTGGCTCACGTCTAATTATTTAGATTTCACCCATCAATTCCAGCTCCCTGAGGGAGTCGATCTTTTCTTGAGGGTGAGAGTTTGTTTGGCAGGTGTACTACCATCTGAGTAAAGTCGGTTGCCCGTTTCGAAGCTCAAAGAGAGATAACCTCTCTCCGAGTTCGTCTGGACCAGACATCCGTCAGTGTTTGCCTCGAGGCGGTATCATGAAGTCCCGCTCTCGAGCAGCATCTAATCTCCAGTTGTAATCCACCGCTAGAGATCTCAGCTCCCCTCAGGCTCTTCCAAATCTGACACCTAACAGTGTTAAGACTCAAGGCAACATCCCATCGAGTCCCGCTCCCGAGCATCACCCCAGCGAGGCCGTCCGTCCGTTTCGCAGCACACAGTATGGGCTTCAAACTCCGGGTGTTTACCACTCATCAGAGATCAGAGTCCCCCGGGACGTCTGGACACACGACACACGCCAGGGCTCAATCCAGGGCGGGAGCATCTGGAACCCCGCTCCCGAGTAACAACCAAGCGAGGTCAATTGTCAGTCTCTTAGGCCACAGTGGAGGCGCCAAACTCCGGGTGCATATCACTCCACAGAGATGTCTGCCTCCCCCCAGCCTCACCTGCACCAGACCCCCGCCAGTGTTTCATTGACTCGAGGCGGTATCATGAAGTCCCGCCCTCGAGCAGCATCCAGGCAGGGTCGTTAGCCTGTATCGATGCTCACAGAGTAGGCGCAAGTCTCCGGGTGTAATCCACCCCTAGAGACCCCAGCCACCTCCGGGTTCGTCCAGGTCCAACACATGCTTCTGACAGGAGACGACACCTGCGAGGTGAAACCTTGTTTGACAGATGTACTGCCATCTGAGCGAAGTCGCTTGCCCGTCTCAAATTTCAAAGAGAGATAATCTCTCTCCGAGTTCGTCTGGACCAGACATCTGTCAGTGTTTGACTCGGTGCAGTATCATGAAGTCCTGCATCCGAGCAGCATCCAAGTGAGGTCTTTTGTCCGTTTCGAAGCTCACAGAAGAGGCCTCAACCCTTAGTTTTATTCCACCCCTAAAGATCTCAGCTCTCCTCCGGATTCGTCTAGACCCGACACCCACCTGTGCTAGACTCAAGGCGACATCCCATCAAGCCCCGCTCCCGAGCATCACACAAGCGAGGCCATCCGTCCGTTCCGAAGCACACAGTGGGGGCCCCAAACACCGGGTGTTTACCACTCATCAGGGTTGTCAACCCCCTCCGGGTCGTCTAGACACACGACACCTGCCAGCACTCAACCCAAGGCGGCACCCATCCGGAACCCCGCTCCCGGGTAACAACCAAGTGCGGGCAACCATCCATTTCTAAGCTCAGAGTGGGGGCCTCAAAATCCGGGTGTACATCACTCCCCAGAGATATCCGCCTCCCTTCAGGCCCACATGGATAAGACCCCCGCCAGTGTTTGATTCCAATTAGTCGCCTTTTATGACAGGCAGGAGTTA
Organism: Tillus elongatus; assembly: GCA_964006375.1. NCBI lineage: Eukaryota > Metazoa > Arthropoda > Insecta > Coleoptera > Cleridae > Tillus > Tillus elongatus. Next base: position 59,749,253 of record OZ023265.1, read on the forward strand.
CCTTGGGTCAATTCTTTTAGTTAGTACCTGGACCCACAGGGGACGAATTTAACCATAGACATGTCTATGAATTCAGCCTAGATTTCAGAACTTAGGAGAACAGCTCTCTCCGTATTCAGTAGGTACAACAGTACAGCCATATAGATTTATTTATTGAGCTAGTTGACAATCAAAAACTGCATTAGGCAAGTCGTCATAAATATAAAAGGTCAGTCACACACCATACAATAACAAATCAAACTTACAGACGAAGTCCAAAAAAAGAATTAAAAACAACACAAAAAAATAACGAAATGTCGCTGCACTTATCACAAACACAAATTTACAAGCTGTCATCAAAATATTCAGCAAGACCGACCTGACCTGAGCCGTACCCTAAAATCCCTAATTTTGAGTGCTCTAAAATTTGTCGGTAACTTGTTGAAGCGTTCAATAGACATATAATATAGACTAGATTCATATGTCAAACATGTGTGAATTGGATATTCAAGTGGATTCGTGCTCCTCGTCGAATACCCATGATTAGTGCCCAAAAGCGTATAGTCAGACAAGTTGAGTTTTGTGTACAATCAGGCTTTGTATATATAAACTGAAAAAACTGGCATTATGCCAAGTTAAGTGAACCAAAATCGGCGACTTGAATTGTGAGGAAGATCTAACATCAATCTAATACCTCTTTTCTGAAGAACCCTATGCACCTAAAAACAGGTACCCAACACCTCTATACCATAGCTGAATGCACACTGAAAATAAGCAAAATAATATGTGCGGACAGTTTCCAAACTCACAGGTACTCCTCAGTCTCCCAATCGCATAACGATAAGACCTGTGACACAACACATCAACATGATTGTCCCATCTCAGCTTGCTATCAAATTTAAACAAATTTAGTTGTTCAAAATCAACAATCAGTTTAAATGATCTAGTCTGTGCATTCTCACCTATTGGCAGTTCTTCAACAACAAAATTGGAAGTCTCAAAATGATCCTTAATATACTGCATAATGGTAGCAATTTTCACATGAGGATTGACATTGCCTATACACAGATAAGCCCCCTCTTGCCACTGTCGCAAAAGTTTCTTGTCTCGACCCAAGAGGGACTACTGCTGCAGATGCTGTTCCATGGATGAACTTCATCTGTTGCAGTTTCCTGCCAACTTTAGTGACTCTTTACTATTGTTGTCATCATTTCTGGGCATCCTCCCATCAGTTGCTAAATAGATCACCAGATGCCACTTGGACAGGTAAAACTGATTGTGATTTTGCATTGTTTACCTTTTGTACCTTAGGAATATTTTTATTTTCGGTAAGAAAGGATACAAAAAGGGGACTGCTTATCAAGTCTTTCTTCAAGTTGTGCACACATTTTTGACAGTAGCTGGTTTTCCTTTTGCAGCCAGATCACTTTATCACTTAACATTTTAAATTCCACTTTTGTCTTTAAAATCTTCGCCATTATCAGTTGACTGTTCACAAATATTTATTCTAGGATTTTCACATGCATCACATGTCCAATAAACTTAGTTGCCTCATAAATGGCTCACTTAAAGACGTTATGTTTGTCACACTTTTTCTGATGATTATACTTATGTGCTCATCTTTTGTTGAGTGGCAAGCGGGCACATATCAGCTGAAGCCATTTTTCAAAAATATAATTAAAAATATATTATCTGTAGGTAAATAAATATATGAGTACAGCTGCGGTACATACTGCATATTACCTATTTGGATGAACAATAACTAAGTAGGTATACTTACTTTTGAAGCTTTACTAGGTTGAAAGTATGATCGACAAATGCCATTCAACCATTTGTTTTTCAACTTCTCTTCTGTTGGGAATGAGAATAAACTAACTTTGGGACCATTTGGATAATTTCCCCGACACTTCGGTACACAACAACGATACGGCATTTTGACTTCCTAATTCGTTAGTTTAGTCGTGAAAACAACAGATATGAATGTAACATGTATGTATATTACTAGTTGTAAAAACAAGAAATATAAACGTAGACACTAGAACGTACAGATACAGAACAAAACTCAAAAAAACAGACAAACCATGACCATATTATGATTATGACAAGACTACAAGATATGATCATGCGCAAATGCCCCGGCCCCCTTCTATGACGTCACGTGGCGAGTAAAGTTTAGAAGTCCAACTACACACTTAAAACAAAGCGATTCGCAATTTAAAAAAATGTATACTTCAATAGAATGCGGTTGAAGTTACATGCCACTTCGTGGCCTATATTGTTTTTTTTTTCAGGTAATATAGAATACAGCGCTAAATTTAATCTTTTTCATTTATTATTATATATATATATATATATATATATATATATATATATATATATATATATATATATATATATATATATATATATATATATATATATATATATATATATATATATATATATATATATATATAGGCTGTTTCAAAAAACATGCACCATCGCTCGTGGGGCAATTCCTTACTAAAAAATAAGAAAAAAAGTTCCTGTGCACATGGGCCCGGAAACGCATAGTTTCCAATATACAGGGAGTTGAATTTTAATTATTTTTTTAATTTTTTATAAATAATTTCAAAACCACTTGATTGATTTTAATGAAACTTGGAACTTGAAAGTGTATTATGAAAGTGCATATTTTCAAGTGAAAATCTACTTACAACTGCGTCAGTGGCGTGCGTACGGGGTAACTAAAAATTCATTTGGGGAAGAAATAGGTGCGCCACTGTCTTTTTCCAATTTTGATACATCAGTTATGAAGCTTATTATATAAGCCACAAAAGCTGCCTCTTGGTATTTTTTCGTTCAGGGTATCCCTTAGGAGATATGATTAATTTTAAAAAAAGAGGCAATGTACCGATTCGTTGGAGTAATGAAAACAGTAATCGTAAAGTGCCATGAAACTATAATTTTTGACAGTTCTCTAAATTCTACAATTTTGAAGTGCTTTGTAGGCGTCAAAAGAGTTTTCGTGCTATTCTTTAAATTTTGATACGGTGCAGTATTTTCGTTTTTAGTTATTTGTTGATACTGAGCTGCTCATTAATATTATTTCCTCCTCTCAAGATGGTTTTCATTAAGTACACTTCAGCGGATTTGACTGATATGTTGTTAATTTATGGACAAACAAATCAAAATGCTAGACAAGCTGTGCGAGTTTATCAGGAAACTTATCCGCAAAGAAGAATTCCTGACAAAAATATTTTCCCACGTATTGTAAGACATTTGAGAGAAACTGGTTCTTTAAAACCTTTAAAAGCTGACTCTGGACGCAGAATATACCACCGAACTGTACGAGTTGAAGAGGCAATATTAAATAGAGTTGAACGTGATCCTAGTACAAGTACGAGAATTATTGCCACCGAACTGGGTAATATTTCGGCATCATCAGTTCACAGAACTCTGAAGGATCAAAGTTTATATCCCTATCATTTTACACGTGTCCAGGAACTTCTACCTAGAGACTTTCAACCAAGGGTAATGTTTTGTCAGTGGTTCTTAAACAAACTTAGGCACGACCAACATTTTTCTAAACGTATACTATTTACTGATGAGGCGTCATTTACGCGAAAAGGTATCGTAAATTTTCACAATTTACATACATGGGCCAATGAAAACCCACACTCTCTAAGAGTTGCAAATTCGCAGTATCAATTTTCCATCAATATTTGGGCTGCTATTATTGAAAATCACATAATTGGTCCTGTTGTTCTACCGAATCGTCTTGGCCATGAATCATATTTAAACTTTTTACAAAATGATTTGCCGTTGTTACTACCGCTTTTTATGAGAAATGGTACAATGTGGTTCCAGCATGATGGTGCGCCCGCACATTCTGCAGCAGTTGTAAGAACATATTTAGCCAACACATACGGTCACCGATGGATTGGTCGTGGAGGTCCGGTGTCATGGCCACCTCGATCTCCGGACCTGAATCCTCTCGATTTTTATTTGTGGGGTCATTTAAAAGAAATAGTGTATAAAACACCAGTAAATACACGAGAAGAATTGTTGGGAAGAATAGAATATGCATTTGACAGCATTAGAGAAGATCAAAATATTTGCAGAAGAGTAAGAAGATCTTTGCGCAGAAGGTTAAATAATTGTAACGACGCTAATGGTGGTCACTTTCAACATTTTCTTTAGCTTTGATATTAAAGTCAATTGAGTAATGTACAAAAAACAAGAGTTTGGAAAAATCATGGTGTCTACGATTACTTTTTTCATTTTTTATTTTTATTTATCATTTTTTATCAATGTTTGTAATATTCATTTCAATGTTTATCAGCAATAAGTTTTACGTAGGTTAGTTATTTGCACGTTTATTGCTGTAATGTTTACTGTATGTTTTGTTTTTCATATTCTTATGGTTGCAGTAAACATATATTATTATTATTATTATTATTATTATTATTATTATTACGCCGACTAATCGGTACTTTGCCCCTTTTTATAAAATTAATCATATCTCCTAGGGGATACCCTGAACGAAAAAATACCAAGAGGTAGCTTTTGTGGCTTATGTAATAAGCTTCATAAATGATGTATCAAAATTGGAAAAAGACAGTGGCGCACATGTGCACAGTAACTTTTTTTCTTATTTTTTAGTAAGGAATTGCCCCACGAGCGATGGTGCATGTTTTTTGAAACAGCCTATATATATATATATATATATATATATATATATATATATATATATATATATATATATATATATATATATATATAAGCACAAGACAAGTATAATAATTAACAGGAGCCCTGGATTAACATTGGGGATACACAAAGTTAAAAAGTAGAGAAGTCATTCGCAGACATTTATGGGGCGTTAACCTGCATAACCTTGATTTGGTCATCATGTCACATAACCACAGTATAGTATTCTGATCTTATAAAATTACTTCCAACTGTATGCACTTATATATTAGTAAAATATGTAATTTGTTGAGAGGTTATAAGATGTGATAAACGTCAAACTCCACTGTACGACAGCATATTATTATTGCATTGGACTCACCACGAGACGTCATAGGAAGGGGCGGGGCATATGCGCATTACCATATCTTGTAAGTCATTATAACATGGATCTAACCAACCAATTAAGAAAATGTATGAGTAAAACGGTCGCCATTTTGAAGTAGTGTATTATTGTTAAAACAAAAACATAGTACATAAAGTCCTTGGAGTTGTCTAGGGCAGCTAATCAAAATATGCTAAATAAATAAACACTTTGTTTTACTTACCTAATCAGATAAGAGACTATGTAGAACTAACCAACAAATGTTAAAGTAGTTGGCCTCGCCACATTATTTCCTGATACGGGGATCAGTGTACAAATATGTAGACTGGTTTCATTCTGACCACCACTAGAAACAGACCGGTTTCGCTCTTGTATTAGAACTAGTCGTCGGTTTGTTATTTATATTAGTGGCAATCAAAACATATCTAAATGTAGTTGCCTTCCAGAACATTGTATCGCATTGGCAACAGGTCATGGCATCACGTTTGCTATATGCTTCAACCCATAGAGTAGAACCAAATACTATATAATGACAATACCGGACACTCCTATGCTTTAGCATTGGTGAAATTTGTGACAAAAACACTAGCGCCACCACGCGTCAAGTACTGACAACTGAGCGGGTAATATAGTTATAAATAGAATTTGTATCAACAATCAGCTTGAAACCTCAATGAATTTATTATTAAAAACACAGCTCAAACTTAACTATACACAGTTAATCAAAAACAATCGCTAATGTTGACATATGAACACGTTCCTGAACGACGTAATATCAGTACTAACCGCTAGGGACGCTCATATTTTTGTCACACAAAATCGGCCAGATTGTCCTGTATTGTCATTTATAGTATTTATTAGAACTCTACAGCGCAATGCAAAAATATTAGTCATTCGATGTACATCTCGTTCTTTCTAGAACTAAACCTGTCTTTAACCTACTTTATTAATAAGTGCTTAAAATGCTTGATTGTGACACGAAAAGAATTTCCTTAAATATTGTACTACATATTATTGGCACACACATAACGTTTTTTAAAAGAAATTTAAAATATGCGCATGTTAGAATTTTTACGCTTTTGGTTTGCCCATGATTTATAAAGTACGTTTCAGCGTTTAACTACGGGTTTAAACACAAATAAACGTATAAAAGGATTTGCATGTGCAATAACAGACAATTATCTGTTGTCTAACTGACGCACACCGGTGTATGCGTTTATCGTGGAATTCACTAACGATTTTCAAACCACTGCACAGGCCCAGGCATGTCCCTTCCTGAATACAAGGAGATAGGCACAAATTAAGAGTCGTGTGGGTGTGTTATAAAAGTGACAATCAAAACGCCTCTAAAGTAACTTGACTGAAAGCCTGCCTTTCAGGATATTGCTATATGTATTGCAGTAGTAATCTATCGCGCGTAACTAGGGTCTATGCCATGATATAGTGACAAGAGAGATATGATAATGCGGCTATCTATTTTTGCACTGTCACGCGCATCACGTTTGTGTTGAGTACAGATTACAGAGGCAACATAATAATATTATGCTGCGGTACAGGTACAGTGAGTTTGACATTCCATCAAATCTTAACCTCTTAACAAATTACGAAATTGCGTGTTTTTTTCTTAGATTTTATAAACGTATGTTAATAAAAATGATAAGGAAAAAATACGAATAGTTATGGCAATAATAGATGGTAAAATATGTAGTAGGTAATAAGTTTGTTAAAGTAGGTGTTGGGTAATGTGTAAAGTATAGTGATCTCATACACAGTTTGCTACACCCAATGAGGGTAGATATTAATTAACGGCGACATAGAAAAATCGAACGACAGTAATTGTGCGAATGGTTAACCTAAACCGCAGCCAGAAAAACCGAACAATGAATGAATGAATAAACGTATGTTACTAATTTTTGTGTGCATACCGTTAGAAGATATTTTTTGTGATCAGGATACTACTGTGACATGATAATGGATCAAGTATATGACTGTTAATGCGCTCTAAATAACTTTTCAAGTTTGTGTTTCCCCAATGCTAATTAAGCCCCCACCCCCCTTAATTATACTTATCTTGTGCTTATATATGTAATATGAAAATAAAGAAGTGAAAATGCAAGTGAACTCGTTGATTTTAGTGTTGTAATCTATATTATCTAAAAAGACATTATAGGTGCCGAAGTGGAATGTAATTTCGGTAGATTTGCTGATTACTGCAGGGAGGGTTTTTAATTTTTTTTCAGAAGCATGCTTAGAACCCCCCTTGGATGCACAAGCCACAAGAAAAACTTGCAAGCAACCCCCAAAGAAAGTTAAGGGGCCAGGATTGAATAGGGGTGCTCGGCGGGGAGGAAATAGGTATGAGCGGAAAATGCTAAAAAGCCACTTATTCGGACACTGAAAACCTGCCTTTTTCACATTTTGCAGCCCTATATCGTTTAAACCCTGTCCACCCGGCACAGCACTCATATTCGCCCCACGTCCCGTTACTTCCTTGGGGGTTGTTCAAAAGAAATTTTTCTTGTGGATTATGCACGGAAGGAATAAAGACTCATATGACGAAGCAGCGGACTCGTCACACCTCCTGTCCCGCCCCGCGCCCACTTGAAGTAAAAAAACGGCGGAGTTGGAATCGGAAAAATAGATAGTGAGAGGTAAGTAACTGCAGGGAAGGGACGTACCGGGAAAGGAGAATTAAATATAGCAAGCGAAAAAAATAGAGAAATTGTGAAAAAAAGGTTTAACCTACCACAGCAGGCCAGGAATGTAATAACTCAGCAAAGACAAGGTAGCAAAAGTACAAATAGTGTCAACGGGCATATAAAATGCCAAACTTTATCTACCAGGAGTCGATTTATCTAAAACTGTGCGTGAAGTCAACTGCAAATTTACCCAAATTATATTTCTATCAAAGATACGAGATAGATTAGTTGTTCATGGTAAAATATTAGCTTAGCCCTCAGGTTAGACTGAAACACAAGAATAGCCAAAGCACTCACAAGTTACCATACCAATAAAAACAAAGCTGAAACCATATTTATAATACACAAACTTACACCGCATATTTAATGTCTAAAATGCGTTTCACCAACATTTCTGCCTCAAACTGATATTACCATACAAACTACATATGGAAATACTACAAAAAATGAACTAAACGTTTTGGTATACGCATCTCAAGAAAATATCCCGAATGATGCAAATTTTGTGAAGGGACAATTAAATTGCCCGCCATCCGGCGATCTTTATTATACTAACCCTGTGGCTAACTCATTAAAGAAATTAAATATTTTAGATAACACAGTAACTATGTTACATAGTTACTTGAAACTCAACCCACAAATTATTCTTTAAGATTTCTGATATAATCAGTATGAGTGAAATGCCTTGAGTAGACTTAGCAGTGTGCTAATATTAAAGTTGATAGTAGGACATTTTTCCACATTTCTATCATCGTATTTTCGGCAGGAAACCAAAAAATATATATAGTATATTTCTAGCAAAGTTCTTTGGCGGATTGTCCTAATTATAGACGTCAACGGCGCAATGCAGGTTTAATTATATATTAACTTCAAACAATTACAAAACACAGCTCTTATTTCTGCTCCTAATTCCAGCTCTTAACAGCCAAGCTATAGATACATACTATCGTACCTACAAAGGTAAAACTTGAAAATTAATCAATACAATAACCAAAAAGTTGCAAACCCTAAACAAACTGTAAAAGAATGAATTCATATTGAAAGGTGTTTACATTCAAATGATAGCGCTAACTTTTCACTCACCACAAGACGTGGCATATGCGCAATATCATATCTCATATCTCTTGTAAGTCATTATATCATGGGACTATGCTCTCTCAATGGCCATATTATCTAACCACAGAACACAGTTTAACCGTCTAAATTTTAGTCATTTTTGTCGCCTAAATAAGAGCGAACAATGCTAAATCGTTCTACATTTGAGTATATAAATAGATATTTTTATCTGTGAAGTTTATGTCAACTGGACATTCAGCTGACTTGCCTGTCTTAGTCTCACCAACCTGTTTGCACCATTGCATCGCCACCATCTTTCTCGTACGCACGCTACACCCAAGATTTATA